>JAOTQR010000069.1:78895-103416 GCA_025774065.1 Solanum ossicruentum | reverse complement strand
TTTTCTTCTTCTACTCAAATCTTTAGTAATAATGGGAGGAAACAGCATAAAAAAACTCAGGAAACTGCCTCACGTGTCCGACACGGATGTCGAGGTGGAAGAAAACCCCGAATTCTTCCGGTTCATGGCGGAAATCGAGCAGCATGGTGAAAATATTCGTAATGTAAGGGCTCAAGTGGTGGAGATTCATCCGGGAGTTACCAAGATGGTGGTGAGAAATGGTGGAGGTGGAGGTGGAGAGGAGTTACTAATGTTGGAACAATTGAAGGTGGACACGTGGAGGTTTAGGCTGCCCCCGTCCGCAAAGCCGGAGCTTGCTACGGCTGTGTTTGCAGACGGGAGGTTAATCGTGATGGTGCCAACGGCCGTGGAGGGTATGGAGGGAGGGATGTTTTGGTAGGCTGCGATAACACCAGACTTGTTCTTGTATAATAGTTAAGAGGAGAGTACTATAGCTTGCCAATATATTTGATCTAAATCTTCTCGCATGATGAAATAATATATTTCTATATTTGAAAATAAATGAACTTAAACTTCCATTTTTATGCATGTCGGAAATGAATCACAAGTTTTATAATAACACATTATTTTATTTATTCATCGTTAAGCCGGCTGCTCAAAGACCTTGTAGACTATGATTTAAAGATCTATTTTTCAAGAAGTTAAAATCTTATGAATAAACTCTAGATTACGATCTAAAATTTTGTAAATTATTACAAACTAGATTACAATCTAATATTTTGTCTATAAGATTGAGCATATATGAGCAAACGTTTGTACACCATCTAACTTATCTGTAAAATAATTTCCCAAAAGGCAATCGGGGGTGGAGGGAAAGTCCAGTGCACTAAAGCTTCCGCTGTACACAGGGTTCGACCATAAGGGCTTATTGTACATAGTTTTACCTTGCATTTATGCCCGTGCCCGAGACTGTTTCCAAACAATAAGGACAAAATCAAAACGATGGCCTAAAAAATGAACATTTGCATAAATCAGACAAATGTAGATTGTAGACCAACACTAGAGCCCAAAATGGTAAAAGGGCCAGCAAAATACAGCCCAAATTTCCACAACTTAAGAGCAACAACACAGGTAAACATGGATAGTAGCCCATTGGCAGATTTGTAAACAAAAATTACACCAATTGATTCCCAAAAGAACCTTATCTTCTCATCAACACATCTTATCCATACCAACAAAACCTTCACTCTACATTTTCCTCATTCACCATGGCAACAATTCAATTTACAACCTCTCCATCTTTCACTCTCATTCCACCAAGAAAACAAGCCAAACTTGCAGCTATTCAGCTAAATAATCCTTGGTCAGTCAGGAGAACAGAAAACCGTCGAATATCGAGCATAGTTCAGGCTTATAAAGTAGTAGTAGAACATGAAGGTAAAACAACAGAGCTGGAAGTTGAACCTGATGAGACAATCTTGTCGAAGGCACTTGACGTTGGCATGTCTGTACCGTATGACTGCAAGCTAGGGGTGTGCATGACTTGTCCAGCAAAGCTCCTCAGTGGGAATGTGGATCAAAGTGAAGGTATGCTAAGTGATGATGTTGTGGACAGAGGTTATGCATTACTATGTGCAGCTTATCCAAGATCAGATTGCCACATTAGAGTTATACCTGAAGAAGAGCTTTTGTCTCTGCAACTCGCAACTGCTGATGATTAAACATGAAGACGACCGTATTTAATTCCATTTTTGACTGATGTAAAACTGATACAAGATGTTCTACTTCTTCAGGAATTCAACGCAAAAGTATGTGTGGTTTATTGCTATAAATTGTTTTGGTCAAAAGCCATTTCAACTATGATTATATGTCAGGTGTTTTCTTTTGGACACCCCATTCTGCAGCGAAGTATGAACACACAACAGCTCCCGTTTGATTCCCATCTTCAGGAGCATGAAATCGAACACAAAAATACTATTCATCTCTGCATAAGGCATTTGAAAAATAAATGGATCCACAAAATTGCTATTGATCCTATAGAGATAAAAAAAGGTGTGCTAAGGTCTCAGACAATCTATTTAGAAATCGCCAAATTTTGGGATGTTTTATCATACTAATTACATATAAAGCTATCATGTAAACTTTATTTCTACGTTAACCGCAATGTTTTCTCATGGGAGGAATACAAAATGCAGGAAATAAAAGATTATCTCCAAGCTTGTAACTACTATTGAAACTTCTCCAATGATTCAACAATGAATTTAGGGAAATGTTCTGCAACCTTGCAAAAGGGTAATGCACTTCTAACCTTGTTCCACTTACTACGCTGCTCAGTTTGTGAGCTTGTAAGGTGTTCACGAAACATTAATTTCATCAGCATTCGTCCGAATACTAGTACCAGACTCTTGCATGATTGCATTCCTTGTCACAGTGTAAGCAACTCTATATAGCAAAAGACCCAATTCACTTTCCTAAATTAAGTTTCAATGAAGGCCATAAGGTCGATACTTACAATAGTTCTTGCCTTAAATGTATTAAGTTTCAATGACCACCTAAGGAGTTGGGCGGTGGAAGCCATGTTTCTTGGTTTTCCTCTGCTTAATCTTCACCTTCACGTTGATGCCATTGTTGATAATGGACTGAAGGACAATCTCAAGTTTACCCTCCAATTTCTCCCCTGTCCTTGGCGTATAAACGACATTATGAATATCATCAGCCAAGGCTCTTTGAGCCAGAACTTCTCCAACAGCAGCACAAGCAGCTCTATTCTTTGTCGATCCCAAGTCAAATTTCATGTCCTTGGAAATAGAATGTGCCACAGCAACGACCTTGCTAGTAGCTCTATGTATGATGCTAGCTCTAACAGAACCTTTTGAGACAAAAATATCCAAACAAAACGGTTCATGATATGGGGCAGTAAGCTCATTAAAAGTTGGAACCCTTGACCTCTTTAGCTGAAAATCCTGAAGATTATTTGTATCAGCTAATATCGGTCTGTCCACTGAAAACTCAGAGCTATAGGGCAGTTTCTCCTTCTTGCTTTGCTTCTTCTCATCTATACGCTTTAGGCTTTTCTCGACCCCAGAAGCTGAAACTTTACTTGATTTTTCATTCTCTTCAGGACAGTCATTTCCATTATGCTTGTTCTTATTCCTTCTATGGAAATCGAACTTATATTCTTCATATTCCTTGGAATCTTTATCAAGCTTATAAAACAAGTTCCCACGTATCCTCATATCCTCAACATCATCAACATCAGGATCTCCGTCATTATAGTTGGCCAGCCCATCATCAATCTCGTCCTCTTGACTAAACAAAGGATTTTTCTTCGATGCAACATTTATATTTCCTCTCCACACTTCAGCTAAGCCAGAGGACACACTCCAAGTCTCATTATCTACTAGTTCAATCCTGCAATCCTTCAATGAATCCTTATCATCACTATACAACGGCGAAAGATGAAAAACTCCACCACCAAATTCTGCAGCAGCAGAACATGGTTTACTATCCTCGACGAAAAGTTCATTTGCTTGACTAGCTCTTGTGGGTCTTGAGGAATATGAACACACTCTTAAAGGCCATTGGGAATTGAGTATACAAGACAAGTTGATCAGTTTTCTTTTCAAGAACACCAACGACATTGAAGAATCCAATTAGTAACAACTCCACACCAAGTGTGAACTTAGTATTAACTTCAGGTCGTTGTAGAAACACATAAATTTTAAATCTTAGATCCAGCTACAGCATAAAAAATGATTGATGATGAAAGTCAATGTCCTGGCTTCAAACAATTTAGCAAACAGTTGGTGGGCAATGATTACTATGGTCTAGATTGAGCTTCATAAACATTTGAACATCAATTGTTTGTGGGGCTTAGTAAATACGGCATTGCATAGATTACTGATGATCAAGATCTTGAGCAAATATAGAGTAAATAATTTGGTCTAAAAAAGAAAGAGAGAGAAAGCTGTGTCATACTGGGAGTGGATAACAAAGCAGGGAAAGTGTTTATATGCAAATTATAAATTGAGCCTCAAACTTTTGCTACAGTTTAATTTGGTTCCCATTATTTTTTGTTTTTTAAAAACTTGTGTCTATGAAAAACTATTGTTGAAAGAAGGGGCACTTTTGTGGCCGTAAAATAATGTCGAAGGAAAGTCTTACGAGTTTTGAGCCAGGAAAACAGGTACTAATACTTGCCTAGGATAGGTGGTTGATATTATATCCTTGGGTTGTCGTCTTTGTTTTTCTATTGGTAGAAAGATTGATCCAAACAATGTGAAGACAAATACAACGTAAAATGATAACACATCAACAAAAATCTTTAACTGAAAGATTTCAACATCCACATCCTTGAGCTAGCTACAACAAATTTTGGGTAATGAATACTTTACATACTACTTTTTTCTGCTTCATGTTACCAGGAAGAAGTCTTCCAGGAGACACGAGAATTGAACAAGATGTGGATGACATTATCCTTTCAACTGATGAATTTCAAAGATCTCAAGGACCTTGAAAACTGAATATTGGATCTGAATATGTACATTCAGAATCTCCATGAATACCATTTACCGATGAATTCTCCAAAATTTTCGCCAATAGTGCTATTAAACACGTTCCAACAAAACAACTGAATTCATTTCTCGTCACGCCATCACATACACCATTGTGCTTAACCCAGCACCTATAAAGGGACTTAACGTCCACATTCTGAAAATGGTAGAGATCTAGCTCAGTGCACCTAATCACAAGTTACCATAGCCTTTCAATGTGATTTCAACTTTCACCTATATCATATGGAAACAAGCACATAATCTAGATCATGCTGAGAAGTTTCATTTGATAAGTCAATTGCAGCACTAATTCTGAGATAAACTGCAGAGGAATTCAAATTGACCTCATTCATAAATTGCATCACTAGTGCATTTAGAATCGGAAGCTTGTTTTGGCAGCACATGTGACTCATTTACCACATCACATATGCTTTGGTTATCAATACTGAGTGAGACTGTAAAACTCTTGCCAATTCCACAGGGAGTCAAAGTATATTGCTGCCACCTTCTTTTTTAGCACTTTGGACAAAGGTCTAGAAAACAGCTATCTTCAGAAACCAACCAAATATCTTTCTGATTGTTATTAGCAGGCAGAACTATCAGAAGCATCCTCAATCTATTTTTACTGCTGACATGTTCCGAAACTTCAGCTAATGAATCAAGACCAGGGTGTTAACAAGTGCATTTTCTTTCTAAACTTTTAGATTGATTGGTTCTACACCAGAGTTGACATCAATGTTGGCAGGACCTAATGCAGCATCTCCGGTATGAGCCCTGCCATCACTTATGCCAGATGGAGGAGCAGAGAGCATCCACTTTGTGGCTGATTGAGCAAAAATCTTATCTACCTCCTTACTGAAGATTTGAGTGTCTGAATCGCAACAACCACCTTGTACTCTAACTACAGTGCTATCACTTTTCTGAACAGCAGAAACTGGAGAGTCAGAATCCATTGGACCAAATACACCATCATGCAGATGTCCAGCAGACCTGAAAGATGATTCCTGATCCATTTTTCCAACCAAAACCGACGATGGAGGTTGACTCGGCTGTAACTCACAAGCTGCAGAAAATGCTGTACAAGTCACAAATACTGATAGAAAAGACATTCTTCGCTAAAAAAGCAAAATATTAAAGAAAAACAAAGAGGAAACAGAAATATATAACTATCCTATTACCTTCTTGCACATCTTTCTTCGGGATCTTCTTTTGTAACATGTCCGTCCCAGGAAATACCAACATACTGATGGATCTCATTTCTTGCTTGTTTGATTCCTCAAGTTCGTTGAATCCAAAAACCTTGGCCCAGGTATGCAGATGCTTAGATATAGCAGGAATGATTAACTTCTCAACTTTTAAAGTGGAGAGGACCTGGATGGAGGATGCGAAAATCAATGGTCTAATAATAAACGACATATACAAGATATAATTGATGCACGTGATGAACATGCTGTTGGAATTTTCTGAACAAACTTCACACAGATACACAGGACAATTAGTACAGGCATGGCATGCACATAACTTTCGTGGCATACATAAAGAAATAAGCCTTATGAGGTCGGACATCATTAAATGTCATAGTGGGAAATGAAAATAAGATGAGAATGACCTAAGCTATATCATGCTGCTTCTTTCAAAACGATATCACTGTAACTCAAGTTGACAATACAACTGTTCAGTAACTGTGCTTTCAGCTAAAAACTTGAAAGATCTAATACATTCCAAATACTACAAGTGAATACTATTGAGACAGCTTTTGTCCCAGACCATTTTACACTTCTCTAAAGCCACATTCTTTGACATATTTCTTGCAGACAATGTTTCACAATGAAGGTAGGCGCAGCTAAATTTTGTGCTACTTTAGTAAGGACAAATCAATAGTCAATATGTTAGTTCAGACAAGCGAAACTGCCAGCCTTGAAAAGCAATTTGGATACTTCCCTCTCCAATAAATTCGTTTGTATGAATTACCAAAACAATTTACAATAGGAGTAGCATGCACATAAAGGAACACGGGAAACGTTGGGCAGTAGGTCGGATATGCTACCCTAAGTAAATTATATGCATAAAAATTGCACAAAGAATTAGAATCATAAAGGAAGTATAGTAATTCTCCTACCGTCTCAATAGCATTAAATAGTCGACGACACATCCCTTGTTGCCTATATATATTCCTGGTCCCAATGAATGGCATTTCTGCAAGTTGAGTTCCATGGATCCTAACAGACAGAGCAAAAACACTATTTACTGATTGGTAAGGCGTGAATAAACACAGCACAAGCACAGATGACGCATAAGAACAAGGGAAAGCAAGTTTTAAAAATGAAGTAAAACTGAGAAACTGATGACTAGAAGAGTTCCTCTACATTTCTACATGAATGCTAAGGTCGGGAATTAACAGAATAACCAAAAGAAACTCTTTAAATTGTCCCCTTAAACAGTTACGAGTTTTGCTTGTAAAAAAGCATGCAATCGTCATTCTAGATAGCATTCATAAGGTTATGACATCAACAAAGAAATTTCCGCTCAGCCAGAGATCTGAAGCTACTAGCTACACCTAAAAAAGATGAAACAGATGTAGTCCAACCCTGATAAAGGATGCTTTGTTGGATGATACAGATTCAATGCAACTCTGATATAAGTTCACAGTTTAATCAATGCATGTGCTAAAAAAACAATGAAATTTTATCAAAATATCAGAATCATGTGTGCAAGGAACACCATTGAATCTGCAAGAAATATAAGATGATTTAGCTTTAAAACAACACACCATAATATCTTGTGTCCAACCTCTTCAGATCTGAAAAACAAACTCGCATTGTAACATATTAACAATTTGAGAGATCCATCCTACCTTATAGATGCAACAGATATTATATCATCACCCCTTTCCAGAATTGCAGTGTAGAAGCCACGGAAATTCAGCCGACTAAAATTTGAGCTTGAAAGGAAAGACAACAATGTCAGATAACTACTCAATAATGAAAACCAAATTCAGATGAAAGAAAGAAATAAAAAAGACAGTGGGAGGGAAAAGATATATGATTTGTTTCAAAAGCATTATTTTAGGAGGATCACTGTGTAGTGTACAGGGGCAAGATGACAATGTATATAATGCGCTGTGTCCTCCATGAAGTTAATGAGAAATAAAAGGCATGAGGAAAAAAATTAAAGAACAAAAAGTAATTCAAAAATGCCATAATTCTCTTCTTATTCCTCCGAACATCTTGTGGGATTACGTATGTTGTTGTTTATTCCTCTTAGCATCGACCTAGATCAAAGGATGTTCAATTATTAACACTGCAAGCGTTCCTTCTGAATCAAAATGCTCTCCACTGCTTCATCCTAGCAGTCGGCCAGACAAACTTAGAAGTGAAAACGAAAGATGAGTGATGTGTCTTCACATTATCTGGAGACATCAAGTGAAAATGGTACAAGTTCAAATTTCTAAAAAGAATGAAAAGCCTATCTGAAAACATAAACTGAAACTCTATGCTTTGACTTTTCAAAAACATATTTAGACATATATGTAGTTACATATGTTGCTTTCATGGACCCAACATAGAAACTGCACTCATAACAAAATATAGTGTGAAAGATGATATGGGCAAACCAAAATGGTCAAATATAATAGCAGTCAGCCAGCTCCTTCTCAGGTTAAATAAATAATGAGCATCCACAAATTTTATATCAGGCAACTTAAAAACACTAGACAGAACTATAGAAACTGCATACCCAGTGTTGTACAGAACATTGTGAATAATATTTATCCCACTTCTCCTGTCGACAATGGGCACAAAACATTCATCCATAACAGCGAATGCAACAGCTAGCTTAGAATTGCACTCCACCCGTTGAGGAAAGGGATGACAAGAAATATCTGAGTCCAAATCTGTTCGTTGAAGCAGGGACCATGAGAATCCTGCTTCAAGTTCATGTTTGACACCAAGAATATTCTGTAAATGGTTATACAGCTGCAAAACAAGAGAAGACAGAGAAGAAGAGACATTAAAATACAAACCCCATGGGAGTTCCCAACTCTAATATGAGGCAGACAAAAGGGAAAAAAACGAAAATAGAGAAGCACATGTATAGAAAACAGTCTTTCACCATGATTGCAGAAAAAAATCAATGACAAAGTTGTCAAGATCTCATCTTACACTGAAAATGCCTATCAAAATTTGATTAAACTTATACTTTTTCGATTCAACAGTCAATTGACTCAATTTTGGAAAAAATCAAACAAATATATTTGTTTTCCTGAAAATAAAATTCGGATCATTAGAAAGTACTAGATGAACACTACATGTTTTAACTATTGGAGTGATGCTGAATATATTTAGAATCCTAAGACAGATATCATTTACTTTTACAAGACAACCAGGTATTAGATGTAATATAGCATTATAAATTTGGGGAACACAAACTATCAAGGAAAATTCACATTTCTCAGATCACACTGAGGGAAAAACACAATAACAACTACTACAGCTCCTCAAGAGATAAACTATACCTCAATCCCAAACAAGTTATAGTCGGCTATATGAATCCTCATTTCTTCATTTAAGGTCATATTATATCAACATCATAGCAAGTAAAATAAAACTGAAAAATAAATTAAAAATATATATAAATAGTACTAATACTAATAAATTAATAATAATAATAGTTCTATACAAGTCTAAAATGTATCCTCAACTAGTAGTAATCAACTACATGGATCTTTTTATTCCGTCGTGTCCTATCTTTAGCTAGGTTGATATTTATACCAAACATTTGGATGTCTTTTAAAACCACTACCTTCCACGTGATTTTAGGTCTACCTGTCCCGTTTTAACGCCTTCGCTTGCCATAGTTTCACGCCTATGGACCAGTGCATCCATAGGTCAACACAGAACATGTACAAACCATCCCAAGTGACCTCGCATTTTATCCTCAATGAGTATAGTTGCAGGATGTTTTAGCAACTAGCAAGAAATCTCAGTACAAAAAGTCAGGAGGAGGGTAGACTTAAACTCCTTGCGCTCATATTCAATTGATAAATTGCAAAAGGCTCCATTTTCTACATTTCTACTTTTGCAGCAACAGGTTGAATTATGTCAATCACCTAAAAGTCTAGACTCCAAAAGGAAGCAAATTATGACACTTCTGTTTCTCTTGAATTACTTGCTAAGCTCTCAATTTCTTAGAATTGTTTAAAGTGCACTAATCAAAGGAGAAATAGAAAGATGCCAACAATGATGCATCATGCTACACATTTGAGCAGGTATGCAAGGAGGAGCAAAGAAGATTTGGTCTTTCAAAGAAAATCCTTTGACAAGTATAAGAAAATATATCTTTCAACGATTTTATCTTAATATGTTATACACCACAAAAGGGAAAGAACTCACAATCAGAATAAGAGATTACCTCCAAGCATTTCAGCCCACAGAATGTAGCAGATGGATTATTGGAAATAGTAGGTAAAGCACTCATCTCCAAGCTGCATGATTTGTGATCTGCAAAGGGAAATCTATGAATCCAGCTCCAATGTAGAGAAGTTAATGTAAGAAAAACTTCAAACGAAGTACACTTTACATTTTTTCTCACAGAGGCTGCAAGAAAGAAATTCTTTGACAGTTCTCTCATTATCTTCAGCAGGATTTCCACTAGCAGCCCCACAAAATTTGCAAGTGCAATTTGGACAATGCCAAAGGCCTGGAGGAAGCATCTGCACCAAGAGAACACATGTAAATGCCTAGCTGCTTAATGAAATACCGTTATAGGTTCAAATTGGAACGCAATCATAAAGAGAAGGGAAAAAAGTTCATCCTCATCAGATTCATGCACACGATATATTAAAAGCTCACGTGTTCAAATCAAAAAACTCCATCTGTTAAATTCTTTGATATGTCTGAATAGAGAAGGAAATTCTCTAAGAAATTAAAATCCGATTTTTTTTTTGGTAAGTAATTAAGAACCTAAAAATAATGTTCATTCCCACGGTAATGTAATGCACTTTTCTCTTCCATATTATGGTTGCCACATGTACAATTTTAAACAGTTCATTAGACGGAGGGAAGGGAATATGGTTAATCTATAGAACTGTTCAACTATCAATTTAACTGAAGAGTTTTGGTCAGAAGATGGTCAGCTGGCCTGACAGGGGTTACACTGAAGATCGTGGATCAGGAATTGCCTAGAGTTAGTTTTATCATTGATTGTCTTTTGTAATTTTGCTCCTTCCTTTTACTTTTTCCTCCTTGAGGTAAAGATAATGATAGCTCCATCGGCAAGGATGATGCTATAGAAGCCCCAAGAAAACCATCACCAAGGTCTCAAGCTAAGGAGTTGCAATCCAAGATTGTTGGGCCTCAATGGAAAATCAAGAAGAAGCTTATCATGGAAGAAGAGCCCAAGAACGAGTCCGAGAATCGTGGAGAAGAATGGGCTAAGTGCTACACTTATTTTATGGTTCAAATCCAAATCCAAACCCAAACAGAAGAAGATTGGGGCCCACATGGGGCTCAAAATTCTGCCCAAAGGAGAACTTAAATTCCCACCCAAGTGGGGTGGGAAAAGTCACGTGCAAGTGACAATTTTGGTGGTGACCTTTTTGGCAACTTTCCTTATTTTATTAGGATAGGAATTTAGGTATTATTTTTATATGCTTGCCTAGTTTAAAGTTTCCTAGTCAAGTTTGATTAACTATTATTTTCATCAAAGTAGGAATTGAATCTCATGCTACTTCGGATAGGTTTTCCCCATATAAAGGGGTGAATTTTGTTATTTAGACACAACTCGATTATTAATTGAGAGTTTCTCTTCTTTACAACTTCGTGCATGGCTACATGAGATTTATCTTACAACCTTATAAGAACGATTCTCGAAGAGATAAGATTAATCCTTTTAACTTGACATCTTTATTCATATTCATAAATTAAGAAGGTATTAATCTTACACTAATAATCGTCTCTTCCTTGAAATACAGAATCTAGATCATCTTTTGATCTAAGTTCTTGAATTGACTTGATTAGTATCATAATTAGCTTTAATCTGCTAATTTTTAATGCTAAGATCAATTAGGTTCTTAGCACTTGACTGATATTTGTTAAAAAAAATTCAAATTTTGTTTTGTATTTTCGCTTCTGCATTATTTTCTTGTTTTTATTCAAGTAAACCCAATTCTTATCAAATAACCTGGGCCATTTCTATTGTTTCCCTGAAGGGGTCCATATAATGTGGGAGCAGCGGATTCAAATTTAGTGGTCAACTATAAATGAGCTGTCAACAATGAAAATATTCTTAATATAATTCCACAAATGAGTAATGAAGCAGCATGCTGCTAAGATGGATAGTGCAACAATAAAAGTGCCAACCTACTTCAGAGAAATATAGGAAAAACAAGGGAAGGGATTCAACTGAAGACTTGCATCCGGGCCAACTTGCACGCACCTTGACTAATTTCTGGGATATCTATTACCTCCCACCCGCAACAAGTACTAGGTGACTCTGTCCTAACCTAAGGCCGAGACAGATGGGAAGAAACCACCTAGTTTTTTATCTCTACTAGGATTTGAACATGAAACCTCATAGTTCTTAATCCACTTCATTGACCACTAGGCCACGCCCTTGACTGCTCACAGCTAAAAAGTTATTACCAGTTTTTTGTTCTTTTTATGCTGGAACACAGATGATAAATGGAATTACAAATGAAAAAACGCCTGAACCAGTGTCTTTTTCATGCTTTTTATGAATTTAACCCCCTGTCCACCTCTGATTTCTTTTTCTCTCTGACTTTGCCTCATTGATCAAATTCAGAAGTTCTTCTGACACAGAGATCGAAAGCTATGCATGGGGATAAGTCAATTCACATGCTTAAAATGTCACTTTTGTAAATGCAAATACAAGAGTTACAATAATTAGTGTCACTCAAAGAAAAGTTGAACTGTGTGGAGAACTATGACAGTATGCAAAGGCGGGTCTGGGATTTTTAATTCTGCTCCACAATGCTTGTTACTTACTGGGTTCTAGATATTTATACATATTATATATGAAACTTTAATGCAAATACAGGTTTTGAGTTAAAACTACTGGTTGAAACCAAAACTATAATGGTGGCTCCAACCCTGACAATACAGGGCAACAATGATAGATATGAAATAGCAGTGAGGTAAAGAGAGTATATTCTGATTGATACTATATTCTGATTGATACATACTTGTATGCCCAGACAGCTCAGATGGAAAGTTGATGGGCAACCATCACAACAGATAAGGTCGCCACCATCACCACAAATACCACAAGCATCATCTTCACCATCATCACCATCAATGTCTATATTGTAGAAATCCTGGCGATCAGACTCTTTTTGTTGATTCCATGCGTCAACCAAGCACTCTAGTAAGGAAGCTCCAGATTCTAAAACTATGTTTTGAAATGGTTGATGCCGTTTACTTCCTGCATGGAGCTCAAATCTGGAAACTGGAAGGATTTTACTACAGCAACCACAGTGGACACCATCTTGTGTGACCCAACCTTCTAGTTTTACGGTTGTCCTTCTACGGTTCACATATTGAATCTTCTGTCTCAACTTCAATGTTCCGGAGTCAATCAACCAGGACAATAAGGTTCGTTTTCCAGTATATGGAACGTATGCATCACTATCTGAATGTTCCCCCTTGTCAGAATGACGGGCCAGCAATGTACATCTTCCAATTAATTTACTTTTTCTTCCATGTATTGAATTAGAAGGAACTCCAACAGATGCTTTTCCATACATATCCTGTTTAAGTCTCCTTACCTTCAATGAGTTATCACTTAAATTATCCTCACTCTCACGGTCTGATGCATGTAATTTTCCTTGCAGCAACTTATCGTTCTTCATTATATAGCTATGGGACCTCTTCTCACACTGATCGCTGCCTGTGCCTAGAACAGACTCACTCACAGAAATCTGTTTAGGATCTTGTTTCTTGCCATCGTCTTTACTTTTATTTTTCATTTCTTTCTCAATTTTTTTCCGAGTTTGCCTAGTAAGTTTGTTAATTAAATCATCTGATATTGGAGCAAATGAACAAGAGCTTCCATCAGGTTTACTTTTACCTGAATCCACCTCCGGTCGTTTTTGAAATGCTTCATAGGCCTTAATTATTGACCAATAGGCTGTTCCACTAGGATTAATGTACACCGCATCCAGATATTCTCTATTCTTTCTTGGTCTATAATCAATGGTCCATCCAGCTTCAATGAGCATTCCCCTTATTTGCTCTCGCAACTTCTGCTTCTCAGTGCTCCCACCTCGATTCACTTTTCCATCTTTTCTTTTAGCAGGGGTAACATCTTCAGATGCCAAGGGCCTGCCTTCTTCCTTCAGCACCCGTGTTGCTGAGCTAGCAGGCCGAAAACTAGGAGGTGCCAACTTTAGTGATGTATCAGTCTCATCTTTCTCAGAGGCCACTAAATGGGTGCATTTACCCAACAAAGGTTTTTGTCGTTTCAGCTCGCTTCCCTCTGTTTGAATAGACAAAGGTTGCTCTGGTTGTTTAGGACCTGAGTAAAAGGACGGGCGGACTAGTAAATTCCTCTCGACGACATCTGCCGACCAAGAACCTTTTCTATTTTCAATTCCCACAGGATCATATTCCTTGGGCATTAAGTCTGTCTTCTTCTTCTTATTCACCATTACCTTCAATACCCCATTTTTCCCTTGCAATCTGATCAGTTCATGAGAGGCTTCTCTAGGCGATGAAATGGGCACATGCACTACATCATCTAATAAACCATACCGTCTCTTAAGTCCATTGCCATCGCCCTTTATCCTACTACCTGAAAAACTACTTGAACTATCCATATATGAAAGCTTCCTCTTCTCAACCATAACACCCCTAGACCCACTCCCAATCTCTCTTGAACCCCCTCTTCTTTCAACCATGTTAAATCTGTCATCACCATACCCATTCCATTGCATCTTCATATCACATTTTTCATGCTTGTTAAAATCAGACATATTCATATCCCTACCAAATTCACCATCTCTAACACCACCTTTTCCATAAAAAACATGACCATTACTAGAAACTTGACCAGATTTTCTCTGAATTGACTCATCACTCGACTCATACTCATTCATTACAAACTTAGGCCTGTTGTTCACCTGTTGTGAAGCCCCTGAAGAACTGATCCCTCCTATGCCCAATCTATCATCTTTCTTTCTAATAATTAAACAACCAGAAGAACTTTTTTTCTTCAGTACACCACCGCTTGATCTCACACTATCCTCCATCTTTATCGTTAGTAAAAAAAAGCAATCTCACAATCTCAACATTAAAAATTACCAAATTTCTTCGAAACTCCAAATTCTACCTTCAGTTATTCAACATTTAACAGATCTGAAACATCAAACAACAAAATCCCAACTTTAGACACAAAACTTCAGAAAAATTCCGGTTTGGAGATAAAATTCAGAAGTGAGTGAAAAAATCGACGATCATTACCTGGCCGGAAAGCTTCGCGATTTGCCAATTTCGCCGGAAAGACGATGCTACTGGCCGGAAAATTTTGATTGGTTCCTGGCTGGTGTTGTATACATGAACAGACACCTGCTGAATTTTTCAGTACAGAAGAAAAACTATAAAGAAAATGGAAAAAGAAAACAAAATTTATTGTAATTTTTTTAGCATTTAATGATGCTTTTTTACCTAAACTATAAAATGGTGACTCGTCATTTTTTCTTATCTTTCGGTCTCGATATTCAATATTTATTTTGGTTAACTAATTTTAGTTCGCGTGAAAAAAAATTCAAACTTCCTACCAAAGACGATTATGGAGGAATAGACGTATTGCTTTTGATATTATAAATAGTAGTAGTCATTTTGAACTACGACTTATCAATTGGTTACTGTAACTCAAACTGAGAAATATATTTATAATTTGTATTCAATTATTATTTGTACATAAATTTCGTTAATTACGATCTATAAACTGATTATGATAGATGCAACTGAAATTTCACACCATACTCCAGTTTTATTTTCTCATTCTTCTATAATAAAAATAATTCAACTGAATTTTTTTAATTATTTATGATTGAGCCGTAAAAATTTAAGTGAAATTTCATCTTCATAATGTTGTAAGCTTTTATTAAGCATGTGACTTAAATATAGTGGCTCCCTCTTTTTATTTGTTCTTCAATTGGAAGGTAAGCTCTTACTATTTTTGTTTCCTTTATTTCTTGATAAAAAATGGTATAGTTATGTGGATGTTATTTATATATTTATGTTGATAGTGAAAAGTCTTTGTTTCTTGATAAAGAATGGTATAGTTATGTCTAAAATGGATTTTACATATATGTTGATAATGAAAAAAAGATTATCGATACTTATTAACATATATATTTTAAATTGTTATAACAAGTTTATTTTTCAGACTAGTAAATTTTATTTATTATGAACAATTATTCGTAATTATATAATAACAATAAAATACATGATCCAAAGTTCTGCTCTTAGTCCTGACTAGCAACCTCAAAAACTTGTCACTTGTTACTTGGATACTAAAGGTTAATAGCAAGAGATCAATATCAAGACGGGAGTTAAAGAGCTTTACAAGTTCAAGCACATTAAGTATTCTTACGCTATCTCTGTTGATTTTTGAATATAACGACTTTATACAAAAATAACTTCTGGCTATACATGTTGTTTTAATGATACTGTACATGTACCTCTATTATGCAAGTTCTTTCTTTAGTAGGACTGGTTTGAAAAACCAATGCTCTGAGGTTTTGTAAAAAAAACAACCTTAAGCTATGTATGACCAGCAAATATCTTGAAGCATAATCCATGACCTAATGGATCATGTGGATAGTGGCATTGTTTTATAATTTGGCCTCCTTTATTGGTTCTAAAAAATTGTTATCCCTTTTTTTTTTTTTTTTGAAAATCCAGTCTTGAAGCAACACTAAAGTTGTTGAATGTTGATGCTTATGTCAGATAGGCCATCACATGAATATGGGATGCTTGGTGTACTAAGATGTCCTTTTCATTTGCATTTCATCTTACATGACAATCATTTCTTGTTCATTAGTTTCAAAAAAATTGACACATTTCTATATCTAAAAATAGTTTAACTTGAAATTTCTCATTTTTCCTTAACGACATGCTTTTATAGCCACACATTTTTTTTTAAACAAAGACTATCCGATAAAACTTGAAAAATCAAAACAAAACAGTACAATTTATTCTAACTAGTTGTTTTCCAAGGGTGTTGCATCACTCGAAAACTGCTTCCACAAGGCAAGTGACTCTTAATTTAGCAATATATGGTCCTTCAAAAAAGTAGAAAGCATGTTCTCTTTATTTAAGCAAGCAATGAAAACTTGTACTAAGTTATTAAAGAACAAGCCAAAGCATTCTTAGCTTTCAATGCAAGAAACATCAAGAACCATTGCTCCATTACTTGTATTGAATGAGTTTGGTTGCTTTTTTATCTTCTTGATAAGTTTTTTTGAAGTGAGTACACATGTGTATGCTAAATGAAGCTATCATGATTGCAATATTTTCAGCCAATGAACTTTTTTAAAAAGAGAAAGCGAAAGAAGAATATTCAAAGAATCTACTTTTTAGTCTGTTTTATTTGTCTCAGTTTCATTTTTAGTTTGTTAAAAAAAATGATATCTTTATACAAAAGTTACCTTAATGATATGATTTTATGACAACTGCATAAATGTCTATGACATGATCATGAGTTTCAGAAGCTTGTCTTTCTTAAATATAAGATGAGACGCATTGGGATCAAAATAGGTAGGTGTAGAGAGAAAGCAAACAAAACAAACCCTATTAACAATGATAAATAAGACAATAAAGAAAAAACTAAAGAGGACTTTATGATATGATATGAATTTGATCAATTTTGATCTACATATAATACTAAAAAAAAAAATTTAAAGCTCTTGAGAGAATATATCTCCCATTAAACGCTATATTGTAGATATTATTTTATTATAGTCGAAAGGACATATCTGTAATTTATAGAAGTCCAAACTTTTCCTCAAAGTTAGTAATATGTGAAAACAAATCAATGTAGTACACTAATGTTTGACTTTCGTTCGAGAGAAAAGTAAAACTGGGCAAAACTCTAATAAGGATGAAGGAAGAGTACAATTTGTCAATAATATATATGTTCAAACAGTTTTGTATGTCAAAGCACAAGTTCTCTATGGAGTTCATAAAAGTATTGGCTCTTCCAATTCTTGTTATTGTTTTCTTCTTTTGTTTTACTGGAAGCCAATGCCATCCTTTAGACCCTCTTACCCCTAGTGAGATCAACAAGATTAGAGTCATTATTCAAAAGTCTCATTTTAGTTCCCTTTCCAATTTGACATTTCACTTTGTTGATCTTGAAGAGCCTGAAAAAAAGGATGTCCTTCATTGGATGTCCTTGCATAAGCCTAAAAATGTTGCTTTTCCTTATCGTCGAGCCAGGATAGTGGTTCGTGCAAATGCTGAGACATATGAAGTCGTGGTGGACTTATCCACTCGCGCTATCATATCACAGAACTTGTATACTCGCCATGGTTTCCCTCCCATTAATCTCGAGGACATTATACGATCCAGTAGGCTGACATTGATGAACCGTCAATTTCAAGATTCAATTTTGAGAAGGGGTTTGAATATATCAGAAGTAAGTTGCATACCACAACCATTTGGATGGTTTGGGGAGCCAAAGACACGAAGAGTTCTTAACGTTCCATGTTTTTATCGAGGAGGGACAACTAATATTTGGGCAAGGCCAATTGAAGGGATCACTACATTAGTAGATGTTGAACACATGAAGATAATCAAATATATAGATAGACTCAGAGCCCCCATGCCTAAAGCCAAGGGTGCTGATTTCGAGTCATCGAGCCAGGGATCAGTCACTTGCAATGACACTGACACTAGCAGGATTATCATCAAAGGCAATGAGGTTAAATGGGCTAACTGGGATTTTCACATTGGATTCAACACGAGGGCAGGAATGATCGTGTCTACAGCTTCTATATTTGATACTACAACAAATAAATATCGACCTGTGCTCTATAGAGGTCATGTATCAGAGACATTTGTGCCTTATATGGATCCTACATTTGAATGGTACTACAGGACTTTCATGGATATTGGTGAATTTGGTTTTGGAAGGTCCGCTAGTAGTCTTGTCCCGTTCCTAGATTGTCCGAGCAATGCAGTGTACATGGTTGGATATATGGCTGATTCGAAAGGAGGGGTAGTGCAAGTGCCCAACGCGATTTGCATATTTGAAAGATATGCTGGTGATGCTGCTTGGAGGCATATAGAAAATGGAGTACCGGGAAATACAGTAAGCCTCAAAAATAAACATTTTGCATACTAACTATAGTGACGTAATAAATAATTCGTTTTTGCAGAACACTAAGGGACAGCAAGAAGTTAATTTGGTTGTTAGAATGGTAGCAACAGTGGGAAATTATGATTATACACTTGATTGGGAGTTCAAACAAAGTGGAGCTATCAGAGTTGGAGTAAGGAAATTAAGATGTTATGCTTGTTAAATGTTAATCCTTGCGCAATCTTTATTCTTCAATTTGTCTGTGCAGGTAAGTTTAAGTGGAGTTATGGAAATGAAGGCTGTGAAATATACGAACGATAATCAAATAACAGAAGATATTTATGGGACCCTTGTTGCAGAAAACACAATTGCAGTGAACCATGATCATTTCCTTACTTACTACCTTGATCTTGATGTTGATGGTACCGATAATTCATTTATAAAATCCAAATTGATAACTATAAAGCGAAACATTTCACCTAGGAAGAGTTATTGGAAAGTTGTTAAAGAAACTATGAAAACAGAAAGTGAGGCTAAGACAAACTTAGGACTGGAATCAGCTGAATGTTTGATTGTAAATTCAAATAAGAAGACAAAGGTTGGAAATGATGTGTCTTATCGGCTAATACCAAGTCGACCAGTCATGTCTTTGCTAGCGGCTGATGACTATCCTCAACGTCGAGCAGCTTATACTAAGTATCAATTATGGGTGACACCATACAACAAATCAGAAAGATGGGCTGGAGGATTCTACGTTGATAGCAGTCACGGAGATGATGGCCTAGCAATATGGAGCCTCAGGTAAATTTAGTATTTAACAACACATCACACTAGAGATTTTGTCTAGGTCCACTCACACAGCTTAATATGCCTTACTAAGGTCTAATATATTTAATTGTTTAAATGTCTAGCATCTCTCCCGTGTTTTGCCACGTGGGATTTGCCTAAGGTGTTACGTAGATCTCAAGATGTGTATTTCTTGAACTTATGAAGATCGACTTGTTGAATGTTATTATATAAGCTAATCTAGCGTCGTATGCAGGAATAGGACTATCAGAAATAAGGATATTGTGGTTTGGTACACTGTTGGATTGCATCATGTTCCATGCCAAGAAGATTTTCCTGTAATGCCTTCTATTTATGATGGTTTCGAGCTACGGCCAACAAACTTTTTTGAAAGAAATCCATTGCTGAAACAATGATATGTGAAATTCAAGTTTGTAACATAAAGTGATGTATGGAGAACAACACCACTTGATTTTCCTTTGGCCTATTTATTTTCCTCTGTCATTTCAATATTTGGTTAACTTGCTCTCATCCATATTCACAAGTAAAGTAGTGACAAACCACCTAAAAGGCAAGCAATCGTCCTTGTTCATTTTGAACCTGGAACACCAAGGAGAATCCAAAGATTGTTACTTTGTATCTTTTACACAACTGATACGAGTATTGCTAATGTTTCACTGAGTGAAAAACAAAGTTCACTTTCCAAACATAGACAAACCTTGTACATCGTGAGACGCACAAAATAAAGTTTTTTGAGTAATATATGTGTGCACGAGTGTTTGGGTTAACACACACAATCAATCTATACAAAGCAAGGTGGCGTTAACTTTTTTAGATTTTATCATATATTATTGTATCACGAACAAAATTTGATAAAAGGATAGGGAGGATGGAGAAAATAAGAAGCTCACAAATTTTTTTTTCACAAAAACTGATATCCTAATCCGTTTGATAAAAACCATGCGTTCTAGAAGAGTTTCCTCCAAACAGGGTGCTTCTTCCAAGCTCTTTCCACCATGTCATCAATCGGGATTCCCTTCGTTTCAGGCAAGAAGAAGATGGCGCAAAGTCCCATGACAAATATCCAGGCGGAGAAGAAGAAAAAAGTATAGGCTTGCATAGAGCAGAGCATAGTCAAGAAAGCTTGTGCAATGATAGCTGTGAAGAGCATGTTTGTGCTGACCGCGAATGCAAAACCAGCTGTCTTTGTTTCCAGTGGAAATGTCTCACTTGGAATTAACCAACCGAGTGGTCCCCATGACCATGCGAACGCCATCACATATGTACACACGAGAAGCACCACTACTATTGCCATTGTCTTGTCCAAGGTTCCTGTCGTCGACAAATTTTTTGCCAAAATAATTCCAATTGCCACCTGCAGAGTTAAAACAAAAAAGTACAGTCAGTATAAAAAGAAAAGCTTCTCAATTTTGATACAACTCATCGGTCCACAGGGTTAGCTGAATCTCATTTGTCAAAAATTTGGATCGCGGATACTAGAGGAATGTTGAAATTTTATTTCAAAAAATTGTTTTTGATCATGATCTGTAGGGACATTTGAGCATCTTTGTGAGATGACACAGAGAATATCGCTAAGGGTGTTTAAGATTGAATATGTATGTTTAATGGATCATGCATAGTTTCGTACCTGAGAGATTAACATTTGACAACAAGATTGGATGAGCAATTTTCTTCTTCCTATCCTATCAACAACGTAGATTGCAACACATGTACTGAGAACATTAATAAGTCCAGTGACGACAGCAGACAGAAGCGAGCCACTACTCTTGAAACCCATAGTCTGAAATAGGACAGGTGCGTAAAACATAATGGCGTTGATTCCAGTGAATTGTTGGAAGATCTGCAACATGATGGCAATAATAAGTGGCGGAACGCTAGCAGGCTTTGTTAAGTCTCTGAATGCATGCTTGCATTGTTTGGCTTGTTCACACGTTGCCACGACTTCCTCATACTCAACATCAACATCACTGACACCCCTAATCTTCTTGAGGGCTGCCTTTCCCTTCTCCGGCTTGCCACGTGCAACCAGACTCAAGGGAGTGTCACTGATCACAAAGCTACCAAGAAAAAGAATCCCCGCAGGCACTGCTGCAAGGCCAAGTGACACCCTCCAACCATTAGGATGGATCTTCGAGGTTGCAAAGTTGATACTATTTGCTATGAGTATTCCTATTGTCACAAAAAGTTGGAAGAGAATATTCACAGCTCCTCTGTGTTGGATTGGTGCTACTTCAGTTAGAAACAGCGGAACAGTCTGCAAATATTCCAACAAGAAGTTATTAATAGGAAGTAAAGAATTATGAAGAATAAAGACTCAAAACACACTCTAAAGTTAGAAGTAGAGAATAAAAGGACAAAATGCACTGATATTGTGGCGAAGGTGATGTACCTCATTTCCAAAGCCAACACCAACGCCAAATAAAATCCTACCAAGAATGAGTAGGAATTTGCCATTTGCGATGGCACTCAAGATGGCACCAGCGATGAAAATAAGTGCAGCCAACATTATGGTAATCCTTCTCCCTAATTTAGTGGCGGCCTTTGAAGCGAAAAAGCTTGAAACAAGAGCCGCTAAATACAAAGATGAAGTGAAGAGTTGGAGAAGTTGATCGTCATATTTGCAATAGTTATTCTCTTTCACAGTTTTCTTTCTTTCATACACATTTGGAAAGAAAATGACTAAGAAATCATCCATCCCAGAAACTCCTCCTGATTAAGACAAAATAAAAAGCACCACAAATTTTATCCAAGAGTTAGGTAATTTCTCTTGTGAAACCACTAGATTTATTTTAAAATGGCAGTTTAATTGTATGACACCGACCCCTTATACTTCCACTACACAGAGCTAGAGCTAATCGCTGCTATTTATAAATTAGCCTCGCGTAATCCACCCCACTTTAGGGGCCAGCAGCCCAAGCCTTCGCTTGGACCACATGACACAACTCTGTGCTAAGACAAGGCAAGCTAGTATCACCCACACAAGCCATCAGTGATATAGCCACGCAACCAAAAAAAATTGTTATCGTAGAGGCAGATTTAGAAAATTCAATTTTATTAATTCTTATAGCAATGTGTCTCAGACAATAAACTAAAAATTCTAGATCCACATCTACAAATTAATAATACAATGATAACTGGATTCAAACACACACACACATATATATAATTTTACCTAGGTAAAATATAGGATCAGTAAACTAGATTCACTCAGATCCATAACTATCTAAGGTGACTAAATTAGAAATTTCAGTAAGAACGTTCAAGGTTTAAGGTGTGTATGTATCAACATATGAATTGAGAGCAAAAGGCTCAATAGTCAAAAATGTTTGTAAGATTGTTCAAGCTTCAACATATGTATGTATGTATTAGAAAGTAATTTTTGATTTATTTACACACTAATTTCTTTTATGATTCATCTCATTCTCATTCGAAAACTATTAACTCTTTTATGATTCATCTCATTCTTATTCAAAAACTATTTTTTATTCGATTAGCAAGAAAAGACTAATAATCACTCAAATAATATTAATATAGTGACATATTTAGAGATGAGTTAAGAAATCCACAATCTAACAAATAAAACCAAAAATATATACCTGAAATACCAATATCATAACCAAACATGAGGCCACCAAAGGCAGCAAGAATCCAACATGAAAGTATATAACATGTGATTTTAGAATTATGGCTTTCAACAGTCATTTTCCTTTTCTCTAAAACCACCCAATTTTCAAAAGATAATTCTCTCTAAAATATTTTACACTCTCCCTTTTTTTCTCTTTCTGCTGCTGTATATATAATTTTAGATAAAAATCTACAACACATTAATATTATTTTTTAAAATATTATCAGTTTGATAAAGTCAATGCCTATGAGATTTGATCTTCCATAAATTTTGGACATTCATCATCTAAAATGGCTCATTTATTCTCTAATTTATTGTCTAATATTATCCATTTATCCATACTCAAACTCATAATAGTAAATCTATAAAAATAAAAATTGTAAATTGCATATGTTATGGTATACTCATTTTTTTTAATACAATCTAACTTACTAACAAAGTGGTTCAATAAAATTAGTTGTCTCGAGCCAATTTTTAGTAAGAGCCTTTTATTTTCTTGTTTTTGATTTTTTTTCCGCGACTATCATTAGCAAATTATGCTTTGACATAGTAATATTGTTATAGATATTTATAGTAGTCCTAACTAATTTAAATTAATAAAATGTTATTCATTTGTTTACAATTTAATTTGTTACATAAAAAATTTTATTTAATAATATAAAAAATTTAAACGAATTTTAAAATGTAGGAAAACTTCTACTACATTTAAGCGACTTTGGTGTTGAACCAATTCAACACTGTATTATTGTAGTGAAAGCACACTTGCACAAAATTAGGCAAAATTAGGTTATTTGAATTGGAGTGACATAATAAAATGTAAATTAAAATTAAATCATCAACAATATGAACTCCATCTTTTACTCATTCATAGTTTAAATTCCATCTTTAACATCAAAATCGTACAATATACCTGATTTGTTTTCTTTATTTTTCATAGAAATATTGTTATTTATAACATTCCAATAAAAAAAATAAGATGATGGTATGGTAATTCTTTTCAATGTCAATTAACATATTATAAAGTTTTTCAATAAAATTATTGACTAGAGCCAATTTTTAATAAGATGGCTATATTTTTTTCTATACTTTTTACTTAGAGCGAACTAACTTTAAGAAAATAACAACTTTTTAACTTTTTTTATATTATTGCTAATATTTGATTTAGTTAGAATTAATTCAACAATATGATGATGTTCATTTGTTTGCAATAATAATAATTGTTGGATGACGTTATAAATTCTATTTACTAATTT
>JAOTQR010000069.1:60702-74089 GCA_025774065.1 Solanum ossicruentum | reverse complement strand
CATATTCTAAGCACTTTTGAGTATAAGTTCTATATTCTTATAATGCACAAAAATACATTAACTAGTGTACATAATGAAGAACGAAATTGTTTTGACTATACATACCTCATTTCCAAAGCGAACACTAATACCAAACAAACTTTACCAAAGATGAGCATCAACTTGTTTTCTGCAGCAGCACTCAAAACAGCTCCGACGAGAAAAAATATTGAAGCCAAGAAAATGGTAGGCTTTCTCCCTAATTTAGTGGCAGCCTTTGAAGCAAAAGAGCCGATAAGTACAGGGATGAAGTAAAGAGCTGTAGAAGTTGATCGTCATATTTGCAGTAGTTATTCTCTTTGGCAGTTTTCTTTCTTTCATACACATCTGGGAAGAATTTTAACAAGAAATCATCCATCCCAGAAACTCCCTCTGATTAAAAAAAAAATCACATCAAAAATTTAATCTTTTGCATTTCTTGATTTAAAAATGCACTTGATGTAGAAACAAGAGTTAGAAATAGATAAATCTTGTCGCTAATTCTAGAGGTGAATTCAAAATTTGAGTTTCCTCAAATTAATATAAGGGAGCTACCTATAGTTGGATACATATTTGTTCGCTAAACAATAAAAAAATGTAGCTTGTCCTATTTAGAGGTTCTGTTCGAGTAGCAACAAAGAGTGGCAGAATCAGTAAGAAAATACTTCAAAATGGATAAACTTTTAAAAAGCAGTGGATAAATCAGTTTTATGAATTGAAAAAAAAATATTTAATTCCTAAAAACTACTAGTATATTATTTTATTAAGTAGCATAAATGAAAGATCTTCCTGCAATTTTACCCAAAAAAATATCTTCTTACCATGATTGATTCATGTAATAAAGTCTACTAACCATAAATATGAATATATATTAATATAAAATTTGTTTATTATTATCTTTTAAAATCATCATTATAATATTTTGAACTAATAAAATTAGAATCCTAGCTTTATCCTTGTGGCGGTCCCTCCCTCGTCTCCCTTCGTCCCATTTTAGTTGTCATGTTGAGTTTTTCGAAAGTCAATTTGACTAACTTTTAAGCCGAATTAATTTGATATTTTAAAATAAAGTGTTAGATATTCAAACACTATAAGAAAAATATTATTAATTTTAACTTTTTTCATATAAATATAATAAAAAATACATCTTAAAATATTAGTCAAAATAGAAAATAAGGAGCATTAATGAGTGATAAAGATAGATGTACATATGGATCTTATCTTAAAAGAAAGAACAAATATTTGAGTAAATTTCTCCATGAGAAGATATTGCAAGTAGGCTTAATGGAACCCCAAAAACTTCGTCCCAGCTAATGTAGGACTCTAATCCATTATAGTGTCTCCACACACTCATACTGTCAACTAGCGCGTGGATAACATAACATAGGGATATGTGTCCATGTTTTGTTTCGTTTTGGTAAGTACTTCCTCGTTCATGAAACAACCATTTGCTTCTTCATTCATCAAATATACTTTCAAAATTACAACTCAATCAAGATTACAAAACTGAAAAAGAAGAACAAAAGACACAAATAACACAACATCATGATACATATTCCAGTCTACTTTCTTTTATTACAAAAAAAAAAAAACATGGAATACATGCTCACTTCAACTTGTTGAGAGAGCTTTTTAAGGAAATCATGAAGAGGATGTAGCCATATACTATTCCTCTGATAAGAAGAAAACGGTAGGTTTCTTTGGCTCGATGATCTCCACCGTTCCTTCCAACATTTTTGCCACTTTCCCCATTGATGGTCGAGCATCTGGGCGATCTTGGATGCACCACATTGCTGTCTTCACCATCCTGTTCACCAAGTCAAAGTGTGCCCTTGAATCATACGATTTTTTGATTCGAGGGTCCAAGATATCGTCAACATTCATTTCCTTAAACACCTTATCAAATGCCCAAGCAGGGAAAAACCATTGATCACTTTCCACCTTTGAGTTATGATGCTCAAAGTTCCTTGAACCTGAAACTATTTCCAACAGCACCAATCCGAAGCTGTACACATCGGCTTTTGGAGTGATTGGATCAGCCTTGGTCCATTCTGGTGCTACGTATCCTGGTGTGCCTCGAAATCTTGACATGGTCATCATCTCTTCTTTCTTCTTTAGCTTTGCTAGCCCAAAATCAGACACCTTTGGGCAGAAATCATCGGCTAAGAGAATATTTTCAGGCTTGATATCACAATGTAATACCCATTCCAAACACTCTTCGTGCAGATAGGCAATTGCTCGTGCCACGCCAAGTGCAATCCTGTATCTGATATTCCAATCAAGTATGGGTTTCTGCCCATCTGGTGACCCGATTGGTGCCTTTTGGAAAAGGAATTCACCCAATGAACCATTAGGTACATACTCATACACAAGTATCCTTCTACCCTTCTCAGCACAAAACCCCCACAACCTCACCAAATTCAAATGGTGCATCCGTGCTATGATGGTGACCTCAGCCCAGAACTCAGCATCACCGCCTTTGACATTCTTCAAGCACTTCACGGCAACAACCCGTCCATCACTCAACTTCCCTTTGTAAACATCTCCAAATCCACCCTTCCCAATTTTATCACTGAAATCATTAGTTGCATTCTTGATCTCAGAAAAGCTAAACCTTTTTGGTCCAATCGCAGGCATGACTTCAAGACCAAAAGTCCTAGCCATGTCCCTATACTTAACATACTTCTTAAGAAATGCCCAAAAGAAGAAAACTCCACTAATCAACTCAGCTGCAAATATAGTTGAAATGATCACAATATTTCTAGTGGTTGTCTTAGACTCTTCTGGTGGAAATGGAAGGCTAATTCTCACCGGACATGAAGTCGCCATCAAACTAGTCATGCCTGTGAAATTCGATATATCGTTCTCTCTACTATCAACTCTCAAATACATAATAACTTCAGTACCTGGTGACCAATATCCATACAACAGTTTCTCCAAAACAAGCACACAATAACCAGTCCCATCATACTTAAACATAAAACCTAAGCAATCATTCTTATCTGAACAATGTTTTTGGCAATTCGAAAAGTTCAAAGCTTTAAGGTCTGTTTGGTTACCAATACCAGTAAAACTAACAAAATCAAGAGGCAAATACTTACTAGCCTTCGAATTTGTCGTCGTCAACGGAATTTTCCTCACACAAGATCTACTGGTGTCTTTCCTGAAACCAGGTGGACAAACACATGAAGTTTGAGTTGTAGAAACATCATACATGCATATAGAGTTTGTACCGCATGTACCATGGATTGTACATAACTGATTTACTGCTCGCCAAACAACAGTCCAATTTGAACTAGAATCAAAACTATAGATTCTCATATTCCCATCATCATCCAGTTTCATCCTTCTCAGCTTCCCTTTCTCCCCGAAATCCGCCGGATAAAATCTTCCATTAACTTGAGTAACTTCCCCTGTTTCCTCCAACCGCTGAAGGGCATTTTGGGAAAAAGTGAAATAACTATCGTTTCCATTGTAGAAAAGGGTGTTCGATCCACCAAACTGAAATTTTCCATTACCGGAAGTTAAGTTTGTACCGGTGATGTTCTGGGTGGGAAGATAAGTATCAGTTGGGTTCAAGAAACTGTTCCATTTTCCGTAAACCAAGTTTCCATCTTCTTGTAAGAATAGAATAGATGATGTGTTTCGAATGCTTGAAGGCCAGAGATTTGGAGCTGAAGAGGATGAAGTTGGGGTTAATTTGAGCTCACCGGAGGAAGAGATGGAAAGGGTAGCTGAGGAATTGAGTGGGGAATTTGGGTTAGCTGACCAAACAACAGTTTTAATGGGGATTTTGTAATACCAAATGGAGAAATTGAAGGAATTTGGGGAAGATTGAAGAAACCCAGCTGCGAAAGTGGAGTTAGGTGAAAGGAGGATTTGGTTTTGGGTTGGATTCCAAGGAGGGGACTTGGAGTTGAATGATGAGATGATTTTTTGGGAAGAAGAGAAGAAGGGATTCAACAAGAAGGAGAGGAGAAAGAGAAGCGAAGAAGAAGGGTGAAACGACATCGTTGCATTGGGGAGAGGAAGAAGAAGAAGCTTTACAGCTATGGAGTTTATTGGTTTAATGGCGGCTTTTTGTAGAACTGGAATTTGCGTTGACGGCATGGACGTTGACTTCCCTGGTCGTTTTCAGAACCTTCCATTACGCAAGACAAAATATCTATGCTTATGCTAAATAGTCTCTTAAATATTTATTTACTAGGTGAACTCGAATTGTAGATGTGTTTTTTCTTATTAGCTGTTTTTTTTATTTATTTTTTTTATCATATTTAGTTTATTCTATTTATGAATTTTTGAAATGAAGAGTTCGTAGGAAACAATCTCTCCATCGGATATGTTATTGTTGTTGGACTCAAACCGTAGGCTTTTTTGATAAAATAAATCAACCGTAATTTAAAATAGGCCTATGAAAATAATCGTCTTTCTATTATTATATTAAAAAAGAGTATTTCACCTCTATCATATATTTAATAAATTTTGATATTTTGATTTAAATAGAAATCGAAAAAAAATTTAAATAAATATACTAGGAAAGATTCATGAAATGAAGGGAAGTTAGGTACATATGGTTTATCAAGAATAATTGGATATGATTGAATCATAAAATTTATCTATGTAAGAAGAAGATGTGGATTGATAGTTTAAGTTTATGTGTTCATAATAATTTGCATTATTAAATTTATTATTAATATATTATGTATGCCATTAATATGAGACCATTTCAAAAAAGAGGATAAAGAAAAGAGAAAATGATCTCTTATTCATTGGAGTAAAATATACTTGATGAAATTCTTTAAAATTATTTTTTCTTTTTTATTGATCTTATGAAATTTTAAAACCTTCAATTATATATTCACTTTGGTAATTTGAGAATTAAAAATAGAAACAGTGGGCTTGTTGAATCTTGACTCTCTTTGGCAATATTCAAAGTCATCATTCATTCAACAAAAGAATAGGACCTTTTGTTGTTGTTGTTGTTGGAGCAGTCAAAGTCATTATCTTTTAATTATGACTATTCTAGTGGATGAGTTATAATTGAATTTTTATTTGTATATATAAAATACACAAATTTGGTATCTAATATTATAGATCCCTCTTTGAAGGATAATGAATATGTATTTTTGTGGAATATTGAGATTTTTTTTATTGTTAAGTATTAGTAATTTTGAGCTTGATCCTTTAAAAATAAGTAAGTAAATATTGAAAATATTGCCCCGCACTCCTCTCTCTTTTAGTACTCATTTAATAACTTTTTAAGACACAGAATATCCTAATCAAGCATTTGCTTTGAGTAGGATTGGCACATGAAAAGAAAATAATTATATTTTCATAAATAAGTGTGAGAAGTTAATAGTAAATATAAGAAGATAAGGAGATAATCTAAAAAGATCTCGAGAAAAAGTAATTAGACAAGAAATTTACTTGTGTTTTACAAAAAACATGATCGTAAATAGAAAGATATTGTGTCAAAGATTAGTGTATATTTGAATTGACATATATTTTTTTTTGTAATTTTTTACTTTTAGGCTTTTTTTAGTTATCACAATGTTTTGGTAACATAAGAATTTTTTTAAGAACTTTTTATCATTGAAAAAGTTTTTTAAAGAAAAAAATTAAATTTCACTAATAGAATTTCACTTTCTAAATACTCAAATTACTAAAAAAAAAGAGTTTGACAATAAATTATGAAAAAATTGTCACTACGCCAATATAAGTATAATTTACGAGCATCTGGTCTTCCTACCACCTTTTAAAAAGGGTGTAGGAGTCAACCAAACTTTCAGAGAAAAGAAGATCCGATACTCCAACCTATTCTAGTTACAAATTCTATGTATTAACTATGAACATTTTCCTATTTTTCTTGTATTCCTGATCATATTAACCCGTTCTCTAAAATCTCTTTGAATCAATGACACTATCTCTCCATTATTTACAATTTTTTGTCTGAACACTTTTCAGTTCCTTGCCTACTCTGTATGACGAATCAAGATATTTTTTCTAATATGCTTTAAGCTGAGAGTTTGTCAAAAATAATTCCTCTACGAACACTAGTTGCTCAAATTCCACTTTCAAAATCTTTTGTTCCCAATAAAAAATGTCAGAAAAATTTTAAAAAGGGGGAGTATTAGTATTTTATATTGTTAAAATATTATTTTTATTATTATATTAGCTAATTAACTAATACACCTCTATCCTATTTTATATAATATTTTTTTTTTTTGGCCATCCTAAAAAGAATATCATCTTAAGCAAACTAAAAATAATTTATTTTTAATTTTCTTTTTATTTATTAATGAAATGATTCTCAGCCGAGACCATAAATTGAAAGATATCATATGAAATGCAATATATATTTGCTTATTGGCTCAATTTTAAGAATGTGAATTGAGACGCCATGCAAGGCTCAATTCATTACATCAAAGGTCTTACACTTATGGGCCCCATTTAAGGCCCAATATTCTTATTGGATTAAACATTCAGCGAAAAGAATCTACCTTTTTTAGATTTTTTTACGTAAATAGTTGATTCATTCATCATCTTTGTCTGTTTGATTTTGGGGAAAATCAAAGAGTAGTGATGGCATCTTGGAATTCAATTCCTCTGGAAGTTCTGTACAATACTTTGGGTTGGATTGCGTTTTTCTCTTGGTCTATTAGCTTTTACCCTCAAGTAATCTTGAATTTCAGACGCAAAAGGTTTGATTTTTCTGTTTGTTTTCATCAAAGTTGCTATCTTTCTTGATTTTCCTGCTGACCCTTTTCGTTTTTTGTATTGAAACACAGTGTGGTGGGGTTGAATTTCGATTTCGTGGTGTTGAATTTGACCAAACACTCGTCTTATCTCATATATAATGCTTCCATGTTCTTTAGTTCTTCTGTTCAGAAGCAGTACCGTGAGAAGTATGGTCTTAACGAGGTTAGAATCTTTTTCTTCCTCTTTTTGGTGTGTGTGGTTTTCTTGCTTATTACACTGCTTTTCTTTGACTCATGGGTGGATCTAGCCTTGTAGAAGCTGTGTCCAGTCATATCTATTGCTTTCTGCTCAAACTATATATATGCGTGTGTGTGAAAATACTAAGATAGTGTATCCCCTCGTAATCTTTAGTTGATTTCGGGGTCAGGACAAACTCGTGATTGAGGCATATCAGTAGAACTTGGAGATCACAGTTGGGATCTTAGTTGAGTCAGGTAAGCTGATCAGACACAAAGGCGGATCTAGGAACCACTAAGAAGGAAGAAAACAGGAAACTTTAAGTGGGAATTGATCACTATTTCTTTGGGTATATAACTCAAACCTTCAACTAAGTGCGCCATTCAACCTTTGTGTAGCATGGTGCCAGCAAATACTATTAGATCAATTCTAGGAAATATGTACATAAAATGTCTAATTTTTCAAGGAGCCATGTGCACTGTAAGTTGGGCTTAAATCCGCTGTCCCTACCATCATCTTCCAAAAAAAGGGAAAAAATAAGAAGTATGACAGCTTTCAAATAAAATTCTTATTTTGGAAAGAAAAGTAGCCTTTTTCATAATTAACTGATCATAAAGTAGTAATACTATTTTGTCTAGTCTCCTTTCGTAAGAACTGTTAGCGTTTTATCATGTTAACTTGGTTGATATTATGTGTAGGAACCCTCAGTGTAGTCGAGTGATGTTCTCTCTTATTCCCTTGATTATCTTACTGCAGATGATACCTGTGGCTGCCAATGATGTTGCTTTCTCAATCCATGCTGTTCTATTGACAGCATTTACCCTGTTTCAGATTGCTATTTATGATGTAAGTGGACCTTTCCTATTTTCTATTTTTCAGATCAAATTTTGTATGGTAACGGAACTGGAAATGAGATGAACATGTTCTAGTAAAGGTTGTTGCTTTTCTTCTTTTTTCTTTCCCCAAAAATATGAAAGGTAGATCATGGAAAGCATATATTATATTTGAAGCTGATTGAGACCCTGATAATTGCCTTTGTTCTCACTTTGGCACTGATTGCTTTCCTTACAGCGTGGAAACCAGAAGGTCTCAAAGACTTCTGCTGGGATCGTGTGTGTTGCTTGGTTAACTGTTGCAGTTTGTGTGTTTATAGCTCTCCCCAGCCATTCCTGGCTTTGGCTGATTTCCTGCTTCAAGTAAGAACTGTTCCTGAAGTCTATAACTGCCCATTCTCTCCATCTTTCGTCCAAGATAAATATTTAACAAATAAGGCACCCATTTTTGTGAGTGTTCATAAAAAGGGTAAGAAGTTTCTGTAGTAATAGACGATTACCTGTCAGTCTATTGTTTGGGTGCTTCTGAAATAACTCATGAGCCTGATATCTTCTTTTTTTCATTTTCTTTCCAAAGGCCAAGTGTTTGTACCGCTATTTACATGGTGTATGACTTATTTATACTCACCACTAACGTGTGTGTTCCGAGTAGCTAATGTTTTGTGTTTGAATCTTGATTGCAGCACATTACAGGTTGTCATGACAGTTATTAAGTACATTCCTCAGGTATTAACTGCATACATCCAAATTATTTGTTATCGAAATTCTTCTGCCTTGTGATCAATTTGCACTCTCTTTTTGGTTTACTCTTCTCTTTAAAATAATACAGTTGTTTGATTGCTTCCTGGATAACTTGTTGCCTCTTTCAAATCTACAGGCTATTATGAACTTCCAGCGAAAAAGCACTATTGGATTTAGTATTGGCAACATTTTGCTGGACTTGCTTGGAGGTGTCACCAATTATGGCCAGATGGCAGTGCAATCCATAGATCAGAGTGAGTTTCTGTATTTCAATGATATAATTTGCAGTTTCTTGTTATTTTTCTCCTGAAAGCCTAAGAGAAGTTATATATACTGTTTGAACTCCTTTCCTGCAGATTCGTGGGTGAACTTTTATGGAAACATAGGCAAGACTTTATTGTCATTGGTATGAAATGTTACTCACTATCCATCTATCTGTTTGCTGCATTCATAATGTCTATTGCTGTATATTAATCTTGATTTCATTGCATATAGAAACTAATTTCTTGTTAATTAAATTCCTAATTTTACTAATTCAATTGGTGAATAAATGTTGCAGGTGTCGATATTCTTTGACATTCTCTTCATTTTGCAACATTATGTGTTGTATCCTGCTTGGAAGAGTGGGACTTGTCGAGATGTTGATGTGATAGGCAAGAAGCCATTACTTAAAACTTCTGATGACGAAAACAAGGAAGATGTATAATGCTTTATTCATTGGAAAATCTATCTCGTCTCTAAGATAGCAAATATATATCTTGATTATGTACACCGTAACAATACAGTAAGGATTCACATAACCAACCTCAACTTGCTTGGGATGGAAGCATAACTGTTGTACAGTTTACGCAGTTATTTCTCAAGTGAAGACAGATACATAATTAAAAAGAAACTGCAGTTGTTAACTTTTCTATTTTGTGAGTTTGTAAGCATGAAGAAACAATCTTATATGTGTGTTCTTTGGCTTTTTTTATGCGTATCTTGGTGCTGGTAGATCAAAGTGGATTGATTGATAATGGTGCTTGGCTAAGTAGAGAAAATACCCATGGACAAGTAGGAATAGGTCAATTGAATGATTGTAAACCCAGTTATACTGATTAATAGGAGAACATCAGAAGAAACACCAACAAACGTCTAACAACTCTAATAGCAGCCTCTACCCCATAATAGCCTTAGCCTTAGGCCTGACGATAGGATACTCCAAGTGATGATTAAAATCTTCCACCACCTTTGCTTGAAAAGTGTCATGCTCACCATTTTTGACAGAAAACAGAATAACAACAGCCTTCTCCATTCACCTTCAAGATGTTCTCAACTTCATAACTAGTGCCCTACAAAAAATCAACAAAGTTAACTTTCTTAGTTATATAGTAAAAGAAAAACGACAAACTGGGGAGGTACAGGAAGCAGTACACATACATTGCTATTGTTGTAACTTTCCAGCATAATCCTTCAACTTGTCAACATTCTTTGCAGAGCTCAAGTAGTTTGGCATGGGGTAGATAGTCAACATCCAACACGTTTCAGTACAATCAGTGATATCAAATCCCTACAAATAAGAGACAAATGTTGTATCCCAATACCTATATAACAATGAAACAATCACAGACCCAACATCAACAAGCAAGTACCCAAAAATATTGGCTTGTTGTTCCACGTAACAGAACCAAATAAAACCTACAAATTATATTCTAAATTCAAGTAAATTCCATTGCCCTCTAGCCCTATTTCCTTAATAATAGACAGGAATAACCAAAGGTGTGCAACTGAGTTAATTCTGCCATTGGTATGAAATGCGCATTATTAGTGCTAAACTAAGTAAACAAAGACCACAATTCATCTCATGAAACTAAAAAGAATCTGTCTGATTTATGCGAAGTTATATTAAAATTAGCTAAAGCACAAACCATATTACAGAAGCTAATCCATGGGTACGGCTGAGTCATAGAATATGCAAAGAAACACTTCATTACTAAGGTCTTTTGCTTTTAAAAAAGAAACATGAATCAAGAAAACTCAGTCATACTCTCTATGCTCAAACTCAACTACAATTTTTTTCTTTTTCGATAAAGGTAACATAAACTAAACTATATTCTATTTTCCAGCAAGTCATCAATAGTCTACAGAACAAAAAGGAGACCTCAATCTAAAAATATCAATAGTGATAAACTAAGTAAACAAAAACTATGTACCAAACTTCATCTCATGAATCTAACAAGCACACAGCAATAAATCCTTGGCTGATTTATGCAATGTTAGATTAAGATTAGCTGGCAATGATTTTCTATTTTCCAGTAAGTTATCTATTGGGTACAGTACAAAAGGAACACAAAGAAACATATATGGGAGACCTTAAATCAATAATATCACATGTATACAGGACCCTCTATATGACTCAATTCATGACCTCAACTAGATGACAACGACCTTGGCACAAGCCTACAATTATCTACATATACGGTAATATTTAAACAAGTCAATTTAAGCTACATCATGCACTAAATTATCAAACTGTAATATTTATACAAGTCAATTTAAGCTAGATTATGCACTAAATTGCCACACGAGCAAATTAAAAAAAGGCTGATAATCTGTATTTTGCATTTGGATTGAAGGTTTAGCTGAGGAAAAGCTAAATGATAATTTAAAAGAAATTGTAAGGTATACCTCACTCTCCTCGATCTGTTTCCAGTATTTCTCCCAGAGAGGTTTATCCATTTTGGCGCCAGGGTAATCTGGGCAATAGTCTTCTTCCGAATCGTAGGTACTATAAGTCGGAATGATCGGACCGGTATCATCATCCTCGTCATCGGAGATATTCATTATTCCGGCATCTCCTCCCCCATCTCCTGTCTTATGCTTCTTTGCCGCCGGAAAATCTGCTATTGGAGATGGCACATTCTCATCCTCTGCCTCTGCCTCTGCATTTGAATCATAAGTTAATTATATGTTTTTGTAATTACTTTATCAAAGAATTTAGAGAAAAAAATTCAAAAACACGATAATTTCAAAAAAAAAGTCTAAAAATTCAAGAAATTTGAAAAAAACCCGTAAACTTGAAAAAATCCAAGAAAATTCAAAGTTGGAAAACCTGAGTTTTATTGGTTTGGTTTGATTTTTATATTTTTAAAAATCCAACACAAATGATTTGATTTGATATTTAAAAAATCCAAACCAACGTGGTCAACGAAGAGCCTTAGCCCCAATACCATAATATTAAAAATATTAGGATAGCCCCAATACCATAATATTAAAAATATTAGGAACAACAATCTTACTATTACATAAAAATTCTTATCATCAGTTTGAATTATTAAACATAACTTTCAAGGTGCTATTTATGAATGCTTACTAGTTGTCTCATATTCCTGTCTTCAAAATTGAATATATTGGTCATTCGATTTAACATTGCACACTGGCTTCTCACGAGGAAAAAGGAAACGTGGCTGGAACAAGGATTCTCATCTTCTCTGCTTCTTTTTCCTAATACTAGACTCTTCCTCTTCCTTGTTATAATCTTCTGAAACATTTTTTTGTTCAGTTATATTTTCATAGTTTGTGGGCTTGTGATTAATTCTTGGATTTAAATTTGCTGGATACATTCTTTTTTCTATTCCAACACGGAAACTGCAAACCGGAGGTATTTTTGGAGTTTTCAGATATCAGTCTGAGAATACATTTTAAGGTATAACCTATATAAAGGAGGTATCTAAGCCATTTTATAGTATATTTACCAGTATTGGCATTTAATCACGCTTCAGGAATCTGCCCTCTCAAGGATTCTCTGGCTTAACAGTTATGCACCCCCTGCAGGTTGTTCTGACCTTGTATTGTAAAGATAGCAGAAGAGCTTGGCAATACAGGTTAGCTTAACTAGCATATATTCTAAACTTGGATTTGGGATGACGAAGGTGCTACATCGAGCTCACATTTCTAGCTCAGTATCTAAAATTCCTCTCAGTATTAAGCGAGATTGAAAATGGAAGGACCTTTCCACTAGAAAGGCATACATAGCCTTGTGGTTATAGCTCTACGTTAGCTGTTGAAATGTACCTTTTTCTGCCCAACCTCACTGAGGTCATGCATGTCCATATGGATTTTCACAAGAAAGTGAAGCAATGTAGTGAGTTGGTAACTCTTAAATGAAACATATTCAAATAACAAGTATCCGTGAAAAGAAAGTTCAATCACACTTCTTCTGATCATTCAAATCTGCAATATACTTGTACTGTAGTATTCTTGATTCTTAATATGTGTGTATTAACTGATCTATCTAAAACAAAATCTTGAGAATGATAACAATTTGATCTTTCTAATATTTGTGATGCAGTTACAAATGACCTAAAGATGGCAAGCTTATCTCTATGATATTACTCGTAAGTGCTTATTCATTTGTGACTAAATGAAATACTGTCTTTATCAAGTTAAAACAAGTCAAAATACCTCTTTGGATTTGCAGCAAACACACAGCTGCTATTCTTTGTACATGCTGTAGTTTGGTCCTTAAAATCCTTTTGACTGGATAACGGTCTCATGAAGTATGGAGCAACCAAACAGCTTGAAGATATTTTCTTTCTTCCCATCTTCAACGTGCATCACTTCTTTCATGTTTCTTACTTGTTAAGTAGGGGAGATATTGCAGCAAGATTGTTAATAGATATGCAAGAGAAAGGTCATAGTCCACACCGGCAATTATACAGGGAGGTCATATTGCTTACAGAGAAACCAAATTCTGCACTCGAGTCATATAACCCCATGGAAACATCTGGCACAAAGTTACATTCATGGTGACATCATCAGGTATTATATCTTGATCTTTCATGTCCATTAACAAGTCATAAACCTCCTCCAGCCTATTT
>JAOTQR010000069.1:25901-59261 GCA_025774065.1 Solanum ossicruentum | reverse complement strand
GAAATATGAACTTCATATCTAAAAAGTTGTGTTGTTTTTCTCTCCTTCTTCATATCTGTTTCATTCTGACTCCAACACAATTTCCTCACAATATTGTTACTTGAACGCCAAGGTGAGAATACTAGCCATAGGAGTGGTTTGCAGAATTGCAGCTCCCAAAATCAAACAATTTGGGCTGCTGACATTTAACCCTGCAGAGGTTGCAAGACTGAAGACCTCCTGCAAGAGTTGCATCCAAAATATGATAGAATAAAAGCGAATTATTCACTTTTGTTGTTCATTTAGTTTGATACTAATCAAGAGTAGCAGGTATTATAACAAGGAATATCCAGCTCAAAATCAAATACCAAGGTTCAGTCCGGGTAACCATGAAAAATTGCAGGAAAATATCAAACAAAACTACAAACCTGAAAATGTGAGCTGCTCAAGCAAAGGCTCATTTGACGAAACAAGGGAACCATAAAGCGCTGAAATTCTGGTGGCTGAGTTGCTTCTAATACCTCCTCGAGTTCACCTAAGAACATGACCTCCTTTGAACTGTTCGTCATTGGCCAGTATTTCAACAAACCTCTTATAACAGTATCTGCAAGCTTGCAGTCTTTTTCTAAAAATTGTGTAATGCAGTAAGATAATTGCTGGTGATACGTTTGTATACATTTTGGTTTATGAAGTGGAATAAGAGCTCGAACAAGGAACAATTTGTGCTCTTCCTTCAGTGGCAGAGCAAATCCATTAATTATACTTCCCAAAATTTCTAAAAGTTCAGCTATTCCATTATGCTTCTCAGTTTCAAAAATAGACCTATAAAATATGTGGTTGATTGATTTCCTTATGAACGGGCGGTGCACCATGAACTTTCCATAAATGCGGTGCAGTACAGTCTTTAAGTACTCCCTTTCTCTTGGATCGTCAGAATCAAAGAGATCTAATATCCTCAGAACAAAGGCGTGATCAATGTATCGCTTAGCCAATTTTGGATCCGTCGCTGGTGATGCCACAAAGCGGAGAAGCAACTCATACACAATTTGCACATGTGGCCATGCAGCATCCATCAAGGGTTCCTCTTCTTCCAAAATAAGAGCTCCCAGTACTCTGTGTTCATGAGATTGAGGAGTCCGAGACCTGAATATGTTTAAGGACACCATTTTAACTGTTTCTTGCACAACAGTTTCTGTGAATTTCCCATCTGCAGAAGTAACATAATCAACCAGCTCCACCAATGTTTGTCGCTTGATGTCTTTTTTTTTCAAATCTTTCGTTGGGTCAGTAAAGTCAAACAAGACACAACACAAGTTCAGCTTTTTGATGAACAAGTTTTGTCTATAAGAATTTGGTACATCTCTAAAACTAGGCAACACCTCATATGGGGAAACTGTTCCATTCACCTTAGCATTTACAGCCATGGGAAGTCCATTTCCATCATTCTGTCCAGTAGCTAAAGAAGAAGTGACTCCTGAAAGAGACATATCACTCGAATTCCCAGACCGAGAACTAGACAAATCACTGCTTATTGAACTAGTTGAAGCACTTAAGGGTCCATCGCGATTTTCTGCTGACTTAGACGGCTTTCTAGGAAGCTTATTGAGTATCTGTTTGATCATCACTACAAGATATGGTCTCCTTCCTATAAACCCCTACTTGCTTCACTGATCCAACCACTCGGAACAAAAGATGAGTCATCAATCAGAAACGTATAACTGCAAAACCAGATGACTAAACCAAGTGAAAGCGATCCAACGGCTATCTCATTCACCTCACAAATTTCATTGTCTTCCCAAAAGGAAATTATAAGCTCTATATAATCCATAGTAGTGCCTCACTAATTGAATGAATCTTCTTGTCATCTGAAAAGCAAACAACATAAAGACTAGTATAGTGCACAAACATCTAAAGGGTTAGGAAGTCAATTGTCATTCTTATTAGGGGGATAAAAGCTAAAAGATCAATTCTTTCACACCAAATCCATCTTTTGTTCAGAACCATTTAGTGCACTCTTACTAAAACACAAAGCACTTGCTACTGATATGAACCAATAAAAGCAAAAACCAGATGCAGGAAACTTGTAAATCATTCAAGTACATAACTTTTTTCTGAATCTGAGACAACAATTCTGAGTTTTTGTAAGTCGAAGTAAATTGTGTACTGACCTTGATTCTTTCTTTGAGATGGGGTTCACTCAGAGCTATTCAGCAAGACACAAATAGACAAAGATCTAGGCAAAACCCAAGAAACAAGATAATATTCTTGAAGTGGAATCACCTGAAAAAGAGTAAAGAAAGGAACTTTAACAAAAAAACAGTGGATAAAAAAGAACAAAAGCAGCATTCAGAAATTGAATTCTATATCAGTTCTTGATGCTTACATTAAAAAGGTAGTTTATTGGATGGATCAGAAGAAAAGATTGAAACTTTTCAGAGTGGGTGACTGATACAAATCTGAAAACAGTAAGAAAAGAGGTTGATGGATTAGAAGGGACACAATTGGTTAGCAAGAATTTGTTGTTTTGTATTGGTCCTTTTTTTTCACTTTTGGTCCTTATGCTTTGTTTCACAATTTTCAATTTTAAAACCTAATGTTTTTTTTTTTTTTAAAAAAAGAATCACTTGGATTTTTGTGTGGATTAGGCACAATTTTAATATGCCTTCCATCCTTTTTATCTATCATAATTTTCCTTTTTCGAGAGTCAAGTAATATTTTCAATTTTTTGAATGATAAATATTCATGTGTCTCTTCTTAAATGATCCCATTCGTTATCTTGAAATTGCATCTACTCTAATCATTCTTATATTTGTTTAGCTTATTATTGATAATTTATTAAAAAAATTAAATTTAATAATGACAATTAATAATTATAGTACAATCCAGAATTGAAAATTGGCCAAATCTTCATCAAAATCTTGAAAGATGTTTATAGAACATGATACTAAGATTGGATGCTATCTATATGAGATTTTTAGTTAATTTGGGCAACAACAAAAAAAACCAACAATGAGATAGTAATGAGTTAAATTTGAGGATCACGTGATTCATTACTATAATTATCTACACTTTCTTCTCATTTTGGATATTTCTCAAATCTAAAGCTACTTTTTTCACATGGGCATATCCTCTCTAAAAGAGTGATAAGTTCATAGACAAGGTGATTGTGGTCCATGTCTTGGTCGGGTCATAGTGTTAATAATTTAATTATCAATTTGTATACGTAGATTTTATTTTTATTCATGAAAATAAAAATGATATATGTATATAATTGATGTTATAAAAAAGGACGATGGCTTTTAATTAAATGGCCGATTTCCACTATTGAAGATATAGAAAATTTTCATATGAAGTACTCCATTTTTAATTGGTTTTATATCGCCATTATTAAGGACTTAAATGAAATAAATTAAAAATAGTTTTGTCAAACCGACCATGACATGGAAAGCACTAGGGAAAAATAGGAAAAAGTCATTTTAATACAAACACTAGTCATGAATTATTTTTTTCCATCATGATAATTGATTTGGTCTTTCTCCATTGTCAACACAAACGTTTGCCAAATCAAGATTTGTAGCACAAATGCGTTTTTGCTTATTCCATTGTTTTGGCCTTCACTAATATTCAATAGACAATAATAGTCCATAGAAGGTGAGATACATCCTCCTCTTTGATAAATTTATGGGTCACCAAATTTCTAACTGACACATGACACATGCACATAATAAATATTTACAAGTAGAAAATTTTGGGTGGGTCAAATAATTCCAACTGACACATGCACAGGGGGCCATCAACAACAACAGTACAACACCAGCAAGAAAGATAGTCCCGCGGTCTTTATAGTTTTGCCGCCATTAGCCATTAGTCACTTTCACCTTTCCCAAATATCTATGAGAATCTTTTCCCCTTTCATCAATCTTTAAATCTTTTCTCTGATTTAGTCCTCTTTTCTTCAAGTGTTATGTTGTCCACGTTGTAAATTATCCCCCATTTTCTTTGTGGTGTAGCACAGATCCATCTTGTAGTAAGTTTTTCAAGCTTTCATTTTTGTTTTTGTTTATGCTTTTTCTCTTCTTTTTCATCCATAAAAATTGGTATTCTCATTCCTGTACTCTGTGTAAAGTTTCTAGCTTTTTCTTTGGATGTATATTCACCTTTACTCTCTTTGTTTGTTTTCTTACGGGGCCTGTCTCATAATTATATATTGAGCAGTTGCTTTGTGGGTTAATCTCTTTTTGGGCTATCTTATCTTCAACCATTAATTAATGCTGTATTTTCTTGTTGCATAATCATTAGTTACCTATTCTGAGCAAAACATTGGCCCTTTTCTTGAATTAAAAGAGTAGTCGGGATATGTTTGGCAAGTATTTTCATGTCTAGCACTCATTCCGCTCCTAAGGTACGGATAAAGAGTCTTTCTTGCATATGTTAATGGTGACTTATTCAGGTTCTTTGTAGGCTACTGTTGATTGAGCCCGTTTTCTTCATTCAACTCGTCGCGAATCGATTGTTCTTTTCGTTATAATGCCTCCTACATATTTACCGCTTCGTTGGGAGAGTACTGGAGATCAATGGTGGTATGCTTCACCAATTGATTGGGCAGCTGCAAATGGTCACTATGATTTGGTTCGTGAGCTTCTTCGCTTAGATGGAAATCACCTTATCAAGCTCACTTCACTACGTAGGATCAGACGGCTAGAGTCTGTTTGGGATGATGAAGAGCAATTTGATGATGTTGCTAGATGCCGGTCACAGGTTGCAAAGAAGCTGCATCTTGAATGTGAGACCAAGAAAGGGAAAAATTCCCTACTTACAGCTGGCTATGGTGGATGGCTTTTATACACTGCTGCCTCTGCTGGAGATGTGGATTTTGTTCGAGAATTGCTTGAAAAAGACCCCCTTTTGGTCTTTGGGGAAGGAGAGTATGGTGTCACTGACATATTATATGCTGCTGCTAGGAGTAAAAACTGTGACACATTTAAGATTTTGTTTGATTTTGCAATGTCTCCGAGGTTCATAGCGAGTGGTGGCAGAGGTTTGGAGGGGGAGATTCCACCTGCTTATAAGTGGGAGATGATGAATAGAGCTCTTCATGCAGCTGCTAGAGGAGGAAATCTTATGATACTGAAGGAGCTTCTTGCTGACTGCTCTGATGATATATTGGCTTACAGAGACATTCAGGGTGCAACCCTTTTACATGCGGCTGCTGGCAAAGGCCAGGTCGAGGTAGGATTTGTTTCATTGCTTCTTGCTGACTGCTCTGATGATATATTAGCTTACAGGATTTTGTAGGTGTTGCTCATCTCAAATCTATATTCGACTAATAGTTGCTTTTACTAATTTATAGTTGTAGGAGGGTTTTAAGTCAGTTTAAATATTGATGCATATTAAGCCAACACTTGCAATAGATTTGCACCTTTATTTTACTTTTTGCATTGTCATAGAAATAGGGAAAGATACGCAAATGGTTTGCATCCCATTATTAAAAACGACAAGTTTATCAGATATCCTGTTTTTATCTAATAGCAAATGATTGATCTTTGTGGTGGTGGTTATTGATCCTTGCTATGTTTTTCATCTTTGAACGACACCTCAGAACAAGCTCAGATTTGTTAGGACGTTGGTACAAATCAAACTGTGCTAATGTTAATGGTTATGGTTGCAGATTGTTAAATATCTTTTAAAAAGTTCCGATATTATCAACTCCATAGACAACCAAGGCAACACTGCACTACATGTGGCTGCATCTAGGGGCCAATTAGCTGTTGTTGAAGCTCTCATTGTTGCTTCACCTTCATTGATCTATTCAATAAACAATGCTGGAGAAACATTTCTTCATGTTGCCATTAGTGGTTTCCAAACTCCTTATTTCCGCAGATTGGACCATCAAATTGATCTCATGAAGCAATTAGTTTGTGGAAAAATTTCCAACGTTGAAGAGATTGTTAATGCTGAAAATAATGATGGCAGAACTGCTCTTCATTTGGCGGTCATTGGAAATATTCATTCTGAACTTGTCGAGTTACTTATGACTGTCCGCTTTATTAATGTCAATACTCGTGATAAGGATGGAATGACACCACTTGATATCCTGAAGCAACGGCCACGTTCTGCTTCATCAGAGCTACTTACAAAGCAGTTGATCTCGGCAGGCGGGATTTTCAGTCATCACGATTATTCTGCAAGGAGAGTTGTTGCATCCCATTTAAAGATGCAAAATATAAATTGCAGTCCTGGAACTTCTTTTAGAATCTCGGACACTGAAATCTTCTTATATACGGGCATTGAACATGCACCAGACGGCAGTAGAAATGCGGAGCTCAGTCATCCCTGCATAAGTCCTGATACCTATTGTTCTACAAATAGCAAGAAACCTGGTTCCGCAAATGATGCAGCACAAAAACTGAAACGCCTCTTCCATTGGCCAAAAATTAAAAAAAGAGAAAGTAAGGAACTCAAGATATTGGTGGATCAAAGTTCTGCTAGTAATTCAGACGTGGCACCAGTTCCTCTACGAGAAAGGTACTCCAAGCCCTCATCACTTCCATCCCACAAAAGGACTCTCTCTGCTAGTAGTAACCTTCCAAGTCCTACAGCAAAGAAGAAGTCTGCTTTAGGGCTAGTAAACGGTGTCATGCAGGCCATACCACATCTTAACCTTCCTCGTAGATCGCCTCGTGCTAGTTCATTCTCGATTTCATCACAGTCTTCACGCAGTTCTTTGGACAAACAAAAAGCAATGGTGATTGAAACTGAGCTTGCTGGACCTTCTTGTTCTCATCAGTCAGAGGAGGCACCATCAGACTCAATACACAAACAAAACGCAGGACATAAAAGGTCGGTGAACCAATATTTGTGTTTTGGTGCTTCAGGACGACCTGTCAAGGACACTTCAACCGGTATGCAGCCATACGACATCTATGAGAGGTCTGTCCTATCCGCAGCTTGACAATGCCGGTTCTAAAAGGTGAAAGAAGTACATGTGATAACCCATAGACATGGACTTCAACAGTTTGCAGGTGAGTGAGCTCTTTTCCTGATAATTTTCACAGTCGACGATGACGTGTACACATGTGCTCATATATGCCAAGAGCTACTAACATATTTCTCTGAATTAGTCTTTTATTCGACAAAAAAAATGTAAATATGTTTGTAGCTGTAACAAAATGACACTGTTTGTGTAGCTCCTTAATTAGTTGGATGTAATAAGGAACTTCCTCTTGAGCTGGTTGAACATATTTCTCTACCTTTTTCCATTCCAACTTTTGCTATATTTGAGTGCGAAAAAGGTGGTATCTCTTAAATAAGGGAAAAGGCCCGTATTCCTCCTTGAAGTTTCAAATTATTTTCTTTTAAAAATTATTCTTTTAAATTTTTAATCAAACGAACATGAGAAGAAAAAAAAATGTATTTTTTCGGAATAGCAACCTAAGACTGATACTTCATGGTTGATTTCCAGATCACCATTAAAATAACCTTATCTTCTATGGCATGTGTTGTGACTTGGTCAGTTGGTCTTTTCAAATTCTGCAGTGGCAAATGTTTATACTAGTAATATATACCCTTTTAAAATTATTATATCCATCACTCTTTTGAAACTCTATAGTGGATACCTTTTAAATCATTTAAAAAATGTGAATTACATTACCTTAGATAAGTTTTACTGGCCAGAGAGATCGTTAATGGTGTATTTATCTAATCAAGTCCGATCATAATTTTTAATTCTTTTATGAATATTTATAAAAATCCCACACGGCTATTACATTTTAAGATTAGATACTATATATATATTGGGAAAAGACAGAAATAGACATATGGTGCCACAAACAAGTTAAATACTGGACATCTGACGTTCAGTCTGTAACGACCACTAATTTTGTTGGAATCTATCTTCCAACTCCGCGGTGTAACCGGAGCTGCCGCAGCGCAACCACTTTCCGCCCATGGACAGCTCAAGTTCATCAGCTTCCGTCGACTCAAATTCCGGATTCTGTTCAAAAACCAAAACTTACCACAGTCTCCGACCACCAATCTTACTTCCTCCAGAATCTTCTCCTCTTTCTGCTGCTTCTTACGCACTAACTCTCCAACAGAACACTTCACCATGGCTAAAAGCCACCGCATTTATCGACTCTTCCACTGGATGCCGCATCTCCTTCTCCGATTTCCGGCAACGTGTTGTTTCGTTAGCTTCTTCCATTCAGAATACGCTCCGTCTTTCCAAAACCGACGTCGCTTTTATTCTCTCTCCGAACTCAGCAAACATTCCGATTCTATACTTTTCTCTTCTCACCCTCGGTGTTGTTATCTCTCCTGCTAATCCTCTCAGCACAGAATCTGAGCTTTTGCGACAGATTAGCTTAACGAAACCTGTAGTCGCGTTTGCAACATCGAGAAACTTCCAGAAGCTTCCGAAATTGAAACATCCAGCTGTTCTAATCGATTCGCCGGAGTTTGAATCCATGATGACGAACACCGGATTGAAACTCGAAACCGTTGAAGTGAATCAATCGGATTTAGCGGCGATAATGTATTCGTCGGGGACTACAGGGGAGGTAAAAGGAGTAAAACTGACTCATCGGAATTTTATAGCAAGTATTGCAAATTTCCATGCTTTGAGACCGGATAGGGATTCGCCGGCGGTGATATTGTATACAGTGCCGTTGTTTCATGTGTTTGGTTTTCATTACATTTTGAAATCGGTAGCTTTAACTGAGACTGTAGTGTTGATGGAGAGATTTGATTTGAAGAAAATGTTGAAGACGATAGAGGATTTCAGGGTGAATCAATTAGTGGTGGCTCCGCCGATTGTGGTGGCCATGGCTAAAGGAAGTGTTACTCATGGCTATGATTTGAGTTCATTGGAAACTGTTGGCAGCGGCGGAGCTCCACTTGGGAAAGACGTGATGCAAGCATTTGCAGACAAGTTTCCAAAGACCATATTATATCAAGTAAGTAAAAAGAAGCCAACAAGTTACTGGGATTTATATATTTATATATATATATATATATATATATATATGCATTCATGCACGCGCGCACACACACATATACATTATCGTCCTTATCCATACAATGTAGTGTTTCCTCAAAGAACCTCATTCCGCGCCCCTCTTGCTCCACCCTGCATTGTGGTCTGAGATTCAGTCTATGAAGTTCTTCCAAAACTAAAATTTAGGGGTATAGAAGATAAATAATTTAGTATTGAAATGAAACAACAATGAATAGGCATAAATGACATAGAGGATTCATATGTAGTGTAGCACTGATGATTCATATGTGAGTCTTAAATAGTATGGAGAGAAAGTTGATAACTTTTTTAATAGTCAAGAAATTTTTGAGAGCCAGTGGACCCACAGATCAAAACTTAGTGGATAATGAGCTCGTTTCTTTATTCTTCTCCACTTAAATAGGAGTTTTTTTAATCAGTCGCGGGGTTAGAATTTCGTTGAAATGGGTCTTAATCTGCATATCATGAGCTGCGTCATTAGCACTAGACTGAAGCCTTGAGCCGCCAGTGACACACGGTTCAGGAGCTAGTCCTGCATGCTTCCAAACTTGATGAATAATGAACCCATCCTTTAATCATTCTTCGCTTAAATAACAAGATTTTTGTCCACAACATGGTCTGAATTAGTGCTGTGCATCTGTAATCCACATGTTAGGATCGTGAACTGCGAGGTTCATGGCTAGACCAAAGTCCTAGGGGTGGACTACTTCATATTTAACTGATTTATGTAAACCAGTTTTTTGCTAAGCTAAGAAATTGTTGTAACATGAAACTGAACTTGAGTTTTGAATTTGAGGGGTATGGACTAACTGAAACGACCGGAGCATCATTTCGAGCTGCAACTACTGAAGAAAGGCTTCTTTGGGGTTCTGTTGGAAGGCTACTGCCAAATAATGAAGCAAAAATTGTAGATCCAGACACTGGGATTGCTCTGCCTCCTGGTAAGCAAGGAGAGCTCTGGATCAAAGGTCCAACCATTATGCAAGGTAACTTCAATTACAAGACTGGATGATGTTTAACAGGAAGCTTGACTTCAACTTGTTTGAAGTCGAGCCACAGTTCATTGTTAATAATATTGCAATGCTTTTGTAGGTTATATTGGTGATCCAAAGTCAACTTCGGAAACTCTGATGCCTGGTGGGTGGTTGAGAACTGGTGATCTTTGTTATATTGATCATCATGGGCACCTTTTTGTTCTAGACAGGCTGAAGGAACTAATCAAATATAAAGGATACCAGGTCCCATTGATAGCTGCATTAATAACCTTTTTAAGTTCTTAGTCATCTTACATTGGAAATCTCTACTTATTCATTCTTATTTTTCAGGTTGCTCCTGCTGAACTTGAACAACTTCTTCAATCTCACCCAGAAATAGTAGATGCTGCTGTCATTCCGTAAGATTTTACATTTCTGTTTTCAGACAACTAAGCTAAGTCACACCATTTGTATACTGCGCGAATGAACGTTGATGAATCTTCATTAACAAATTGTGGCAGATATCCTGATGAGGAAGCTGGTCAACTGCCCATGGCGTTTGTTGTGAGACGTCCCCAAAGCGCTCTTGACAAAGAACAAGTGCTTGATTTTATTTCAAAACAGGTGGTTCCTTTGACTATTTGCTTGGAGCTATATTTCTCGTTCTCCATCATACAAATCTACTCCCTCTGTTATAATTTAAATGTTTTAGTTAACTAGACACCGATATCTTTTTTAAGCTTGCGCCTTGAGGTCTTAAACCAGACACAGGTAGAATGTTGAGATTAGAGAGGTTACGTCTTTTTGAAAGAGACTAGAAAGAAAAACAAGATACTTAGATTGAAACGAAGGGACGTATGATTTGACTGCCAAAATTTAGCTAAAAAAAATCTCATGTATGAAGATAAAGGCATAATTGTCCATATTATTTTGTTGCAGGTTGCTCCATATAAGAAGATAAGGCGGGTGGCCTTTGTTAGCTCCATACCAAAAAGTCCATCTGGGAAGATACTGAGAAAAGAGTTAAAAAGGATTCATTTACCAGGATCTAAGTTGTAATCAAGGTCCTTTCAAGTTTTTTTCCTTGTTCATTATTTCAATGCAGTATGGACAGAGAGTTTGCAAAAGAACATTAAAATTGTCTACTTTGAAAAGGTTTTTCTATAGCAACCACGGAGATCACTGCGTTCTTGCAAGGGCAGACATACCAGTTCTATAGCACTTTGCTGATACACAAAGAAAAAGTAGAAAATCAGAATCAAAGCTCTCAGCTTTCAGCAACATAACTGGATCCTTAAACCTTGTACAAATAAACATGACTGCAACCACAGTCTACAAATTGACATGTCTTAATATAATAACTTGGATCAGACCTGAATATTCCAAAAAACGTCTCTAATGTTAAGACAAACATTTTTCAGGTGCTAATTGTATTTGCTCTTCAAAACATGAATTTATCAGTCTTGCAAGAGTCCACAGACAAGATTGCCTTCCTGCTAAGCGCAGAAAGCAAGTTTGTCTTTTTTGTTGGTACAACCAGAAGTTGACAAAACAATTTTTACCTAAGTCTAACAACAAATAAGAATTTGGAGAGAGATTCAAACAAGACACAAGACGGAATTGAGTATTTATATTATTGCTTAAAATTTTTAAATATTTAAAAGCATAAATACTAATTGAAGGTCCTTTTTTTAAACATTTTAAAACATAGTACATACAAAAGTCAAACTCATTTCTAACAATTGATTTAACATCAAAGGGTGTTTATTATCACATCATCCAAAAGATTTTTTTTTATTAGGGAAAACCTTTGAAGTAAATAAATATAAAATAAAGTTCAATAATTTTTTACTATATATGTCATCGAAAACTGTCGCATTACACTATTCCCCAAAGTTGACACTGGACACTTTTGGGTTCCGGTGAAGGAGGATATGGCTCCATCGGCCGTAGAAGATAAACAAAGTAATCTTCTCTTTCCCCATATAATTTTCTGCAATTCTACTATGTATCCCAACCTAAATTGACGTAATTTTCTGTGTAGATTCTCCCAAGAGAGTTGCAGTCGTTGGTGCTGGTGTTAGGTATCTTTATTTGCAATCTTTCAGCAAAGTTCTCCAATTGTTTACCTAATTTTGCAATTCTCGATGTTGCTATTGAATTATTTTTCTAGTAAACTGTTTAAGGGTTCAGTTTTCATTTCTGTTTTGTTCCTTTACTGTTTAAGTTGATGTCACTAACTTATTTAATGTTTAAGTGGGCTTGCTGCAGCATACAAGTTGAAAGTTCATGGCTTGAATGTCACAGTGTTTGAGGCAGAAGGGAGAGCTGGAGGGAAGTTACGAAGTGTGAGCCAGGATGGCCTAATATGGGATGAAGGAGCAAATACTATGGTCTGTTTATTCCTAATTTGGCGTTGAATTATTGTGTCCGATTTGGATTAACTAGTAAATAAGTATCTTTTGACATTCTGCAGACTGAAAGTGAAGGTGATGTCACATTTTTGCTTGATTCGCTTGGACTCCGAGAAAAGCAACAATTTGTAAGGGTTACTGCTTTAACTGTGTTATAGTCTTTGAAAGAAGCCTTTGGTTCTGTTTTGTATTATGGGATAAGCTTTAGAGTCTTGAAAATCTTGATGACTCTAGACTTTAAGCTCATATTCCTTTTGGGGCTAAATTTGAATACCTGAAAACTGCTTCTCCATGCTTTCAATCTGCAGCCACTTTCACAGAACAAGCGCTACATTGCCAGAAATGGTACTCCTACTCTGGTAAGTTTTGTCCGTCGCAAGCTATGTTTCTCTGCACTGCTCAGCTTTACTCGCATTCTCCTGACATGGTGCTTTTGGAGTTTTGTGATTAATCATGTTCTAAGCTAGGTTTTTAATTTCAGATACCTTCAAATCCACTTGGCCTGATCAAAAGCAATATTCTTTCAACTGGATCGAAGGTATGTGGGCATCCTACCTTCCTGATTTAGATACAGATTCTGCTAAATTCGTGTTGCACCTTCCATCTTGCTCCTTTGGGAAGAATCCGTGAAATATCAAAAGTTCAAACTGGATTGCAATCTCGTCTCTTCAAGTCTTCTTTTTAACCTGTTTGAAGTTTAAATCATGAGTTTATTTTACCATAGCTTTGTGAGAATCGTGCACCAAAATTTCCTTCTCGTATCAAGCAATATAGCTTCTTTACAGATCCTTTCTGAACTGTCTGTAAAATGTGATTTCTTGCTGTTCTAAAACAATTAGTGTTTATAGTGATTTCGATATAAAGACATGATAAATTGCCTTCTTAATAATCGTAATTGGAAAGTTTCCTATGCACATTTTAGGTGATCGTTTTTGGCAAGTTGCCTATGCACATTGTAGGTGATCGTTTCTACCAATCAACAGTTTTTTGAGGCAAACACTTAGGGGCTTTAATTTTGGAAATATCATGAAATGTGTTTTTTTTTTTGAGAATGATATCTTGACATACAATTCATCTCGAAAAATGGTTTATCCGGTTAGGTGAATTTTTGACAAGTGGACCCAAATATCAGTGGACACATGAGGTCGGTCTAATTGATTTAGACATTCCACTCTTGGTTTAGTATCATATGTATTGGTAAGTTAGGACTTTACGAGGCAACCTTGGAAATTGTTGTTTTTCAATCCCATTCCCATAAGAATGAAAACTATGATTCTCATTTTGGATAGGCATGAATTTGGAGTCAAAAAGTTGTCCATATCTTTTTGGTGAGTCAAAGCCAGAACAACTTGAATTCTATGTGTGTCATGACTCGGTCTTGAAGTGATTATTAACAGTGGATAGTGTTGTGACTGAACTTGATAAAAATATATTTACCTTATGTATTTCCTTTTTCATCGTATATCTCATTTATTTATATCCTTTTCTGAGCAGTAATGGTTACTTCTCAAGAATAATGTCTTATAACTTAGCTTAATAACTGCAGCTCCAGATGCTTTTGGAGCCACTCTTATGGAAGAATAAAAAGCTCACAAAGGTTTCTGACGAACATGAAAGGTACCAGATATTATAACCAAGCTAGTATTTTCCATGTGCTTTCTTCTATTCCCTCCTCAAATCTAGCCTCCTCCCATTGTTTATAACAGCAATTACTACTATAATGTCCGCATGAACATGTTGTCTGTTCCATAATCTCCATTCTTATAGTGATTTTATTATTAGTTGAATCAGACTTGCATGCTCTTGCACGTATCTAGTAGCCTTTCGACCGCCAAATTAATCATAAAGGCGAGTTTAATGGACATGGTTGTGATACTTATCCATATTATATGCAGTGTCAGTGGATTCTTCCAGCGTCATTTTGGAAAGGAGGTCTTTGCTCACCTTTGATTGACTTTGCCTCTATGTTCCTTGAATCTTCTGATATTCCTTACAAAAGAAAATGTCACTGTATATCGTTACTTTAATTAAATATCTAACATCTATGTGGTTTCTTGTTACCTGCCAGGTTGTTGACTATCTAATTGACCCTTTTGTTGCTGGAACATGTGGTGGTGATCCTGACTCGCTTTCAGTGAGTATTCATCTACATCACTTGTTTATTCATCCTATGTTTCTTTGTGTACAAATATCAGAGAGGATAAGATAATAGGTCAATATGCCATAGTCACACAATTTCTCCTACATTCAAGGAAGAAAGGTAAAATGGGGAGGACAAGTGTAGCAAAGTATGTTTCATGAGCCATTTAGGTCCTATCTTGTTATTTAAACGTCATTCTGGTTAGGACTCGATTTTCATTACTTTCTTTCCCTCTGGCACAGATGCACCATTCATTTCCAGAGTTGTGGGATTTAGAGAAAAGGTATGTATGCCCAAATTTCCACCATCACATGGGCTGGAAATTATTCTCCTTGCTTCCTTGTCATACAGTTGCAGAGATGCCCCTGTAAAAATCATCTTGTTGAGAGAGGATGCAATTTGTTTAGCAAACTCCTTGCAGAAAAAAATTTAAAAAATTAATGATAGTAAATTAAATTAAATTAAATCATTCAAATAGCCCTCTTATAGAATTTGGTGTTAATACTTGCTAGGTTTGGCTCAATCATAGTTGGGGCAATTCGATCTAAGTTATCACCTAAAAAGGAAAAGAAACAAGGGCCACCCATGACTTCAGTAAATAAGAAGCGCCAGCGGGGATCCTTTTCATTTTTGGGCGGAATGCAAGTAAGTATACTTTTGTTTTGTTTTTCTTCATGCATTGAAGGTAAAGGGCAGAAAATTTAAATCATTACAATCACAGCTTTTATGCATCATGTATCATTTAAGGGTCATCCATCTATTTGATTCCACAGATGACTTGTCTAAAAATTTCAACATGAACTTCATGCACTAAATCTAACTTCTATATCTTGTCCCTGTCTGGGTTATTTCTTACATTTAAGTTTCTAACATAAGAGGTAGGTGTAAAGGGATGATATACCAAACTCAACTACTTCGACTCATTCTCTTATCTTTTCTCATGAAAAATATTATTCTTAAGGATAGATTATATCTCTTCAAAATAAGAGATAGATAAATGTGCAGTCGACTGTTGGCATCACTTGCATCTTATAGAAACAGATCCTGTGATTTCTGTTAGTCATCTTTCATCCTAGAGTTATCTCATCCAAATGCTTTGCAGACACTTACAGATGCAATATGCAAAGATCTCAAAGAAGATGAACTTAGGGTAAACTCTAGAGTTCTGGGATTATCTTGTAGCTGTAGTGGGGACTCTGCGATAAATAGCTGGTCAATTTTTTCTGCCTCACAACACAAACGGCAAGCAGAAGAAGAATCATTTGATGCTGTAATTATGACGGTGAGACACCGGATGACTGATTCAATCTGAGTCTTGTGACATGTGATTGTTCAAATCTTGTAATGATGGACTCATGAATACCTGAGTCCTGTGCAGATGTCAAATGTTGCCGTTATTGACTATGCTTATGTAACTTAGGCCCCTCTCTGTGATGTTAAGAATATGAAGATTGCTAAGAGAGGAAAACCATTTCTGCTCAACTTTCTTCCTGAGGTTTGTGCTTCTGTGGCCATTTGGTGTTAACTGTATAGTGTAGCCATTCTTACTTTGTAGAATAACCTCATGTCAGCAAATAAAAATGTCTTTCCACATGGAATTGCACTCATTTCTTCAGTTAATGCTTTGAAAAGTGAACTTGCAAAGTAAGCTGGTCTTATTTCCGAGAGAAAGGTGCACAAACACTAAATCCACCTGGACCTCTATTTTCCGTCGGTGTATCTTGAGAAGAATTATTATATGCAGGTTGATTATGTACCACTATCTGTTGTTATAACCACATTTAAGAGGGAGAGTGTAAAGCATCCCCTGGAGGGTTTTGGGGTGCTTGTACCCTCCAAGGAGCAAAAGCATGGGCTGAAGACACTAGGTAATGCTTAGGTATTATATTAAGAAGTGTAGATATCTGGAAACTGTTGTGCCCTTATAACTTCAGCATTGCATGCAGGCACCCTCTTCTCTTCTATGATGTTTCCAGATCGGGCACCCAACGATGTCTATCTCTATACTACATTTGTTGGTGGAAGCCGAAATAGAGAGCTCGCGAAAGCCTCGAGGTTTCTATAATTTCAATTTGGTTGCAGTTTCCTTTTACTTGTCCCTATTATACTTAACGATGATGTTGCTGTTGACTTTTCCAGTCAAGTAAAATTGGTAAATTCTTGTATTCACAGGACTGAGCTGAAAGAGATAGTAACATCTGACCTTAAGCAGTTGTTGGGTGCTGAGGGAGAGCCTACATATGTAAAGTATGTGAATTTCTAGTATATACCTGATCTAATTCAAGCGTCTGCAGGCTTTGGTTTAGAAGTTTGAGATTTTGAAAGGCTGGTTATTTCTTTACTTGTAGTCATTTATATTGGAGTAAAGCATTTCCATTCTACGGGCATAACTATGATTCCGTCCTAGATGCAATTGACAAGATGGAGAAAAACCTTCCTGGATTTTTCTATGCAGGTAATATTTCAATTTTCTTTCCTCGAAATAGCATCTTCCATTTTTCTTCCCCTAGATGCAGTTTTGTTGAACAATTAAGGTTCACAACATAATCAACTAGAGGCCATGTATCATGTAACCTGTGACTCAGTAAATATTGTGTTTTTATGTTTGAGATCGCCTCTGTATGATTCAAAGCCAAATATACTCGTAGAATTCTTTAGCCTAGCATATGCCTACTTAGCATTGATTTGCTCGACAAGAAAGCTGAAGCTGAGTTGAGTTTCGTCCGGCTTAAATCCCAGTTAATACATTATTTCTGCTCTAATTTGACATGAGTTGTGCCATGGTAGGTAACCACAAGGGGGGATTGTCAGTTGGCAAAGCATTATCTTCTGGATGCAATGCAGCAGATCTTGTTATATCATATCTCGAAGCCGTTTCAGCTGACAACCAAAAAAATAGCTGAAATCTATCTTCTCATGCAGGTAACACTACATTTTTGACAGCTTCACAAGTGGAACTTTGCACATTACCTGATGCTGATTTGCTAATTCCTTGTCATCTCGAGTACTCATTTCCTGCAGCTTGCTATTCTTTGGTCTACAAAATCGTCTAACTTCATGGCGAGTAGCAACTTCAACGTGCAGCCAATGATGCAGCTCAAACACGAAACTCTCTCAAAGGGGGAAAGTGGAGTTGCAATTCTGGAAAATGAACTTTGCTGATGCTTAATTTACACGCCTGTTATGGTAGCTGTTAGTGTTACTAATAGATCATGGTGAATAATCTGTAGTTATTATTGAAATGCTAAATAGGAAAATAAAAATAAAAAACAGTTTCTTTCCTTGCTTTTACATCATATTCAATGTAGCCAGTCACTTTCCTCGTAAACGTGCCCAATAAGAGCAATAGTTTCTTTTTTGGTCAAAAAGAGGAAAGAAAAAATTTAGTGGTTACAGTTAATTTGCCAGAGTTTATAACAAAGTAGAAAAAACACTATGGGCATAAGAAAAGGGCGCATTTCAAGTTCATAGATACTAGTACTAGGAATAGATTTTTGATAGTGATGGATTATTTTATGTAGTTTAAAGTAAAGTTTACGAAATACTTTTGCCACGTGTGCATCCATTATTAGAAAGTACTAATGGATGTGCCCACTTATGATATTGGATTTGCCTTTAATTTTATAGTCATGATGATAATTATGACATGTTTAAATTCATAAATGTTAGTAACATTTTTATAGTGTTTGAAGATCATAATTTTTGAAGGCTCTCACTTTTTTTTTTAAAAAAAAAAGAAGCCTTTTTTGAGTAAAATAAATTGAAAGAAAAAGCATATAGTTTAGCCTTTTTGCCTTCCATAGTGATGCAATTATAATACTCCTAATTTAGTTGGCTTTATTTCTAGTGGAGCATATTAGGTAGTAGTAGTACAATTTAAAATGATTTTGATTATGAAAAGAAAGGCAACAATAGATAGCAAAATCAATCTACAAAACCAATATTGCACACCCCACTTTCTATGTTCGTGGCAAATTTTTTAAAAATATATTACTTTTGAAGAATCCAACACGTATTCATTGATATTTTTAAAAGATTCGATCAATATAGTTGCCAAGTGATTTCTCTTTTAAATTCCATAAATGCACATTACAATACTTAATATGAAGAGAACTTAAAACTTTACAAAGAAAAAAGTTCACTTGATAAAATGGTCGGAGTTACTTCTTAAAACTTGGAATTCGTCATTAGAATTTTTTTTTTGAAATATCAGTCTAATAATTCTATTTTCAAGAGTATTTGAATAAACGAGATCTTGAGATTGCTGTTTAATATTACCTTAAAAGATGGTACTAGTGTACACATGAACCCAAAAAGTACAAAGAGCAACAAAATTGAGCAAATAGATATCAAACTAATAGTTCTTTCTCTAAAAGAAGAAAAAAATCTTTTGAAAATACAGTTTCATGACATTCTAGACAGGAAAGTGCATAAAAAACTAAAATAGTACTACTTGTTCATTCACGGACCAACATTTCTGTATAGGTAAATATCTCCGACTCCAGGTCCACATTTGTCTATGCCATCAGTGGCTGACGCATCTTTACTGTCAGTTTAATCAAAATAAGATGCACAATGGATGAAAAAATTTAATCTTTTTTATATACACCGATTATGTTGTTGTTGTTGAACTTGGTCCATTCTACAGGCTTCTGCTGTTGGACAAACGTAAAAAAGCATTAATGTTAAAACCAAAATGAGTAAAGTAATCAAGAACAGGACAACCGACCGCCCTCGTCCTTTGGGTTTCCTACATTTTTAATTACTATTATTCCTGTTGGGAAAAAGACATTCTTTTTCTCTGCATTTTCTCACTCATTCACAGTACCAAAACACCCCATCTGTTTTTTTTGCTTGTTTTTCTTCTCCTGTTTATCTCTGAAAGGCTCATGAATGGTTAATCATTAATCCCCTTGATGTGTAGAAAAAAAATAGGCACCATCTTGGCCTGTCTTTTTCCCACATTCATTTGATTTTCTGGTGTAATGTTCTTTGTAAGTGCAAAGTTTCTTAATATTTCTGGTGTAGTGTTCTATGTAAAGTTTTTATTTTTCATTTTCTCAGTGGAAATCTTGATGTTACTAATACTTCATGCCACATTGCGAATTTGTGATGTAGCTGTTTGTTTAGTCTTTAGTTTTGCTTTATTCCAGCCTGGGTTTACTCTCATTTTCCTCTTGTAGTCTGCTAATCTACTACACTTGTGGTGTTCAATCTCTGTCCATTATGCTTTTGGTGGTGACAAAATGTTGTATACATCTACATTTTGTTTGCTCTTCTTTTCTTGTCCTGCTTCAAATTCCTTTTTTTCCCCCTTTTCTGAGGTCTTGTGTACTTGATGCGTTTAAAAATAAAGTTAGTTGCTGTCAAGTAAATGGAAAGTGGACATGGAGCATGTGCAATCATAACGAAAAACTCGGGTATCTAAGGCCTGTAAAATCATTTAGTTCTTCAAGTTGAGACTAACTTGAGAATGTTGGTTGGTCCTATTGCAATGTATACATGTTAGATGACATTTATTGTTGCTCCCAAAAGTAGGTTAAGTTGTTGGAACAAGGATAGAATTAAATTTCTTTTTAAGTTTGGAATATCTTGGTCTTTTGATCAACTTGAAGATGTGTTTTCTATTTATTATGTGCAGGATTGAGGACCATTCCTTATCTTTGTTTCTGAGATCATGGTTTTGGGACTGAAAACTAGAACTAGGAATAGTCCATCGGTTCAAGTCGATTATCTAATCCATATTAAGGAGATTAAACCTTGGCCACCCTCACAGTCAATGAGTACGCCTCGTGCTGTTCTGATCGAATGGCACTATGGTGATAAGCACTCTGGATCTACTAACCAAGTCGTGCCATCGTTGGGAACTGGTTCTGGTATTGGTGACGGAAGAATTGAGTTCAATGAGTCATTTAGACTTCCTGTGACACTACTAAAGGAAACTTCCTTTAAAGGTGGAGATGGTGACACTTTCCAAAAGAATTGTATTGAGTTCCACTTGTATGAACCCCGGCGTGAAAAGACTGTGAAAGGTCAGCATTTAGGAACTGCTACCATTGACTTGGCAGATTATGGTGTTATTAGAGAGAGTTTGAGCATATGTCCTCCCATTAACTGCAAGCGAACTTACAGGAACTCAGCGCAGCCCCTTCTTTTCCTGAAAATTCAGCTAGGTGAGAGAAGTCGTGTGAGGCCATCCTTGAGGGACAGCTTAAAAAGAGAGGCATCAATGGACCGAAATGGTTCTCTTTCTAGATTAATGAGTGAAGAATCTGCAGAGGAAGCTGAGTTTGCCTCATACACTGATGATGATGTTTCCTCTCACTTATCATTGCCTGTTTCTTCTTCAACCAATGGCTCAAACTATGGCTCACCAACTCAAGGAGAGGTATAATGCTTACTTTTCTATCAATAACTTTTGCTGTGGATCACTTATATCTGAATGGGATTCTTCCTTTATGTTACGCCCAAACTTTCGTGGCATTCATTTTAAATTGAATGCTCTCCGTACAAGTTTGCATTTTTTAAAACAAATGGTTAGTAGTAGTATGTTGCTTTTCCAATTTGATGAAAATCTTAGCTAGTTTGATACCCAGCTGGCCATAATTGCAGGTAAGATCTGGGGAAGTAAAAAGTAGCTCTGAACGAGATGAAGATGAAAACGTCCTAGATGATAAGAAAAGGCTTGGAAATATGGACAAAACACAAGGGACAAAATCTCCTTCAAGATTGCAAGGAAGTTTGTCACATACCTCAACTGATTTGTCTTCTGATCTGGCGTGGATCGCAAACAAAATTGGTGGTAGCACTAGCATTCAGTATTCAAGATCTAATGCGAGTAATATAACCGATGATACTCAGAATGCCTGCATGTTAATCAAACAGGACAAACAAGCACAATGTGTGGCACAAATAGCAGCCAGTGATGAAAGTGGTAGTGAAATATCCAGTCAACAGAGCTCTGAGGAAGGCTTGATGGATGCTCATCCAGCTGAAAAAGCCTGTCCAATTCCGCACATCACAGATGAGAGTAGTAACCTTGTGGATATGATTAGTAATTTCTCCGACAATGAAATTGAAGAGAACACTTCAGCTCAATCTCTAAATGGGCTGTGTGATGATGAAAGAGATGCAGTTACTCAAAATGGAAACAGTAAGCATTATCGAGAAAATGGTCAACAATGTAGTCCTCATAATGGAGAGCAACACCAGGACAATGAGCATGATAAAGAAATTTTGGAAAATGAAGGGCAATGCAAAAAGGATGAGAAAGTCAGTTGCTACCCTGAAGAGGATACTATGGAACCTGTCCTGAAGGAAACTGATGCTGTTCCTGCTTATTGGGACAATTGGGGAGCAAAGAGTAGTACTCGCCAAAACGAGATTTTAAAGCATGTGATGTCAGTCAGGTCATCACCAGAATCAAATAGGGATGGATCCGTCGTAATTGATCAGCTTCTAGCGCAAGATACTCCAAAAGGTGCTAGAGGTTTATCAAGCAATGAAAGGAAAGATAAAAAAGCGAGTCCTAGGGATACAACAAACATTCTTTTGGAAAGCAAGATCCATAAGCTGGAGCAAAGAGTAAAGATGCTTGAAGAAGAACTGAGAGAATCTGCTGCTATTGAAGTTGGTCTTTACTCAGTTGTTGCAGAGCATGGATGTTCCGCGAATAAGGTCCATGCTCCGGCTAGACGCCTGTCTAGGTTCTATCTACATGCCTATAAAGAAAATTCTGTATTGAAAAGGGGAAGTGCTGCTAAAAGTGCTATATCTGGAATATATTTGGTTGCAAAGGCGTGTGGAAATGATGTTGCTAGGTACTTCTCGGTCCTCACTTTCTGATCTATCATCTGCATTCAGATAAGCAGGTTCTAACTTTCTGATGTACTATCTGCATTCAGACAAGCTGTTATAGTTACTTCATAGGTGCTTGTAGAATCGTTTTACTTATTGACTTTTTTCTTAGGGGACCAAATTGTTCTGTTTAAAAGGATTTTGATATGAAAACATAGAAGCACTCCCATGGACGCTATCCAAAGTTCTTAATTATAATAGTCTCCAGCAATATTTACTGTGATGCCTTATCTCGGAGAACTAAATCCAATGGATGAATCTCTAGTTACTGATCCTTCATAGCACAGATGTTACCTTCCCTCAGTTTAAAGTTTTGCGGAAAAAGTTAGTGCATGCAGACGACAGTTATCTGTTTCTTTATGTGCAGATTCACTTATTTTGTCTGACCACAGGTTAACTTTCTGGCTATCAAATTCAGTGGTGCTGAGAGCAACTATAACCAAATTCCATGGGCAGCAACAGTTACCTTTTTCTGCTGATACTATGCCTGAAAAAGCTGTTGTCAAGGACAAGAAGAAGAAATTTTCTCCACTTAAGTGGGAGTCTTGCTCCAGCAATGATGTCAGAAATGATGTTTGTGAGAGTTTAGGCAATTGGGAGGATTCTGGTACATTTATAAAAGCACTTGAGAAAATTGAGGCTTGGATATTCTCCCGCATCATTGAATCTATTTGGTGGCAGGTGTCTCCTTCCCTCCCTCTCTCTCTCTCGATCGATCTCCCCACAACCTCTTAAAGCACAGTGGCATAAAATGAATACTAAAGATGTCATTTATTGGTTTTGAACCTAAAGAATCACTACCTATCCACTTACTCAACTCCTTTTTTTTTCATTTTTTAATGTTTCAGACTCTCATTCCATATATGCAGTCTGGTGCTGCAACAGCAATCTCTAACGACATGGGTCTAGAGATAAATAGATTTCGCAGTACGACATCTAGTTCAGGTGCTGAGGAGCATGGAAACTTTTCGTTGGATCTTTGGAAGAAAGCCTTGAAAGATGCTTTTGAAAGGATTTGCCCTGTTCGAGCTGGAGGACATGAATGTGGTTGTTTGTGTTTGCTCTCTAAATTGGTATGGTCTGACCACCTCTCGTTCCACATTGTACAAGCTCCTTTTCGCCATCATTAATTGTGATTGTCTTTGCCGTACTTCTCATGCAAACTTATAAAGCCCTTATAAATTAACTAAGTAGTAGTTTGTTCATATACCAATTAATTGGTAAGATAGACCTCCAACCAGAACTTACTTCCACTACGGGTTTTCTTTGGATTGGCAAAGGTAGTTATGTTTTAACACCAGCATCTCCTACATATCCCAAGTCTTTTTCTTTGTTTCAATGGGTTAAATGTGGATCAAGACTGAGATGGTCTTGATCTTGGTCCATCTTGCTGCTAATTAACGTTCACGAAAACCAGATAATGGAACAATGTGTGGCTAGATTGGACGTAGCTATATTCAATGCTATCCTTCGCGAGTCTGCTGATGAGATGCCTTCGGATCCTATATCAGATCCCATTAGTGATGCTGAGGTGCTTCCCATTCCGGCTGGAAAAGCTAGCTTTGGGGCAGGTGCACAACTGAAAATTGCGGTGAGAGTCTTGGTTGAACTTTTTCCAGTTAGAGTTGTTAATGTATATGATTGTAAATTACTACTCATTTTGATGCATAGTATCAAGAGTATTACCCTTTGTCACTTCTCTTGTTTTTTACCTCAAGAAACAAACTTAATTTTTATGAATTGCAGATAGGAAATTGGTCCAGATGGATCACTGAACTTGTTGGCAGTGGTGGTGCCAACTCAGTAGACGATGAAACTAGAGCAGATAATGACGATGATGGGAGTGAATATGATTTCTCTTCCGAGTCTTTCCATCTCCTCAACGCACTGAGTGATCTTATGCTACTTCCAAAGGATATGTTGTTAAGTCGGACAATAAGGAAAGAGGTTCATCTCAAAACCTTAAAATTGTCATGTTTGTCTTGTTTGCTTCCTATTGTTCATATTTCCTTCTCCTTATTGATGATGCTACTTGAACATTACTCTTCAGGTCTGTCCCACATTTGGTCCGATCATAATAAGAAGGGTTCTTAATGTTTTTGTCCCGGATGAGTTTTGCCCTGATCCAATACATGAAGTTGTACTTGAAGCTCTTAACTCCGAGGTAAGCTCATATCATCTCTGGCTTTGTTCATTTTCCACGCTAGAGTTTGGAGTAAAGTTGATGAATTGAGCATTTTTATTATTATAATACAACCAACCAAAAGTTGTCTGCAATTTTCTCTGCTTAGGATCCTTTTGATGCCGAAGAAGATTCTGTCATGAGCTACCCATGCACAGCAGCTCCTATAGCTTATAAGCCACCTTCAGCAGCTTCAGTTGATGGTTTATTAGGCGACCTTAGTCGCCATTCTCAGCTGAGACGAAGCAGATCTTCAGTGCTCAAGAAATCATACACAAGCGATGATGAACTGGACCAACTAGATTTGAACTTTATCATTTCTGAAGGCATTGCAACTTCACCTCTTGTAAAATCCAATAGGATATCAGAAGCTAGCGGAGATAGAAATGGAAATGCTGTTAGGTATCAACTTCTAAGGGAAGTTTGGATAAACAGTGATTCTTTTGATCTCTAGAATTGTATATGGTTCACTGCCTTCTGTTAATAAATGCTTGCAGCTAGGGCAATTGCTGTATTCCTTCTTATTTTCCATCTCACAAGAGCTTAAGTTTTTGAAAATTAATCATCTTTTGGTTCAAGTTCTGAAGCTTGCTTTTGATAGATAAAGCAACAAGACTATCAAATATTAACATCAGGACGATATAATAAGTACTATTGAAGCATAATGTATAGCTTTTACAGCCAGACTTTGCAGAACACAACATAAGCATTCACAAAAGATGCACTTTGTAGAAATCAATATATGGAGAGTATTAAGATGTAAGCTTGTTTGTAATGCTTACACCTCTTCTGCAGATAGAACTAAATTGCACTCTTTTAAACAAAAATACATGTATTCCCGCCCAAAAATTAAGAGTTGGTTACACTCATATTCCCTATACCTACTGTGCTTGCAAACATCATCAGAAATCAAATCAGCATCCTGCAGTCAACTGCGTAGAACCAATTGCGTTCCTGTGCTGAAGATGCAAAGCAGCCAAAAGGCCTTGCCATGTTTCTCCAGGTCCTCCAGCCACTTGAAAATCAAGGAGCTTTCTCTGTTTCCTGTAGTATTCTTCTAGCGGATTGACCTAAATAAGACAGAATGGTGAAGTGTATTACTTGATGTTCCAACTGAAAAATTTACTGAGTTTTGACTCTTATGATCACTTTTAGCATGCTGAATAGCAACAGAATGTGAGCTGACAAAATTTTGATCCAAGATCATGCAATTAGTTTTATAGTGGTATTAAATGAAAGAAAAATTAAACCGCATATCTAAACAAATTGATCAACAATGAATATACAATTCACATACAACACAACTGCAGGATACATCACTTTTGAAACATGTGGCACAAACAGAAGTAAAACTACGTGAAGAAGATCAAGTGAGCACTGAAAGTTCCACAACAATATGGCATAGACGTATAAACCATTTCAGCAATAGTTAGTTCAACTAGCAATCACGTACTCAGTATATTAGCTATTAAGCAAAAGATAATTGATATAATTTTTCCTCAAGCAAGATGCTTGAAGGCCTACAATGACATTTTGAAGCAGCACATCTGCATGTCTAAATCAGCAAGCACTAGTATTGAATATTGATACACGTCAAGAACTGTAAGAAGAATGCTGAGAGATGCAATCTACAATTTAATTCATCTCAAGTTAATGACATCAAAATTTTCGAGTATTTGCAACCATAAATTTTTTGGCATCAACAGGTACCTTTTCTGCGTGCACATGCAGGTTCTTCTTCGAGACATCATCCATGATACATGAAGGCCTAAAATGACCACCGTCTGGCTGACGACTAGTATTAATTCCAGAAGCCCCCCTGCGGAGGAATTCCAGTGGTGGATAAAGCCCAGTGCTTATATCTTTCTTTGACACCAAATTCTCCGCACATTTAAGATTCAGAACTAAATCTATGTCCACAGTTTTGTCCAGGATCTCCTGCAGGAATAAAGCAGAAGTGTATGTCATTTTCAACATCTGTTCATGTTGAACCAGGTGAAAATAAACAGGCCACTTTGATCAAAGTCTGAGAGAAGTACAATAAAATTTACACTCGACATTTTATTAACAAGTTTACATATTGTTCTGTCCAGAACACTAGAAGTCAACAACAACAACATACCCAGTGACCAATGTAATCCCACAAAGTGTTTGTATGGAGAGGGTAGAGTGTACGCAACCTTACCCTTACCTTTTCTGATAGACCCTTGACTCAAGAAAAATTAGTGGATTAAGAAAACCTAACTTGTAACTGAGACAATACAGATCACAATAAAGTGAATAATTTGCCCCAAACACTATCCATCTAAAAATACGAAGTAGAATTTCAGGATGTAGAATATCACAAACTTTCACAGACTCTTCTTGTTAAAATTTATGATTACTTCAGGCAACACACCAATTTTATATTGAAACTAATATCATTTAATTCAAAATTTCAAACAACTGAAAAAACATAAATTGATCTTTATCTATTCACACTGGGTATGTTGATATTTATCTATTCAACACCACATCAACAAAATGATGCTGGATCAATACGTAAAGTATGTAATTTAGCTGCTGGTCTCAACCCTTGAAGGAAAAATAGTTCAAAATGAAAAATGGACAGATCCACATGTAACAGAAAACAGTGTCACTAAATGAAGCCGACATGGAAGGGAATCTATAGTTCTATACTTACAGCTTGAATCCTTGATCGAGGAATCCCATCCAAGATGAATCCACTTTCACCACTGTAATATCCTTCTTCTAGCCTCTTTGACAATAAACCAAATATAACCTCGTCCGGGACAAGTTTTCCCTGGTTGACAGCATCTGCTATCTTCATTGAGCCATACACAAATATGGAAAGTATTATTGGGTGAAACAAACAAAAGGAAAAGAAAAAATAGTAATGTGAGACTATCATAAAGTAAACGAAAGTACTCCTTCGTTCCATTTTTACATGACAAATTACTAATGGAAAATCAAATTTACATGTTTATTAGTGCAAAGTTTCTACTTATATAAAGTATATGTCAAAGCAGAGATCAATCATTTCATTGAGACAACAATTGAAACAGAGGAAGTAACAGAACTAAAAACAACAGCTCAATCAAGATTTTATACTTTTAATTCTGAATTAGAATGGATCAATTTTATATCTTTTGGTATTAATCCAAACATTCAAGCTAATTTCTTTGTTTTACTTAACAATTTTGTCAAAAATAAGACCAGCTAAAAACTAAAAGAACAATTTTTCTTGTCATTTTCACATTGCAGATAGATTGAAAGCTCAAGCAAACAGAAATGCAGAAGCAACAAAAACCTGCTTGTAGAGAGAAGAACGAGGATGGAGCTCTTGACGAACGAGTGAAGCCATGGAAATATGAGGAACATCTAGAAGCTTCGAGAGCCACTGGGCGTACACGCTTCTCTGTGCCATAGGATCACCCATGATCACCCACTGCACTCCCCTTCGAGGAACCGACCCCTCAGATTCCTCCATTACGCAGCTCCGGTTCTGATACTCTTCGTATTCATAATCATCGTAATCGTAGTCTGCTAGCTGAGCAGCAGCTGATCCGTAAGATCGTAGAGCTTCAGTCCGAATAAGTGGCTGTGCCGCCGCCCTAATACGGCTGAGCAATGCCATCGCCGGCCGGAAAAATGATCCCTGTATAAGCCGCCCCGAGAGAAGAGAAAAAGAGGGTTTCTCTGAAGAACGCAGATTGGGGTTTTAGTGATACGAAGATGAAAAACATTGTCCCTGAAAGTGGGATTTATTTACGACAATGCCACTAACTATGTTCCACGTTTCAAGCAAAGAGAGGTGGAGGAAATTGAAGTGGGTCCACGTGATATGCCACGACACGTGGCGGATGTAAATTTTAATCATCGACCGCGTCCACCGGTTTTGCATGGACATGCATCTATTTTGCCAGCAACTTACTCTTCATCACAACCCATGTGAACTTTATTAATTTTTGCAACTTTTTTAAGGAAATAAAAGCTTTGAAATTTGTTTTATGGTCAAATCTATAAATGAACGATCGATTTGTTTATTTGCTACACTGAAATAAACCGTCCAATGCATAACAAGTTCAACGAAATTAAATAAGACTTATATGTGTGTGAAAAATGACATATAAAATATAACCAACAACTACCCATGCATGCTTCATACCTAAGAATCATGTCCAATGAGTAACAACCAACATATATACGTAATTTATTTTTAGTAATAACTATTGATTAATAATCTATAAATATCGTAAAATCAATATCTTTTTATGGTTTCCTACAGCCGCCCATGGAAAAGAAAACAATTAATTAGATATTTGAGTTTAAAATATTCTTACTCCAAATTGACTTTTATATCTTCTTGTTCCACACAACTTGGAACGTTCTCAGATACTTCTATGTTGTTTCTCGAAGCTTAACAAGTTGATCAAGATGAAACCAAACATGTATATTCCTTTATATTAATCTCCCCACGCGGAATTGCCGCTTTTTTTGTTTCAAACATACACACACAAATATATATTATTGATGTACATTTTCTCTATAATACATAGTTGAATTCTATTCTTCCTTTTCACTCTTATATATTCTTGGCTAACTACCTACTTTCTTACAAGGATTAACACACCTTCAACACGAGAAGGCATATATACGTAGGGGTTCTTCTCTGCTCCGTCATGTTAATCCATATTTGTCATGTGTAAAGCTCATTAAACGAGAAATGTCTTTCTTTTCTTTTCTACTTTTTTTTTTCTCAGAACTCCTCTCTTTTTCCTGTGGGCAGATTCAAAACCTTTGATTAAGGATTCATGAAAAATTTTTGTTTGTCCCGGTGGTAGATTTGTTTCTTTTCCTCAATTTTCAGAATCAACCATTCCTCGCTTTCTCTTAGTCATTCAAATATTCTCTGGTTTGCTTGTAATTAAAGATGGAAGGATACCAACAACAAGAGTACAGACGACTTTTTGACCACCTTGACAAGAATGGAGACGGGAAAATATCGGTGTCGGAGTTGCAACATTTGATAGGCAAAGACATGTCATTGGAGGAGGCACACAGTCCACGACTCCAAGGACGACAACATGTTGGATTTTGATGATTTCATGAGATTAGTTGAAGATGGTGGGACGGAAGAAGAGATGGAAGGGCGTTGATGAGTGTAGAGGAATGATCGCCAGATATGATATCAACGGTGATGATTTGCTCAATTTTGATGAGTTTCTCATCATGATGCGTTGCTAGTTACATATCAACTTCTTTATACTCAATTTTGAATCTTCCAAAAATGCATGGATTCAACACATTCTCTTAAAGATATTTTTGAACAGTACAAATAACACATGGATGCATCTTTTGGAATTTATTTGCTCCGTTAAGTTTGTATTGATAAATGTATTCTTTCTGTATATCTGATTCATCAGTTTGTTGCGAATAATATTAAGTAATTTATCAAATATTCGACATTGGGCACAAATAACTACTCGTATCACTTAATTGCTTCTGCCTACATACATTCATGGAATAATGTTCATACTTAAACGTAAGGGTGTCAAAATGAGCCCAAATATTGATAATCCACCCAACACATCCAAAATTTTATAGGTTGGGCTTAAGATTATTTGAATTAGATTTGATCTCAACTCATTCAAGACTTAAAACATTTTGAAAGAATCTTCAATTAAGCCTAATTTAATCTCCAATTTCAACCCATTCTAAGGCTCTTTACGTGCATTAACACAATGTATGTTTTCTATCTATTGTATATTTTCTATGATTTATTTATTTATTTGTAACTTTTTATTTTTATTTTTTGAGTTGAAATTCAAATTGTAGTTATAAAAAACAAATAATAATATGTTAAAGTTATTGAGATTGAGTGAGTCAAATAACTCAACTCAAATTTTAGTCCATTTGAGTCCAACTACTTTGAACCAAAAGTAAATTTTGACGGATCATAACTCAATCCAATTTCTATTTGAACCCATTTTAACATTTTCAATTTCAATCCAACCCGTCCATTTGACATCCCAACTGAATATGTCAGTGGTCCAATATTAATTAAACGGGTTGAAACATTTAAAATCAAATACTATATATGTGGGCATTAGCCATCAAATCAAGTCACCGACGACTAATGGAAAAGCGAATGGACAAAAGCTACTTTCACCTATCCAACCTTTTCTCTTTATGGTTTTGTCCCTTGTTCAACTGCTCTACATGTGACAAACACCACACTAGCTTCCCCAAAATTCAGGAACCTAGCCCTCTTATTCCATCCAATTGTAATTTATTTCAAAAAGTATTTTTGAAGAGTTGCATGCATTGAAATCAATTCTTTTAGATATAGTATTTGTATAACTATTATCGTAATGGATGAGATTTTAGAAAAATATGTTTTTTTTTAGTATCATATGAGTCGATTAGATATTTATTAGTTATTTTGTGTTGAAATTTGTTCTTTTATATCATGGTGAATTTAATACTTAGCATGTGAGTTCTCGTAATTTCATTTTCATAACTTAAATTCAAAAAATAAATATAAATATTATAATGTGAGTATAAAATCAAGAGACCTAATCCTGCTATATCTGTGTAGGGGCCGGACTGGTTGTTTCCAACTTCCTATCTTTAGGATTTGTCAATTTAAGTGCCTAAAAATATCGTCCTTTCAGAAAATGACACACCAATTTACTTATTTTCTCCCCATATATGTATATGGGTAAAATGACATCTGACACAGGTGATTTTGTACTCAACGCGATTTGAAACCCAAAATTTCTTATTAAGAATAAATATAAGTAATTACTGCTCTATCATAATTTGTGTTAATACATCAAAGTAAATATTGTTCAGGGTTTAATGCGTGGGCTAACATATAATATGTAAATAAGATTTAAATTTATCAGGTTCAGTATTAATATTTTTATCATTAAAAGTCCAAATGTATTTTTATTATTATGAGTTCAAAATTTTTCTACCATAAAGTTAGCTTGATGTCTTTCATCGCTCTAAATTAGGATAGTAAATAAATTGTTATATAACATATTTTTATCAACATCTACACTATATATAGACTTAGTCCTTTTAAAAAAAATACATATTAAATATGGTCTAGCTAGCAATATTAATAATAACAACAACAGAAAAAACAATAACAACAATAATAATTCTAATTAATCAATTAATTAATTAATTAATTAATTGAGTTTTATAAATATATTATAGCCTTTTTTTAAAAAAAATAATAAAATCAACTTTGGTTGAAGGAGTAATAATGTTTGAGTACATATAATAGAAGTTACCTTTAATAGAAGTAGACTCATTATTTGCATGTCTTATTCTTGCAGTATTGGGTAGTTACAATTTACAACTTGTCAGGACCAGAATATTAAACACATCATTCAAATTCATTTAATTTGCATATTGACCTGTTAGTGCAAAAGATAAATGTTATATTTAATGTTGTCACCTTTCCCTCAACTACACACATGCCCTTTTTTTTAATTTTCTTTTATCCAATCTGATGTTTGATGTATATTTGAAGCTCAATTAATTTGAATTTGTCAAATCATTTCAGTTAAAAGAGCAAAGCGATGATCTCTATCAAAAATAATTATATTCTTAGGATTGAATTCAAGATTTCTGATTATCACAAACTCAATTATATTGTCATTTACAATTATCTTTTTATATATTAAAACATGAAAATAACACAAGAAGACTTTTCCCATCAACAAAAAGGAGGCTTGTAAAAAGGGGAATCTGAACAAAGCTTTGAAGCCATAAACTTGCCAGCCACATTCCTATACAACCATCACATGATAGTAATTCTAAAGGGCACATAATTCCAAGGAAATTAATCAATACAATCCCTTATGATTTAAATAATATACAAAATTAATCCAATAAAATTTCTTTTATATTATTATTATTATTAAATCTTTCAAAGAAAATATATAACAAACAAAATGAATTGATAAAGAAATTAAAAAAAATTAATTTCTAGCCAAAAATGTCAAGATTGCATCTTTTTCCTTCAAAGAATATGGTATGATAGTTATAATCTTTCTATTTTTTAAGCGAAATACTTGATCAGACATGTTTAACATGTTCATCAGAAACTTAAGATGATTATATTAGAATAATGATAATCCCTCGATCTTTAACTCAAGTTTGATCAGAATACCTGCTAGGGAGTGTTTGATCTCCTCCAAAATAGACTTATTTAACATAAATTAAACCAATGTTGATACTAATAAATTGAGTATACCTCATGGTTAAGCAAAAACAGATGTGAAAATATCATAAAACACTTTATAATGAGAATAGAAAATATCATAAAAAGTAAGATACAATTGATGAGACATTAATATTTTATATTACAAACAAAATCTCATATGCATCTATACTGATAAAAGTAATGCATATACAAGCAAATCTACTAATATGATATACAATTTTAAAAAAATGGGGAATCTACAAAAAAAAATTGAATTATACAAATTACCTTTTCTTTTTTTTTTTTTGGTTTGGTTCTTGTCAATTTAATTTTTCTGAGGCTAGTGTAGAACTTAGATCGAATTTCTTCACTTAACTAATTTTTCGCAATGGCTTGAGATTCCACAACGATACTTGTGCTTTCTCTGGAATCTTAAGTTAAACCCAAGGAAAAAAATGGAGGAAGATAAGTTATTATTACATGCAAATGTATACCTCTAGTAACTCTCTTTGATGGAGATGATTCATCCATGGTTGTGATTACACTGAAACAATCAAAGGTTGTGTCTGAAAATATG
>JAOTQR010000069.1:15667-25801 GCA_025774065.1 Solanum ossicruentum | reverse complement strand
AATCATACAGAAACTTACGAAAAGTACAAAAAAATAAACTAATATAGGTTACGTTGATTTGGGTATAAAGGTTTACGAGAGAGAATCATAAAATTTTAAAATTTGAATGTCGATTTTGTTGAGAAATTTAAGGGATTCTGAAAGTTTTTTAGGGATTAGATTATGAGTAAGATAAAAAAGAATGATTTGATTTGTATAAAAGAGTAAAAAAAGGATTTACAATATGTGATTCAATTAATAACTATTTTATTTTAAACTATAATCATACTTATAATTAAATTAAATAATAATTATATATCATAATTAACTATTTAATGTTATCTTATTCATGTAATTTTTTTAATTCAAAATAATCGAACTCCACGAATATCAAACACCGGGCATGTTACTTTATGTGATTCCAACTTTTGGGGTGGGACCAAGGCAGTTCTGCTATTTGGACAAACGTTAACTTCACTTTCAAGTCCCAATTGTTGCAGCACAAAAGGCAGGGCCTTTGCTCTTCCCTCATTCTCTAAATTGTATGGATTAATTTGTGATTGTTAAGAAGAAAAATGGGTTCATGTGTTTCAGTGCACAAAGACTCTCAATTTCGCCTTGTTTTTGGGTCCAAAACTGCTCATCACACCCCATCACCTCTTCAAGAAAAACCCCATCATCGATCTCCGCCTGCCGTAACTGCCTTCCCTGATTTTGGTATCTTCCTTGTTTCATGGTCATTTGATTCTGTTACTGTTGTTTCATTTGGGTACAAAAAGTTGCTGTCTTTCTGTGTTAATCAGATTCTTGTCTGTGCTAATTTGGGGTGGAGGTACATGTTATTTACACTATCAAAATATTTTGATTGTGAACCCACTAACATGAGTTATGGGTTTCTTGTCGATTTAGAATACATGATGTTTTGGAATGTATTTAAGGAAAATTAAGGATTTGATCTGATGAACATCTTTTAGGCATATTAGTACAATAGGAGACTCAGACTGATGAGAATAGTTGCCCAGAAAACAACTTTTTCATAATTTTATAGAGTAGCTCTCAATTCCTTTTGTGGAATTAAGAAATAGTGACCAAGAAGCTATTTTGTATAATGCCAAAACTAAAATTTTTTTGGTTGATGGGGCCTTTGTAGCACATGTTGTCATGAGCAGGGCAATTTTTTTTTTTAATATCTGGAGACAGCCAATGTGCCAGAAGCTTAAACATATAACCCATAAAACAAGAAGAAAATAGTAGCTTACAAGTATAGTGGTATATTTTAGAATTGCTCAGCTCATTACATGAATTATGAAGAACTTGGTTTTGAAGCATTATAATTTGTCATTGCATCATTCTATTTTTGCTCGCAGCTACTTTGATTAAATCAACATTTCTTATGAAAAGCTACAACCTGCTATTCTTTATGCTTCATCACAATGCAGATATTTTCATTATTCACTGAGCTTTAGAGCTGAAAACAACAAACTTTTCGTTGATAAATAAAATTGGCTCACTTTACAAGTCTTATTTACCTCACTTTTAAGGTGGGGGAAAAATGTTATACAGTTAGTTTGATATCGCTAGTTGCATTCAGTCTTCTCGAAATTCTGTTCATGTAGGTTAACAAAGGTCAGTAGAGGATAGTAGATCTATCCTTGTCAAGTATCCCATTTCATCATCTTGTGTTGTTGGTCACGTGCCAGATAATAGCTCTATGCCTTTATTTCTTGTAGATGATTCATCTTTTTGTGCATCTTAGTATTTACAACCTAAGACATGGGGGTTTACCAGCTGAATGCTCCCAACCAGTCTCATTTCTCTTTATCTCTATTAGATATATTTATATTGAGTACATGAATATTAGGCGTTATGTTTTCAGTACTCTTTTCAGCTTTCTTCTTTGATTTCTCTGCATGAAACTGCTCACCTGGCCAGATTGTTGGAGTATTTTTCTGCATAATGCTTTATGTGCACGGTCGTGTAATTTAGTTGCATCTTTTTATCTGAGAGTCGAAGACATTTTTTTCTTGTTGTAGGCAGTAAGGATGAGACCTTCTTTGATTCTCAGGCTTGGTTGGATTCTGATTGTGAAGATGACTTCCTTAGTGTGAACGGAGGTAAGATTTGTTCCTCTATTGATGATGCATGCTTCATTTTTTCATCAATTAGCAGCACTAAGAGCATGGTATGTACGACAAAAAACAAGAGTTTCTTCCTTAGGTCTGCAAGGAATTGATACTGTCGTCATCTGCGCAATACTCCTCTTTACACCAAAAGAAAAGTAATCAGTTGATGGCACCTTATATTCTTCCATATTCATCCCTGATCCCTTTCCATAGGTTTGATAGGACCGAAATAATCAGATGTCATGCATAAGCTGGCAAAGCAAACCTCCAAAGACCATGACAAAGAAGAAAAACCAGAAATATAAGTACCAAAAAAGACACAAACATTGTAACATGGTCCACTACATCCATAAGAGGAGATGAGCAATCCATCCACTATATATATAAGGGTACACAATATTGAGAGAAACAACCTCACACAATTCACTCGGAACAAAAAGAGGTTCATAAAAGTGTTAAACATAACACTTGTGTCTCATCGTTTCTCGCCCTACACAAAACTCGCAATGCCCTTGGACTACATTGTGAATGTTTCCATGTTAGAAGGAATGAGGCTCTAGTTATAAACTTCTTCCCACAAGAAAAAAAACTGGCGAAATATGGAGACTTTCTATTTTCCTTTGATGAAAAGAAAAACTCAATTATGGTAAGAAATCAGGACAAATACTCAGCAAGGTTTCATAAGCTACAATATTTGTTGTAGTATACGTGTATTTTGATTTGACTCACTGGTAGTGCCTAGTGATTCGCTCAGAGAATATCCAATCTACAAAAACAGTTATATATCAGCTTTTGGAAAAGTGCTTGCGACACTGTTGCCATATATTTGTTATTTACTTGTCATTGTCTTTTATTTAACTGCAGATTTTACGCCTTCTCGTGGGAATACTCCTGTCCATCCGAGCTTGGTTGGAAATTTGAAAGCTAACAGAGATGCCCCTGCTGCTGTTCAGCAATCACCGCCACAGGAAAAAAAGAAGAGGCTATCTGAACTTTTCTGTGAAAGCTTGGGAAGTGAGCTCAATGAGCAAAATGTCACGAGTACAAAAAAGGAAACTGCATTTACTGGTGATCGGGTTCCACCAAGATCCACACCTGGGACACCTTATGCATCTGTGTGTAACAGCGAAAGAACTCCCAATGAAGAGGTAAGATGTGATGTCAAATCATCGAAGCCACCTCAATGTTGTCTTCCAAGGTTACTCTCAAGTCGTAGCTTTAGTGAAAGGAGGAAAAGAATGAGCCCCGCACGTGCTGTTGGCTGAAAGCCAATAAGTTGTCTCTCCTAAGGTAACATATATATCTGTGTTTATGTCCATGTTTAAGGTATGTATAGAATATGAACGTTGATGGTCAGTAAAACTTAATGACCATGAGATTTCGGCGAAAATACACAGATGTGGTATGTTCTTTCTTGAATTTGGCGTTTTTATGTATAAAGATATAGAAAAACAGCTTTCTTCAATTAATCAACAGCAGATTAATTCACTTTCATGTTCATGTTTCTGCTCCTCAATGAGCAGATTGCCATTTTTCTCTCTTAGTAGCTGCCATAGGCCCAAACACATTTGATCTGGCTTGCAAGAGAGAACGCGTTCAGTTGTGCAATTGAAAAATAATCATTATTTTCAGATTCCACTATTTGTGAATTTTACCCATTTGATAATTAATTGTATCAGTGTTTAACTTAATAGGAAGAAGTGGAGGTCGCGAATTAGAGTAGTAGGTTAATTGGTAGGGTTAGGTGGGGGTATAGTAGGGTTAGGGGGAGTGTGTGTGTGTCGCATTATGTGTTAATTTTATTGTAGTTACATACTACCATGTGTTACGTATTATTAGTCGATCTAGTCGCTCTTTTTTTCCTTCCCTTTCCTTTTGTCATATCTAGTTCAATCTGCTTTTTGGGTTTTGAGATGAGGGTTTCAAGGAAACAATATCTGTACTTTTATGAGGTAGTGATAAGTTTGCGTACACTTTACCCTCCCCAGATCCCACTTGTGCGAATTGTTGTTGTCGTAGTGGTTTAACCTAATATTTCATAAGTTAAACCAAACAAGTAGTGTGCATGTTGTCTTAACAAGAAGAGGCAATTCATGGATGAGTCGACGGCCTCATCAACTTTGTTTCCTTTTCTAGGCAAATACGAAAATATTCAGTACAATTAAATCGATCCGATTAATTTAGATACACGTCATTAGTGTGATTGCTTTGACGTGTGGACGTTTACTAATTTACACGTTCCATTTCTTTTCTTTTTATGTTTTTCCTTTTAAGTTTTGCCCATATTATGTCTTCAGAATTATTTTTATAGCCATATTTATATTAGATTTACGTTATCCTTTTAGTCAGTGGATGATATATCTTCACCAATTAATACTGACAACATAATATTTATTCCTTCCTATATTAAAAAGCTTGTTTGTATGCTGGATGGGGTATAAAGACAAATATCTTATGGGTTGGACTATTTCATTTTTTATATAAGACAGTTTTCATATTTAAATACAATAACATCGAAATTAATTAATACTCATAATTAACTGTAGGATAAAGTAAATCCCACATTTAAGATATGAACTATTTTTTGAAAAAAAAAAGATTTTTAAATCACGAACTAATTCATTGTGACTCAATTATAAGTTCTTTCAATTCTCAGATACGATGATTGACGTGCGTGCTTCATACGTCTTTTAATTTCTTCACACAACAAAATAAAAACAACACTATGACGAAATCTTTCTACATTTTAAAATCTATATAAAATATCTTCATCCGTGTTATTTTAAATTCTGTTAATTTTATAACAACTATTTTCGACATGTATCAAACTAAAACAAGTATGCATAGATTACATAAATTATTCTCAACAAGTTGGCCCTTTATTGCAAATTCTCAACAAGACAGTCCGAAGCCTCCATCAATTGGCCTCACTTTATCTTCCTAAAATATCGGTTCACCCTTATTTCATAACTTTTAACATATATAACAATATATGGTCATGTAATTAAAAGATATATACATATCTTGTATTTATTGATTTGTTATGAAACTCTACCAAGTTTTTATTATTATTCTATAAATGATGTTGTAAATTATACAAGACATCAAATCACTCTATTTTTTTTCTACTTTTAATTTAGCTAAATGATATATAGGATTTATAGATAAATCTCTTTAAAATGTGAGATTGTTTGTTATCTTAAAAATAAAAGGTGACACGTTTCACAATAGAAGGTGCACTTGACAAATGACAATGTATTACTACCTCCGTCCTATATTATAAGGACATCTTTATATAAATATTTGTTTCATATTATATGGACACTTACTAAATTAGGATAGAATTAATTATTTTTTTCCCATTTTACCTCACCATTAATTAGTGTATTAGTGATTTTTAATTTTTTTCTAACTTAATTTAATATACATTGATATAAATGAAGGATAAAATGATAATAAAATATGCTAAAATATATTAATGATTTCTTAATAACCATGTAAAATAAAAAATATTCTTATACTATAGGACAGAGGTAGGATTTTTTTTTTTTGAAGTAGCAAAGTATATCACTTAAACTCTCGTATAAAACTAATCTTTAAAATATGAGGTTTTTCAAGATATGATATATATTATAATAGTTAAAGCTAATTTGATCGTATATAGAATTCCATTACACGTGACGTATATTGTTAAAATTTGTGTAGTGCAAAACTCATCCTAATATTTGAGAAATTTTTATATCTTTTATAGCATAGAGATAGCACAATGATTCATGTATGTGAAAAGACAATCTAAAAATATAAAAAATTGTATGATAATATGAAAGGTCGTATTCATATGATATGGATATTCATAAATGAAATAACTTATTTACACAACTTTCACAATTCTATTACACAAATCTTTATTTTATGTACCATTATTCAACAACAACAACATACCCAGTATTATCCCACACGTGGGGTCTGGGAAGGGTAAATCGTACGCAGACCTTACCGCTACCTCGTAGAAATAGAGAGGCTGTTTCCTAAAACCCTCAGCACAAAACCCAGCAGCAGGAAGACCATTATTCCTAAAACCATTATTCATTCACACATTATCCAAAATATTTTTTGTTTCTATACACTATGTATGTGTATCACGAAACTTCCAAGTATAATTGGTGGACCCCAACACCCATACTGTTAGAGTTGTGCGTTCATACTACAAACTAGAAAGTGGAAACAATATTATAAGATGAGTAGTAGTAGTGCGATGCATAAGAAAAAGCAAAATATGTAATAAACTTTTTAAAAAATAGAAAAGCGTTGTATAAGATCCTCAAGTTAGTCAGTTGAAAAGGCTCCATGTATGTCCACAAGAAGAAAAAAAGAAAAGTTTTCTTTCACACCTTCATTATCTAGAGATTCCCAAGTGGTCATGTCACTATAAATATTTGTGTTTTCTTTGAGAGTAGTACTCCACCATTGCCCATCTCCCTTCTCCATTAGAAATGGCGTTTATTGGAGTATTATTCTTGTCATGTTTACGTATTTTGATGGTATTTATATTAGTGCTTGAGCCTAATCGTGTATTAGGCTCAAGAAATAATTTTGGCTTCATTGGCCGCGGCGACAGTGAGGCGGGTATGTGCGCGTCCACTGTCGCGGCTCATGGTTACAAATGCCAAGAATTTGAGGTATATATTTCTATCTTCTTCTATCTACTGGACTACCTTGTCCTTATTGGAATTGTAATTATTTGTATCAGGTAAAAACTGATGATGGATACATACTGAGTGTCCAAAGAATTCCAGAAGGCCGTTTAGGAGGTGGTGGGCAAATCAGACAGCCAGTGTTGTTGCAGCATGGAGTTCTTGTGGTAATTTAATTGCTACCTCTAATACATGTATTACTTGCCATTTCTATGTTCTAAAATTGTTGATTATATATATTATCTACTCATGTAAGATTAATTAATGAGCAACCATATTGTTCTTATAAAAAAAAAGGTCAAATTAAAGTAGTATGTTGTTAACTTTGAGCCTGTTAATTGTGAGCCAAAAATCATGAGTTACAAATTCTAATTTATTGAAATGCTGAAAAAAAAAGACTTAATAAGCCAATCCAAACAATAAGCTCTGAAATGGTTTCAAAAAAAAATAATCGAAATAACATTTTTCTTTTTTAATAACATGACATATTTAATGTTATAATATTAATATTTTAATATATTTAAAATAACTTTAATTTATGATTACAAGATTTAAAAATCTTCTTTATTGCTTTAAATTCCATACAAAATCAAATCATATATCCGATCCGATATGGGTGGAGTAAAACTTGGAGATGCCGAACTTTTACGTTAAATAAAGTACTATATACTAAAAGGGTGGTGGTGATGATTTCCTATATAGTCTGAAACAGACATTAAAAATCTTCAGCATATGCCATCCAATTAATTGTTGCCTCAGCCCTTGCAGGTGCTAATTATTTCAATCCCCACAGTAAAGATATACATTATTAGTGTTGGACCTTGTGCCAACCATTTGGTACTCTATAGTTTAATAATCATTTTTACCTAGGTTAAACTTTTGTCTTTTTTTAGTATGAGTTAATTATTTTCTTTTTAAGGATGGCGCAACGTGGCTATTGAATCCACCGGAACAATCTCTGGCGATGATATTAGCAGATAATGGATTTGATGTTTGGGTTTCGAATATCAGAGGAACCAGATACAGCCGTCGCCATGTCACTCTTGACGCCAAATATTCGGTATCAACAAATTTCAAAGTATACGCATTAATTAATTTTGTATCTTATTATTGGAGAAACTATTTGTTTGTAGGAATACTGGAATTGGTCATGGGATGAATTGATAGCCCATGAACTACCAGCTATTATTAACTTTATCTTCATACAAACTGGACAAAAAATACACTATGTTGGTCACTCAATGGTACGTTAATTAGATCGATGACATGAATTTCATTGCCATAATATATGTATATCTGACAACGTTACAAATGTATTAACAGGGGACTTTGATGGCTTTGGCATCATTCTCAGAAGGAAGAGAAGTAGACAAGGTGAAATCAGCAGCATTACTTAGTCCAATTGCTTATTTGAGCCATATGACCACTGCACTTGGTGACGTTGCTGCTAGAGCCTTTGTTGGTGAAGTTAGTATATATATTTTCAACATTTATACATTACAATATAATCCATTTCTCTTATTTATCTATATATTTATGTGTGTGTTCACAGATCACCAAAATATTTGGTCTTGCTGAGTTTAATCCTAAGGGGTAAATTAGATAACTTCATTAGCTTATCATTCCTTTTTTTTTTTAAAAAAAAGAAACAAGTCTCATATTACATCTTTAATAATTTGTACTAATTGGTTTAATTTTTCAGTGGACCTGTAAACAAATTGCTCAAGTTCTTCTGTGCTCAACCAGGGGTAGATTGCTATGACTTAATGACTGCAATTACTGGTACTAGGCAACATTTATTACTATATCAATTAGTACTCTGTATTTGCTTTTTCGAGTCAAATAGCTAGTTTAGCTTTGAAAATTTGTTAAATTGACTTTTGAAAAACGCAACATTAAAATTTAAATGTCTGCACTTAACTTCCATTTTTATTGAAGGGAAGAATTGCTGTTTGAATTCCTCCACCGTCGAGATTTTCTTAAATGACGAGCCTCAACCCACGTCAACTAAGAATATGGTGCATTTGGCTCAGAGTAAGCTATGCTCTTTTGATCATCATGTTATCAGAGTCAGATCCATTATAATTTTCTTATAATTTGAATGCAGCTGTCAGAAATGGCGTACTTTCAAAATATGACTACGGAAAGAGCGACTATAATTTGGCGCATTACGGTGAAACAAAACCTCCACAGTACAATTTAGGCAACATTCCCCGTGATTTACCACTGTTTTTAAGCTACGGTGGGAAAGATGCACTGTCAGATAGCAAAGATGTTGAAACATTGCTGGACTATCTAAAGTTTCATGATGTAGACAAGTTGCATGTTCAGTACATCAAGAATTATGCTCATGCTGATTTCATCATGGCAACCAACGCCAATGATCTTGTTTATAACCAAATCATTTCTTTTTTTAGGAACTATGCCTAGCTAAAAGGTCCATCAAATTAATTTACATGAGAATGTGTACACAAGAATGTTCATGACAAACATGCATGAGCAGAGTAATTATTGTTATTTATTAAGATTGAATAATATGAATTATTAATTAAGTTTTGAGCCAAGGGTTCATGAAAAAATCTTTCTACCCTACAAAGATAAAGGCAACGATTGTATACACATCATTTTTCCCGACCCTACTTATAAACTACATTGGTGTCATTATAGACCAACCTGATAGTTCTCTGTTCGGATCAACTTAATTGAATGTCTATTATAAAAAAAAGTAATATTTTGTTGGATTGTATATTTTTGTAATTTTATAATATTACAAAGAAAATAAAGTATATGTTAATTGTTATAAAAAAAAGATAAAGAATAAAATGATTATTATTATAAATATTATAGCTAATTACTATGTACTATTATTTAGAAATGATCAAATTTGTCTACATTTTTTATTAATAATAGCAAATCTATCATATTTTTTCTTGCTATATATATGAAGCTCTAAACAAAATACTCCATCCAGTTTTTTAGTTGTTATGTTGTGCTTTTAAAAGATCAATTTGATTAATTTTTAAATCTAATTAGATTAAATTTATTTGATATTTTCAAATAAAAAATTTAAATATTTAAAAACTATTATTAGTTACAATTTTTTTCATATCAATATGATGAAAAGAATATTTTTTAAAAATATTGTTTATTTAATTCTAAAAATAAAAATTGTGACGGAGGGATTTGATAGATTGTCATATGTATTTTGGGAGGTCTATGTTAGGAAAATAATTTTGTAATATGAGACATTAGCTTGTTTGAGTCACTGTGGATGTGGATCTCTGTCTAGGGAATCCAGGTCTTGTGGAGCAATGAAGAGTTGGGGATCCTCCCGACCA
>JAOTQR010000065.1:41049-55528 GCA_025774065.1 Solanum ossicruentum | reverse complement strand
TAAATACAAATATGTCAAATCACCCATGTAAGGATGGAAAAGTGGCGGGGCGGGTGTAGAGCTAAAGGGGTGGGAGTGGAGCTGGTTGAAGTAACTATATTTAAAACTAATGTGGGGCGGTTTGCAGGTTTAAAGAACCAAATAACAATTCAAAAAAACTAAATCTTTGTAATTAGTACATATTAGAGCTATAAACCTGTTATATTAAATATTGACTTTTAATTAACGATTAAGAAACAATTGTTCAAGTGTCAACTAAAAATAGTTAATTAGTTGTTGATATGTTAACTAATGAAAAATAAAAAAATAATAAATTTTTATTTTTCATATTAAATTCAGTTTAAAAATAAAAGAACTTAAAAAATTTAAGCGAGGCAGATTTATGCAGGGCAGGATGAAAATGAAAAAAATTATCATGTTGGGCAGGGCCGGACGATTTAATATATTTGTGGGTTGAGCTCAACTCCTCCCCCCCTCCTCGCACTTGCCCCGCCCCATTGCCATCTCTACACTCATGTAATGATCTTCTACATCTTGGGTCTTCCCATTCTACCATCTGGGTTATATTTCTCATATAGTATTCAGACCGAATGACCCTATGTAATTTGTCAATACTTCCATATAATATGGGTAATGTAGGAGAAATCTCTATTTTCCCCTAGGAATCTTTAGAATTCCAACTTCCTAACTTTCAAGTCGCCTCTGACCAATAAATGAAATGTAAATAACCCGTTCTCCTCTCTTAGAAAGAAGGGGCGCTTCCGATTCTGTTGTCTCCTCCATGTTATTATATATCTAGAGTCAATATTTTGATATAAGGAACTACTAAACTTAATCACTTACTGTTGTTGCTCTGCAGCTCCATGTTGAGGTCTATCCTATAGAGGTACTCCAATTGGATAAGTGATCGATTTCTAGGTTTCATCATAAAACCTAATTAGTTATTTCTAACTACAAAAATCAATAGTTCAAACCGCACTCAAAGGTAGGGCATTTTCCATTTGTATAGAAACTTCTATACCAGAAATAATAATATCTCCAATTATAGCCCCTCTAAGATGTAAAATATACCTCTTCTCACCATTCCATCGAAAATCAATTTTACAGTATAGACACTTATGACCTCCCCCTCTATGCCTTGCAATAATGATTCCTGTAGCACTTCGGCCTGTACCACAATGATGTTGTCCATAGCTCAGATTATTTCGTGGATAGGATTTCACTTGACTATATAGTTTCATTGCATTTGCTCGGGGTAGAAGTTTTGTAGAAATTTATCACCATGCTATTAAGTATTTCATTTTAAGTTCTTTTCTTCAAGTGAAATTCAATCCACTAAATAATTTGATCTATAGATAGTGTCATTGTGGTAAAGGTCGTAATGCCAGAGGAATCATTAGTACGAGCCATAGAGGGGGAGGTCATAAGCGTCTATACCATAAAATCAATTTTTTATTGAATTAAAAAAGACATATATGATAGAATCATAACCTTAGAATATATCTCTAATCAAAATGCCTACATTTGTCTCTTATATTATGGAGATGGTGAGAAGAGATACATTTTACATCTGAGAGGGGCTATAATTGGTGATACCATTGTTTTATGTACAGAAGTTCCATAAAAAGGGGAAATGTCCTACCTTTAAGTGTGGTTTGAATTATTGATTACGTAATTGGAAATAACTAATTAGGTTTACCACGAAAGCTAAAAATTGATCATTTATCCAATTTGAGTACCTCTGCAGGATAGACCTTAATAGAAAACTGAAGAGTTATGGCAGCAAGTGATTGAGTTCAGTAGTTCCTCATATGAAACTACTGAATTGAATGTCAAGCAGTGGGAATTCTAAAGATTCCTCGAGTGAAACATAGAGGTGTCTCATGTGTTACCCATAATATGTGGAAGTATCATCACAATTTCATAGAGTGATTTACTCTAAATTCTACATGAAGAACTAAGCTAGATGATGATACAGAAAGATCCAGGATGCAGAAGATCATAACACGAGCGACTCGACAGATTTGGATTCATATATATATCCATACATGTGGTACTACATTCTACTATATATATAAGATCCATATGTGTGAATATCATCATCTACATCCAGAAAGTCATATGCTTTGGAAGAAGATTGTACAATTTGGGAAGGGGTTTTGATTCATCAAAAGAAGAATCTACTTTAACCAATACGCCCTTAGGCATGACTGTGTAGACGATCAGCTAGAGCAGTCGTGTTGTAGCAAAACTAATAGCAAAAGATGGGAAACCACCACATTAAAATTACCTTCAGGGGATGTGTTTTTGATATCCAAAAATTGCTCAGTTGAACAAGTGCAGGATGTTGGGGTGAATCAGAAAAGCATGGGTAGAGCTGGATCCAAGAATTGACTAAGTAAGCGTCGAGTAGTTATAAACCCTGTAGACCATCCCCATGGGGGTGGTAAGGGGAGAGCACCAATTGGTAGATAAAACCCACAACCCCTTGAAGTTATCCTTCACTTGGATGAAAAACTAGTAAAAGTAATAAATATGGTGATCATTTGATTTTTCGTCGCTATAGTAAACTGGAGACAAAATCTCATTGAATTCATTATTTATAAAAGAAGTTTACAAAAGAAAAAGGAGCAAGTCTGTGACACATTTACTAAAAACTCCCTTTGTAGCCAATCGTTTGTTAACAAAAAAAATTGATAAGGTTAACACTAAAGCAGAAAAAGAAATAATAATAACTTGGTCTCGGACATCTACCATTATACCCATAATGATCAGCCATATTATTGCTATCCATAATGGAAAAAAGCATTTACCTACTTATATAATAGATAGTATAGTAGGCCACAAATTGGGAGAATTTACTCTTACATTAAATTTTAGACGACATGCAAAAAAGGATAATTAATCTCGTCGTTAATATTAATAAAAAATACCTAGATGCTTATGATTTAGTAGTAGAAGGCAACCTTATGCTAAAGAAGAAAAAAACAGAAGTATATGCTTTAAGTGAATGTTTATCTACCTCTGCTAACAAAGCACGATGAGTAATTGATCAAACTTGCAGACATTCCTATAAGGAAACACTTATAATACTAGAACTCATGTCCTATTGAGCATGTTATACCATTTTGAAGTTGGTTTATTCTACAACAGCAAATGCTAGTTACAATATGGGTTCGATGGATACCAATTTAGTCATTAGTAAAGCCAAAGTCAATGAAGGTACTATTGTGAAGAAACTGAAACCTCGAGCTCGAGGATGTAGTTTTCTGATAAAAAGAATGGCCTGACATATAACTACTGTAATGAAAGATATATCCTTAGATGATGAATATGGCGAGATGTATTCATTAGAAAAAACAGATGAAAAAAATGTAACAATCCATCTTTAGATAGAAGTCCCATATTGGCAAAAACATAAGAGATATTTTGGATATATAAGTAAACATGTCTTACTTACTAGTGACGTGTTTTAAAGCTGTCAGGGCCTAGGCCCAAATTGGAGAATATCACTAGTGGGCTGGGTCATTGCAGATAGTATCAAAGACACTCTTGTGTTAGTATTGTTGATGTAGGTCAGAGCTCAATTGAGTTCAGGAAAATCCCGGCGAGGCGGGAGAAACCTCAGTGCTAAGTCTAGGTGAATACCATATGGTAGGGCAAACCTCAACGAAAACACTAAGTCCATAAAAGGGGTGTGTGTTACAACCATCAACTGATAGAAGTCCCACATCAGTAAAAACATAGGAGAAATGTTAGGTATATAAGTAAACAAGTCTTACATACTAATGATATATTTTAAAGTTGTGAGGGCTAGGCCCAAATCGAACAATACACTTGCAGGTCATTATAAAAAACCTACAGCTATGACATATCATGATATATATAATAGTAGGGGGATATGAGGGAAAAATAAATCCACTTGGTTTCAGACTGGGTACAACCTCAGACAAGCTAATAACAATAACAAGAGCAACCTCCTATACTAACACATATAGAAAGCCAAAATGGACATGAACTAGGGCAAGTAGACCAAGCATAAATCACAAATAATGTTCTACCTTTTTAGCATAGATAAATCCAATACCAAGACGATCCACTATTAAAAAAAAAAGAAATCAACTTACAACACCAAGATACACACAAGTCCAGGTAAACTTAAACAACACTAATACAATGACTGTAAAAATCAAGTAAGCACCCATGGGTATGGAGACCCCAACACCATAGAATACAAACAAGGATCTTGAAAAGAATTTACACAATCATGTTTGATACCTAGAGCAATGCGCTATATCTGGCCTACAATAACGTAGAAGGAATCATAACCAACCTCAACCTGAATATCAGCACTACCTCCATCAACACTTGGAATACTATTTTTGGTCGAATTTGACAGGCACCCATGAGACTGGTCCAACTGAGCATACTATCCAACTGCACTATGTTGGAGACAATGTCTATCCCAAATGGCCTATCTCTCTACACCTTTGATAAGTCCCAATTTCTCCTACCTGGAATATTAAACCTCTCCTAGGGCATTCTCAGTACCAACGATCAAATATGCCATAGTCATAACAATATGATGTTGAATGCCCTACAATATTATGACCATGGTAGGTAGGAAGTGCATTAGATTCACTAGATCCCTAGCCCGAGCTAGAACCACCTCGTCTGAGAGCACGCTGCTGAGATCTTCGGTGGGACCTATTATGAGCATCCCTGCTCCTAACAACTTGCAAACTATCTCTAACACTCAACAGACCAGATAGTATAAGGCACAATATAGAATTGAATAGATAGGTACCATAAAGCAGTCATATTTATGGTTTCTATTTGGGCGATTCCACCATGGAAAGTGCTTAACTACGATATTTAGCCCCATCGTCCTGAACTTATTGGGCTTGTCGCGGGATTCTAGAAAAGACCTAGCTATAACTGATGGAATCTCATAACCTAAAGGTTTGAACTATAAACCTTAAGAAACAAAGCCTAAACTCTATCGGTTGCAGGCACTATGACCTATCTTATGACCTCTTGGCACTATTGTTATAAGTCTGACGGGTCGAAGAGGGAGGGATTCATCACCAATCTGATAGCTACCATTGAAGGTATCAAAACATGCCTACTCTACAACTCTCATATGACTCATAACCTGAGGAAAAGTAGGTCCTGCTACTACCAAGTGCTCTGATGCCAAACAAAGTGGTAAAGTTAATGTCCTAACAAATCTATGTTTCACATCCTGCTCCATAGGGAAGAAAGTGAGGGCATATATAGCCCTCTGAGGAAATCTAATCAAGTAGTCTAAAACAGATGATAAACCCTATTGAGGAACTACTAATCTATCTCTAGCTAGAGAATCACCCACCGTAGTTCTAGTTGGATGTGATGATGCCTTTGATATGTGCACCTGTGAACTCGTGCTATCCGTCTATGAAGGAGTAAATTATAAAGAAGGATCTTTAGAGATTATTTAAGTCAAAGCACATAACAAGGAGTCAAGAACACAAATTTTTTATAAATACCCTTGTAGCCTCCTAAAGATAGGATATGAATGTCTATACGTTGATGCGCAGCATTCTACTAAGAATTACTCCCATACCAACAATGCCAGTCAATCTAAAGCTCTGATACCAACTTGTCACAGTTCGATTTCTTATGCCATGATGAAACCTATCCAACCCACTAGTAGGTAAGCCTATCACATAGCCTGGAACAATAGGCAACATCTTACCAGTAGAACACAACCCTAATAAGTATAGGTTGTCATAAGAAGACAATACATACAAGTAACAAAAAAATAACATGTTGAAACCCACCCCAAGACCAGACATCAGTTAGTATTTGAGCTTCTAATATACAAAATAAGTCTACAAGGCATCTTCAAATACAAATAATAATACAGATTATCTCTGATCATAAAATAAAGATAAGTCCAATTACGATAAGATGGATATTAAATTTGCAACTCTGGATGCTACGAGCTCATTAAAATCTTCAAAATCCTCACCTAACTCTACACAAAAGGAAGTCATCAATAGGGACTTGCACTACAGTCTGTAGAGGGAGAAGTGTAATATGAGTACTACTCAGCAAGCATAAGTCGACTGGAACCACAAATAAAGTAGGTATAAACAAAATGAAAATAAGGAAAGTATATAGCATAATTATTAAATATGGACAGGATAACATAAAATAACATCAAATAATGAGGAGAAGAGCAGAAGTGTACCTAGAAGGATTAGGTCTATTGTCTGCTAGCATGAAAGTTAGGTCACGAAGTTCAATTAGAAATAACAACGAAGGTAACATACAGAATCTGGGCTAATCTATCAACCTAGAAACTAGTTTGTATCAACCTAGGAGGGTACATGCTTAATCTAAAAATGAAGACATCAAGCCTACCATGACTATAAATTCACTACAATAACATAGCATAGACAAAGTATGTATAAGTAAACAAAACCAACAAAAATCATAATAACAAAATAGTACTGATACAGTAGGTATAAATAAACAAAACCAAGCAACGTCCTATACCATCGGTGATATAAACAACAAATAAAACCCTGGTCGGCATCGCATACTATCGAGTGAGCAAGCAAAAAATAATATACTGGGGATAATGATGCATGATGTCTCTCTCTGCTGCACAAACACAAGTGTCATACAATCTTCCCTCACCCAACAATCGAGATAGGGCCCATAGCTTCGTCTATTAGATATACTGTCTTTTTGGCCAGGAATACCACAAGGGCTTAGAAACACATACGTATTGCCTGAGGCTGAACCAGGTCTTATCATAATAATTATCTCCATCGGTGATACTAGAGGAATAATAATAGCTGAATGCAAAGAATGTCAATCTGTTGGTTAGTCAAATCATAAAAGGTTGAGGTCATTTCAGATGCCTCTCATAGACCTAAGTAGAAAAGAGTACGTCCTCGATGCTTGAAGTATCAAATTCAAAAAACATCTGATCCAACTGGTATGAATCCCTATAAAAACTACTTAAAAATTCAATATATATCCATCTAAAAGAGCCAATCCAAAACAATGCCACATCACTAGTATAGAAAACCATTGCACCTCTCTCACTCTCCGTGCACAATGATGAGTCAATGTATGATAGAGATCATACAACAAAAATAGTATGAATAAGCAGCCACTGTAGTGCATGTCATACTAGTATCCAAATAAGTCACACAAAATCTAAGAAATGAACCTATACCACTATAGAAACGAAGGTCGAGAGTACTATATATATATATAGATAGATAGATAGATAGATAGATAGATGTGTGTGTGTGTATGCGAAGGAAATATCATAAGCCGATAGCTAAGAGCTCATCTATGCGGTCCAAAGCAGCTAACAACAAGCAAAGAGGCAGGATATATCTCAATAGTCATTATCTACACCAAGTCTATAGATCAAGTCCATAACTGAGCCAGCTGAATGAATCTATAGCTACAACAAGCCTCTCAAATCTCAAAATCTAACACAAGGTACATACTCAACAATCAATATCACCCCAACATAAACCCCAATACAAATGTCTCCAAGCTAGATATAGTGTAAATAAGTCAATCCAAGGCTATGATAGTTCTCTAAGGTCCCGAGTATCGATTCAACGCATACCATCATCAATCAAGCCTACTAAAGCCCACAACTACATATAAAAGGGCACCTGGCTCTTTAACAAGTGACTAAGTCTCAATCTATTTTAAGGCCACTCACATGATCCCTAGATAAAACTAATCATCCCATGTTGGAGTATATGTAGCTCAACAACTATCTCAATCTAAAGTCCCCAAAAGTCTATCCTAGACTAAGGCTCGACAAACAATCACGTGAATTAGAAAGAATGGAATGGAAGGCATACTAGGCAAATACAATTCTCACTATAAAGAAAAATATAGATTAAACATCATCCAACAAAGCTAAGTCAAAGGGAAGACTTCTGCCTACCTAGAAATCGACCATATGTGCTCCAAATCTACTCCAAAAGAACTGTGTATGCCTGAAACATCTCTAATTTCCATCACATTATCAAATTATTGATCAACACAACAAAACTAATAGTTTTCTATCAAGAACATAATTTTAGAAGTTAGACCCAAAATTGGGTCAAAATGGGACTCTAGGCCTCACAATGGAAATCATAAAATCAACTCCTTAAAAAGGTTACAAATATAACCTGGAACTTATATCCCAAAATGAGGTACAATGCAAGGCTCGAAAGCATCACAACAGCAATGAACAAAGAAAACTCAATTTTCCCCAAAAGCCAGAAAATGACAGCAGCTAATTCGACTAATTTACCTCCAACGAGCTTCCGACGCACTGTTTGATCATAGCATGGTGTTTCTAAAATATCCACGTGAGATAGCCCTAAAATCTCTAAAAATGAACTTGAATTTCTCTGGAAATCACCTCCCAAAGTTTCCCTCAAAATTCAGTTTGAAAATTACATATAACAACAACTAAATACACATGTATACCGTAATTAGAACCTGCACACATCAAACCAAGTACACCCTGACATTCATTTGGAAAACCCCATGATTTAGGCCCAAGAATCTCCGAAAATGGACCCAGAATGCTCAAGATATCAATCCTCAATATTCACCCAAAATCCAATTCAAAAATACCCAACCACAACAACTAAATCAAGAATCTACCTCAATCAGAAGTCCCGATCCAATATATAGGCACAACAATGTGTTCCTTACAAAACTTCAAATGAAATGGACCTATGAATCATCCAATTTGGCCTTGAAATGGCAGAGAATTTATATCCTAAATATTATCAATTGAGCTAGTCACAACTTGGAAATCAAATATATAGACCACAAAAGAGACCTCCATTATCGCTGCAAATAGTACCCCACGATCATAGAGTACAAATGCGATCACCTTCGCTAGAAATCCTTATGCGACCATGGAGCACAAAAGGTCTCAAGCCTATGCGATCACGGTGTCCCCTCCATAAATTTGAAGAATAAAAAAATTTGACCTCCATGAACGCAGCCTAGGGATAGTGATCACGAACAAATTCACCTACACCAGATATCAGCTGAAATGCAGATATTCGCCAAGGTTAAAATTTTTGATAGAGTGCTCGAGATTTGTTTAGAATCTTATGCGCACAAATGGACTATGTTATCGCACTAAATTCAATATTTCAAACTTAGCGGTGTAGTTAAACTTTTCATATAAGGTGGTTACAACAGAATATGGGTCCTATACTCAAGGCTATTCATACCCAACTTCCATCGAGGAGCTCAAAAAAAAGTCCAGAAGCCTTAAGAGTCGAACAAAAGCTTGTTTTAGACAAAACTCAATATTCTAGAGCTAACCGTGTTGTCAGAATTTCCATTCAAGTGTATTTTTCAAGAATGTTGACCAAAGTCAACTTTGGGTCAAATTTCAAAGGCCAAAATGCTAAATGGCCTAAACTAGAACTGAAGACCTTGGTGCTCGAACCAACCATGTTCCTAACCTAATTTCACCATTCCAGAGCTAGTGGAACTATCAAAATTCTATTCCAAGGCCATCTTCCTAGAGTTTGACTGAAGTCAACCATTCAAACTCCAAGAGCTTAAAACATGAAAATTGTCTCAAAAACTAAATGAACAACCTGGCAATCGAGCTATTAGGGAAAACCAATCATAAATAACTTGGGGTCACTATGGAAAAGCTCTAAATGTTGAAAATGACAAGGAGTGGATAAAATGACCTGGAGGGTCATTACAATATCTTTTACTGAATAATGGTTTAGAAGTGTTATTTATTAATAGGAAGATGTATATAGTTTAATTTAAAATTTTCTAATATTATCTATAAGAATAAACATTATCTATTTTGAAGGGTAGTCTTCCCTTGAGTCATCCTTGTCCACTATGAAACTTGAAATTTGACTTTCCTTTGGAGGTTTTATTTTGCACTCTTCTTTCAATTATTTATTACACAAATTGATTTATGAGTATATATGTTCAATAATATATGTGTTAGTATATATAGGAAACAAAGTTTAGTTTACTTTGTTTTTCTCCCTTACCTTTTTTAGCAGTATAGTGTTTGCATTAACTCGAATTCTTTAGATATTGATTTTATTAGTGTTTACTGTGACTCGGAAAATGGCATGAAAATGGTGTCACTGACTATTTTCTGTGATGGAACGCTTGTGGTTCCCGGTATCTCCAAAGACAATGCTTTTATCAATCAAATGCCATTGATTTGTCGTATGACACCCCATTACTCTATTCTTACATGTACCTTTGTTTCCAGCCTCATTTGTATATGTGGGAAGTGTATTGGGGACATAAGAGACCTCTAGGACATAGCCGAGTTCAAAACTTTCCTATTAATCAAGTTTCTCGTGTTAGATTTTACAAAGGTCAACATTAAATGATCATAACTTTTAGCACACAAATAATTAGGTAAACCATGACCTATGAAATGAAGAGTCTTTGAATTATCTTTCAAATGCCACTAATTTCATTTCGTTTGGAGTTTGGAGTCAAAAGTTATGAATGTTTTACTACAAACTGCCAGAGAAGAGTTGAGTTATGAACTGACTTACAGGCCACGTTTTGATTGATGGCCCATAATCTTAACTCATGGAAAAACATCAAAGAGTTCATTTTTGAGTCCCAGACTTAATGAATCCAACTATGGTTAATAGATTCTTCTGTGGGTGATAGATTGGGCTCGTGGAATCTATCCAAAGTCCCCAATATTTTCCAAAAAGTTTATGAATTGGTTCCTATGGGCCGAAGGTTGGCCAATGGATGAATTTGAAAATATTTTTAAGAAGGGTTATTTTAGTTTTTTTCTACCCTTTCAAGGCTTTAACTTGACGTTTTTATACCTAAACAAGTCCCTAAGCATATCTATTCAACGTTTTCGTGCTAAAACACCTTCTCCAACTTAGAGGAAGGTTTCATGGAAGAAAAAGGCTAAGGTTTGAGGATAATCTTATGAGTTCCTCTAACCATCCCAGGACTCAAAATTTCTAGGTATATAAGGCTAACTGGAACATGGATTATGTTCTTCCATGTGCCCTATAACCCGAATTGATAGAGGTGTGAATGAATTGAGTCTTCTATGAATATTTCTTGAATGTTTTTCTTAAATCCTAATGTATTCCTATATAATAATATATGAATTACATTTTTTATGGATTAAATATTTGAAATAGATGATTTGACTTTTCTACATGAACTCTAGAATGAATTCTTGTTATTTTTACTTATTGCACTTAAATGGGTATGCATGAGTATAATTTGAGCTAAAGAGTCTATAAAATTCCTAAATACTTTAACTCTACTTTTGTTTCCTAAACACTATAAATTGGAATGGCGCATGATAAAGAGCCTTTATGAGTCATGTGCTAATCCTAAAAGAATGTTCCTAACTAAAGAGTTGACAGTTGATGTGATGAATTGAGTTGACAAATGTCCAATGATGCTAGTTGAATGAGTTAACCATAGGGTTGATGTATTATGAGCTTGTTGAGTCTTGGGAGGAGTGTTGAACACCGAATAGAATTAGAGTAAATCTAACTCGAACACAATAACTATGTAGCCAGCGTAGGAGAGGATTGAACCATAAAATCAGATGTTTTCTTGTTGTCCCAAAAAGAGGACTTGATATTATTGATTGTGGATTCACTCAAGGGATGTCCCATACCCTATAAAGGTATTGGATGGATGTAACAATTACATCGCTTTGTTGTATCATCACCTGCCCATAGTTGATGGTTGTCAGTTAGAAAAACTCCTATATAGGTCTTGATAGTACTCTAAGTGGATTGAATTAGATGGTATATGTGTGGTCATTATCTAAACTGGATTCTTACTTTATACTCTTGACTTGCTGATTGAATTTCCTACTTCTTAAGTTGGGCTATTTGAGTTGATGTTATTCTTCCTTTGCATGTTTCTTTCTACCATTTTACATACTCATACATTTCATTAATTCAAAAAAGGTCAATGACAAAGTTCATCCAACGGCGCCCAAAGGGCATACAAATATCCCTACGTCATCTATTGTCCCCTCACTTTCCAAAAGTAGTCTTCCCAAATACACCTGATGGAGATGTATCTGGAGGCTGTGAGAAATCGTAGCTTTAGGCTTGTGTACTTGTGGGTCATAAATTATTGAAAGATTTGCTCCTTTGTCATGAATCCGTCTGGTCTTGATATGTGTAGGGTTAGGTGTAAGTCCAGGAAGAAAAAGGTTGGTATCTTTGGTTTCCATCAGCACCTGTATAGCTTCACGGAGGATCAAGTCCTTGCCGGTGCTAAGATGGTAAAAAGGTGTCGAATGTTTCAGTTTTTTGCAATTTTTGGTGTGGGTAAGTCCTTCCTCTTCTATGGGTTTCTCTTATTGTTTTGTTTTCTCTCCATTGACGATCTGCTCTTCCTTTTAACAGTTGGAGCAGCCATGGTAATGGTGGTCCATGCTCCGAGCCAGATTATCCAGATCTGACTCGCTACCCACTTTTTGATTGGGGATCCTATTTTTCATACAATAGACCATCAAAAACTCAAGAATCCTTAACCGGATATTTTATAAAACTCTTGGTGGGTGTGTAATGCAAGTTTAAAATCATGCAATTCAAGAGTGAAATCATGTGAGAAAACGCAAGGTAAATCAACCCACCAACACTTGGTAACACTCTCATGTAAGATACATTGAAACCCCTCATCAAATCTCATCATAGATCATAGGTTCATAGCTCAAAACATGCTTAAACAGTCAACATTTTATGAAACTGCAACATAGTTCATAGGAGTAGACTGTGGTTTAAAATAATATGGTAACTTCATAGGAGTAGAATTTGTAGAAAGATTAAAGGTTCACCTATGCATATCAACTCCTACAATATATGTTTGTCCGTTGTAATTAGTCCCCATTTGGTTTGATAGATTTTGATTTATTTCGCAAACTATAGATCAGAAATTTGTCGCAGTTGCTTATTCTCCTGAACTAGGTAAGGAGTTCACTGAAATTGTTACAAGGAAATTTGCTTCCTTTCTCTATTGTTATGTTTGCAAAATTGTCAACAAGTTGGTTTGCTTCTCTATATATGTGGATTGTGGTTGAATTTCTTCTGTTTTACTCCTGCCTGCACATACACTAGTGTATGTCTCAACTACACTCTAAAAAAAACCTTGTCCAATCTCATCAATGGCGAGAGAAAGGATGGAACTCGATTTCTTCAACACAAAGAATATGCCTATGGTGGATTACACTATGATACCCATTGTTAGTCCTATATCTAATTAATTTATTTCAATGTGATTTTTTTAGTAAATATAATGCCTGATTAATGTTTGATACATTGAAAATGCTCATTGATTAATCCTTGTGTTGAGTTTATTAATTAAGAATTGTTGTGATTCGAAACATGACATGAAAGTTGTGCCTCTAATTGTTAATTTGATGGAAGGATGGTGATTTTTGATATCACCAACGACAAGGTATTGTCAATCAAATTTCATTGATCTTTGATTTGTTTTCTAACACTTTTTGAATTGATTAAAAGTAACTATGATTTCTGAATTTGTTACTTATGTAAGTAGAAGATATTCTTATGTTTGCAGAGAAATCAAAAAGTATGGAGGTCTTTTTATTAGAAAAGCAATTATCTGTAAGAACACTAAGTGGAGCTTTACATTTTTTTCTCCTTGTTTTTTGAGAATATCATGAATGTTTTGTTTATCTCCAAATATTTTAATATTGTATTGGTTCGTTGCATGTAGATCTTTCATCGGCAAGGAGAAATATTTTGCTTAAAATCATGGAGAAGCGAAAAGTGAGGTTCATTTTTCTTATATATTTTTTAAAAAAAGTATCATGCATATCTAAACACAATTTCTTATATTCAAATATTCCTTTCTAACTTATTGTCCAAACATCACATTTTTATTTTACTATGCCTATTTACCCTTTCAAGCTTATATTACAATAAGCTTTGTTTTAGAAAATCAAGAAGGTAAAGTATTAGTTTTTTTTCTCAAAATCAATCTCAACTTTAACGAGAGATCAAATAGTTTGAAAAGAAAAAAACGTAATTTTAGGAGATATAAAGGGTAACCTTTACAAAAGCTTACTAATAATATCTCTATTACCTAGATTCCTATGATAAAAAAATCTTGCCACTATAAAGGACTTTTGGCTACAGTCTTATACAAAGTGATTTCTATAGTCATGGCCAACAGGATGTAAGCATTGGATTATCTAGTGGGAAAGTCTCATAATGCTTTTATTCTTGGTAGAATGATTACATATAACATAATTATGAGTCATGAAGTTATCTAAAAACATGATTTGAAATGGTATATTGTTGGGTTTTTGCCCTGAGTTTCTTACCATAATTGAAGTTTTTCTTCTACAAAAAGGAAAACAGAAACTCTCCATATTTGGTGAATCCTTTTTCTATTAAGAAAAGGAAAATAGAATTTC
>JAOTQR010000065.1:3050-25191 GCA_025774065.1 Solanum ossicruentum | reverse complement strand
ACACACACACACACACACACACACACACACACATACACACACACACATATATATATATATATTGCATATTTTCATGTGTATCTGCATATTTTGCATCGATTAGAGCCTACCTATAGTAATCCCAAGTCATTTGTGACTTGCTGGTGCTGACAGTTCGGCCGCCTAGCTGCTCATTTGAACGATATGTAATTTTCTGTATTACATGCCTGTTAAAAGTTGAAAAATGAATTTAGCAATAAAGTCTGAATAAATGGTCTCGAAAAGAAATATTGATAGTTCCAGCAGCTCCAAAATGGTCAAATTAGGCTAAAGCACGTTCACTTAGAATACCGAGCTTTTCGGTGTTAGTTTATACAAAATTTTGCATGTTTTTAGCATTTAGAATAAGCCAATAGTTGACTTTAGTCAACATTCATAAAAAATGTGCTCGAATAGAAATTTTGACGGCCCGATTAACTCCAAAATGTCGAGTTCGGTCCCGAATGACCTTTTGTTCAGTCCTCGAGGCTTCTGAGTGCATTTTTGGCCCCTCGATAGAAATTAAGTAATTTTGAAGTTAGAAAGTGAGATCCACATTTGGTTGAAATGACCTCATATGGAAATTTCGACAGGATTATTAGATCCAGAATGCCAAATCTGGTATGGTTACATAACTTGTTTGCGAAAATCAGATTCCGAACGAATCTCAGACATCCCATCAAAGAAAAGTTTTTGATATATGGTGCAGACACAACACTCTGCATTTGCGGAGATGGGTCCACATTAACGGAGGGTGAGCCACATATGCTCCACGATCATGGAACTAGGGCCTATGTCGTGGAGCTGGGTCCCACATTCATGGAGCTAGGCCCATGATCGCAAAAGTTTGGCCAGCTGTGCTCTGCGTTCATGGGGCTCTTCCGCATTTGGAGTTATGCGAGTGGGAATGCTAAGTACATAATTTCCAAGTTCGCAAAGAGATGCGAGAGTAAGAGAAACTTTTTCATGGTGATAAAATCTTCACCAAGAGCCTGAATTCAGTGTTTCAAAAAACTAATTTGAGTATTTCTTTTTTCAAAAGAACATCGTGGAAGTGATGAAAAATATTTTTGACGCATCATTTGAGGTAATTTTTGTTGTTTTGCTGTTATGTATTGGAATTGTTTATCAAAAACTTTGGAATGCAATTTCATTGTCGTTTTGAGTCTGATTTAGTGAAATTTGGGTCTATTCTATGTGTTTTCTTAAGGCGCACATTGAATTTATTAATTGAGCTACATATAGGGCGATAATGCTATTGAACCTGTTGTCCGTATTGAATTTTACATAGAAAAATATTTTCTATTATTGGATTGTTTTATGCATCAGATTAAGCTCGAATTTGAGGTACATGCTCAAGCAAGTATGAATATTACTATGTGGTCTTTGTTTTGGGATTTAGATGTGGGCCCATTTTCTAGACCGAGATTTATTTTAAGACCATTTGTTATAATTTTAATGTCAAAATGATTGTATTGATGTTGTGGCTCTACAATGGATAGCTAGGCAGCTTTCTAAGATCATCTGGAAGGGAAAAGTGCCAGCAGAGTGATCAAGGACACGCGTGTTGGACATACAAGTAGGCCACAGTCTCCCCCCCCATTAGACTGAGTCGAATGTATAAATTCTATTTGGCTTGATTTGATGGGGAGTAGGGAAAGAGGGTTAAAGGCCATACATGTTGAGCATGATTAATTAGCTATTATTTTTTATTGTTTTAGTATCGATTGGTGTGTTGAGGGTGCATATGGCTAGCATATAGGTTCCTGTTGTATCTGTGATTGTCTAGACTAATATGAGGGATATGTGACCTACTGAGGATCTTGTAGGACAAATACACTAATTTTCTATCGTATACTGATGGTCTACTGTACTTTTGATTACTAGGGACTAACAAAATTGTTGTTTGACATGCTGATCAGCCCTGTAACTGATGTATCAACTATCCACTATATTGATGCTTGTCTATTTGAAATGTTGGGCCTTATTCTAGGCTTAGGCTAGTGATTCCCTAAACCCATATTGGTTAGGATTAGTAGACATCTATACTTGTGTTCGGTGCAACTTGAGAGACGTAGATCTTTTTAGACCAGACTAGCACACCAGAGTCTATAGAGTTGAGCCTTAGATAGGTTTTAATGAGCCGAGAACTTGATTACCCCTTCTACTGTCTAACATTTTGTATTGTTCCCTCAGTATATCCAATTTTGCACGAATATAAGGGGACCAACGATGTCATCCTGACATTTAGGGTAAAGTCTCCCACAATTAAATGCCCGAGCTTTCCCACATATGATTACGTGTTCATCTAGGAGGACAACGTGTAGATAAGGATGTGTTACCCTTTATATACCCCTAGTTAAAGGTTGTTGGCTTGAAGTCCCCATAGTTAAAGGCTAGATCGTTAAAGATGGCATTGATAGAGGGGATTCTGGACTAGTCCGGGCCTAAGGACCAAGCAGACCATAAGCCACATTTGACCTTATCCGGGGTTAAAATTTTTTATCATCGATTCAGTTCAAGTTTGACTTATTTTGGATAACATCTGAGTTGTTTGGCTAAAGTCTAGGTTGTTCCATTGAAGTTTGAATGGTAGTTTCGGTTAAAGGCCAGATTGCGGTATACAATGTAGGTTAAAGGCCCTGTCAGGCAATTTTGTCAGAATTGTGGTTATGCATATACAGTTGATTCGTGAGCTCCATATAGACTTGACGCCAAACTTTAAACCTGTTTACTCTATCATTATGTATGGGTGTATCTTTTGGGCTTATAGGGGCTCGATTGGCGTACAGGCGCAAACAGTAGGGCGTTACACCCACATATACTACTACATAGTCATCTAGTCCTTGTTACTTCCATATTCGCCAACATATGTACTTGATTCTTGTGATTAAACACTTATAAAGTAACATTTTGATGTATTTACTCAGTTGACCTATGATTCCTATTGGGTACCACATCCTTAGTACTCACCCTACTTTCTACATCTGTTTTGTGATGGAGGTCCTAGCATGAGCCAACAACATTGACACTTCCTGTGATTGTTGTATGTTGGAAGAGTAGTGCTAAGCATTTGATGACACTTGGATCCTTCCAGTCTCCTTTTGTATCAGTGGTTGTCTTTTTTGACTTGAGACTTGCCTTATATATCATTTTGGTTCTATATATGTTATTGAGATATATTAAGGTTTAGTGTTTTGTGTCATGTCTATAATAGTTTTGTACAGGTCTTAGGATGGGTATTTTATTATTATGATTGTGTGTTAGTTGTTTATTAAATTGTGTTTATAGTGTCATTAATAGTTGTTCTGGGCCAGGGTTAGGCTTGCCTATCAAAGGTCAAGGTAGGGTCCATCATGACCTATAAATTCAGGTCATGACAAGTTGGTATCAGAGCCCTAAGTTTGTTGGTCTCACTTGTCCAAAGCTACCATCTATTAAAGGTTGCAAATGGGTACAGAGACGTCCATGACTTATCTTCGAAAGGCTACAGGATATATTAGGAATCTTCTCTTGATTTTATCACTTAGTGCAGTCGTGTTGTGATCTTCTAGAATCTCATTTGACTCATTCTTTTACAGTTATAGCTCGTAGAGATCGACTTGGGCAGAGACGGGGAGGAAGCACCACTGGAGTGGGGCCCTTCCCCAAAGCATTTTGAGGAGCATTCAAATGCCCCTATTCCCCCGCAGTCAGAGGGATTCAAAGTAGTACCACCCCCATCCACTTTTGTTATGAAACCTGCATTTTAGGTGGCCATTGCATAGTTACTTGAAGCCCTAGGAGGTGCACAACTAGCACCATCCCTAGAGCCAACTCTAGTGCTACTAGTGCAGCCCGTACTACCTCCATCTTTCTCACCAGCTAAGCATGCAGCCTCCACTGCCCATCCAAACATTGCAGAGGGAATTAAACTATATGAGGATCAGTAGGTGCTTGATTACTTTCTTCGATTAGGACATCTAAGATTCTCAAGAGCGATAAGGGAGAATGCCCATGAGTTCCTAACGACTTGCTAGGAGGAGCTACAAACCTTAAGATTATTAGAGAGCAGAGGTACAGATTTCACTGCTTATCAGTTAGTTGAGTCTGCCAAACAGTGGTGGCATGTATAATACAGATCTACGAGATCTCCATCAGTCTCATGGATCAAATTTTCTAATTCTTTCAAAGATATATTTGTACCTCAGAGTCTCAAAGACATGCTCCGTGACCAGTTTTCTAAGATTGAGCAGGGATTGATAACTGTATCAATGTGTGAGGGTAGATTCCATGAGCTCTCTAGGTATACTACTACGATATTGTCTACAGAGCTAGAGTGGATCAGATGTTCTGTTAGAGGTCTGTGAACTCAATTACAGATAAAGACATAGTGCTGGTGATAATGGCCCAATATTTTTTAGATACTGTGGATCATGCTCATACCATTGAGTAGTTAAGTCATGAGGCCCAAGAGGGCAGTGAGAAATGGGCTTAATGTGAGGGTAGCTACAACAGAGGATGATCTAAGTTTAGAAGACAGTATGACATGCGCTAGTCGATATTCCAGCAGGGTCAGTCTAGCCAGTCTATCCTGGCTTCATTGCAAGCTTTTGAGGGCAACCATTAGTCCCAGGATGCTTCCATATAGAGTGGTCCTTCTCATCCTAGCAGAAGGAGGCTGAAGGATAGAGGCACAACAACTCTAGAGTAGATCGGATCATTCTAGGTGGCTACTCAGACATCTAGAGCCTCCAATATAGATAGCATGAGTCATAGTAATTGACATAGCAAGGACTGAGCTTCGTTTTATACTAATAGTGTAGGGCATTAGATTGTTAGTCTTGACAATGTCCTGTGCATAGAGAGAGATACTTGGATTCTCAAATAGGTCCACCAGTCCCGCCACCACCGATTTGAGGTTGAGTTTGGAATTAGGGCTACAAAGGTGACCAACGAGGTCCTAGGGACGATCAGCAGGGTCCTAGAGACATCCAATACCAAGCATTAAAAATACCATAACATATAAATCCAAGACCAAGCAAGACAAATACCATACTATAAAAATGCCATACAACTACCTGGGGTGGAATTAGGAATAGGAACAAGGAGTAGCGAGAACCTTTTAAATGGAGGAATTGATTGTATTTCGTTCTTTGTTCCCCCTAGCAACTGGGATCAAAAAGCATCAAATTTGATGACTTATTAAGGGAAAGACAAAGTAAGAGCATGTTATTAGAGACGTTGCAACATATGTTGGGAAGGTCTCCATTGATTGTGTACGAATAAAATACGAATCCAAAGGCAGGGTAAGAAAGGGTTTAGCTAATGGAGATATTAACAATTTCGAGAAACAGTAACACGTAAACCATGTCAAACTAAGACCAATCAATATACGAGCAAAATGGATTCAAACTTCTTCTGGAATAGTTTCTTATGCAAATGAAATTCATAGGATATATATGAGTAATTCAAAGGAGAAATAGAAATATTTGATAGGATTCGATTCATTTTAGTAATGAACAAAACTAGTAAGATTGATTATGTATCAGAACTGAATCACTACACGAATCAAAACTTGAAATAGTGAAAAAATAATGTTATGGGGTTTCCCTATCGAGAAGAAAATGTTTTTCTCTTAGAGAGGTGTTTTCTTCGCTTAGAAAAGCACTCCTTCTCTCAAGGGATTTCCATAACTCAACTAATTCTCCGTGATGGTGCATTTCCAATTGGGCTTGGTGTTTTGTTATAAAAAGCCCTGGAAATGCTTTACTTGAGCTCTTAACATTCTCATAGAAGGGAGAATTCTGCCTCTCGACACATAGACTTTTTAAAAGACTTCCACGAGAGCTGAATGATCAAACTCCACCCTCCCCAGATGGACTTTAATAATTCTTTCGAGGTCTTGTGGATCAATCCTGAATTATGGATCCTCTCGACCATAGAATATTCCTTTATATAATGAGCTTATTTGGTCACGAGTTGCAAAACACATTTCTATGTTAAAGAAGTCTCACACTATCACCTCATAAGCCCTGGGTGAGAGAGATCCTCGTCCGATAATTACTCTCTAGTGAACATACATTCTGGGTCCTGATTCGGTTGGTTCAGATAGAACCTCACAAGGTCTAAGTCCGCGGGAAAAATCCCCAAAACTGTATGGGTCAAAAGAAGGAGACATAAGTTGTACCAAAGGGCAAAGCCTATACATACTAAGAAAAAAAGAAAATAAAGAGCAATTTAAGGTAGAAAATGATCCGTGGAAAAAGAGGATTTGTTATGTAGAGAAAGGTTATTTTCGATTTGAGATTCAAAAGGTAACTAGGAATATAGAAAGTAAAGAGGGGTGGGGCAGAAACACTCTTAACTGGGGGGGGATGCTTTCTATTTTGCATTCGATTGATGATACATGTCTCATTCTGGTAGAATAGTACTCCACCATTCGATCTTAGTCCCGGTTAGTGACAACGGCTGATAGCTTTTTCTCATCGGAGGTTTTTACTTTCCTTCCTGTTCCCTGTTCTGTACAGCGGTTTATCCCTGACTATCATAGGGGAAGATTTCTCTCTCCTCTACAAAGACATTTGGAATGCAATTTGGTCATAGTCAAGGGGGAATGTCAAGGGGGAATAATACAATATGAAGACAGGACGTATTAATTTTCACAAACAAAGAAAGATATTGAATGGGCTCCTCTGGTGCGCTGTACTGCTTGCTTTGAAACCTATTCAGATGGCACGAGATATGATATGCTTTGCTTTCTTGTTGCATGAAAGTGGTTGAGCGACTGTAGGGAAAGATTTTTAGCGAGGAACGCAGCTGAGTCATCCATCTTATCTTAGAAATTGCATTATTAAGGTCCCATCCATCGTAACCCTTACATTGCATTAGCGATTTTTAAGTTTTATTCTTCATTTCATATGGCTCCTCGGTAGGTAGGGCTTCCCTAGTATAGTACCGTGTGCTTGTACAGGTGAAGTGAAGCTTTTGTTGATTGATTCCAGATAGGTCTCTCGAGTGTTCTTTCTTGCTCTCATCTATTTTACATAGATGATTGGTCTCGTGCATGAAACTCCCCAGTGATTAAAAAAGAAATTCGACTTTTCCCTAACGCCAATAAGAAAGGATGGTGTTTTTAGGTAAAAACCACGCCAAACGGGCTAATCCCATAGCAAGGAAAAGTGAAGAAAGGAAGTGGTATGGCCAGGTGTGAAGAGAAATATTGCGTACAACGGAGTAGCCAAGTCATAGAAAAAGCAGGGGCGCTAGCTTTGAAACAAGGTAATAGGATAATATTCCTAATCTTTGACTTTGAAGTGGGAATTGTCATAAATAGAGAGAAAAAAGAAGAATATGCTAAAGGTTTCCCTATTGAATACGAAGTTTAACATCCTGAACGACCTGCTTTCCTTAAGCTAGTGCATCGGCACCACTCCGTGGGCTCGCTAGTTTTCATATTAATGAGACAAGTCTGGTAGAAAGAGGACGTCTCTATCCCTTCACCTAACACCTACTGCTAGGCAGAAATCCCTACTTTCATTGAGGGAAACTTATTGAAATCTGAAATCTACTCTAAAATCTTTGGAGTTAGACAAAGGTAGGGCAAAGCAGAGCCTAATGTTTATATTATCCATGAACTGCCTGCATGAATTCCCTTGTGACAGACTCAAGAGTACACTGAGTTAGGCGAGATCAAGATTGACATATTTACAACATTATAATTAGTATGAGTTTGTTTGAAGGTGGGTACCATGGAAGGGGTAGGTTCTTTCTTAGAGATACACTCGGATAGGAATAGAGAATAAAAGCTGACAGTAAGTATTCTCCTCCGGGCTTAATAGGCTGTAGGAAAGCAGGTAAGACAATGACGAACTCGGACATGAAATGAAGTTAAGTATGGACTTTTTAACAAAAGTGGGAGTCAAGTTCAGAGCCAGAATCTTGGGCTTCTCTCGAGAAGATAAAAAAGATCAGATATTAATGTTAGCATTGTCGATATCTGTCCCTAGAGAAAGAGTAAGATAGGCAAAAAGGCATAGAGACAACAACGACCGCATCTCTCGATGAAAAGGCTAGCAAACAAAAACCCCTCTTCCTTCCCCTTCGGGCAGCAACTTTCCTTCTTTTGCCCTCTCTCCTACCCTTTACTTTAGGGCATGGAATTTTTGAGTGAATGAATGTAACAGAACAAGGAAAGAAGGCTAGGAGATGACTTGTAGTCGATCCGGCTATTAGACCCAAGACCCGGCCCACTTCTAATTATCTCATTTGGATTGACTAATGTTTCGGTAGCCTTCATGGATCTGATGATACATATATTCAAGCCATATTTAGATTCTTTTGTTATAGTCTTTATTGATAATATCTTAGTATATTCCCGGAGTCATGAACAATATGTCTAACATTTGAGGGTTGTACTCTTGACAGTAAGGGATCACTAGTTGTACGCCAAGTTTTCCAAATATGAGTTTTGGATAGAGTTTGTTGAAACGACCCCAAAAAGTGCCCGAAAACATGCCTCAGAATGTTCAAAATTTTAAATTCCATATATCTCAAATTTTCTTTCTTATTTCAAAAATTCTACTTCATATTCGTGTTCAGGGGGTCAAAATTAGGTGAAAAAGGATCTAACCCAGACTTAGAGCAATCAAATCACAATTTCAAATTTCCAAAATTTCAATTTTTAGAGACAATCCACGACAGCACCGCAACATGCAGCTATCACAAACATGTGTTAATTTGACCTCCGCGATAGGTCTGCATCGCGGACCAAACACGGACCTATGTATTTTGTTGCCAGTGATTTCTATCTTGATCCAAGGCTTTTAGGTCTTGGCCCAAGTGTTCCCAAATGTGTTTTTACCTATACTTAGCCTTATTTCACCCTAATATCATCCTAAACATTCCCCAATACTCTCTCAAATACTTAGTCATATTTTCACTCCCAAATTCAAGTCCCAAACCCTTATCTCAAACTAAGGCTCTCCTTCAAGGTTCTTCTTCAAGCTTCAAGTCTTCATCTCCCATCTTTACCAAGTTCATCTCTAAGCTAAGATATGTGGGTTTCCTTCATGGGTTCCTTTCACCCATGATACCCAAGCCTCCTTTTACTCAAATTACATGATTTAAAGTTGATTTACAAATGAGTCTTGCTTATTATGAAATTCACTACACATTATTAAGGTTGTGACTGTTTTGAGCTATAAATTATTGATCTATTGTAAGATTTGAGGAGGAGTTTTGATGTATGTTGCTTGAGGGTGTTTCAAGGTGTTGATTGATGGTTTTAGAATGGATTTTCTTGCATGATTTCATCTCTATAATTATGGTTTTATGCTAGCATTACACACCCTCTATGTGTTTGATAAAATGTCCGGATGTGGTTTCTTAAGGAGGTGAAGGTCCCAAGCATGATATATGATATGAATGACTTATGATGATGAAATGAGTTTATGTATATGATATACTATATATAAAGTGTTGCATTAGACCATACCCGATCCGAGGGGATAAGATCCCGGGTAACCATGTTGGGGGTTTGTACTCATCAACCATGTGAGGGGTTTGTACTTTGCCACCATGGTGATAAGGTGTGATTATCATCAACCATGTGAGGGGTTTGTACCTTGAAAACTAGCTTGGTCTCTTCTACACATATAATATCCTATATGAGCATAAGTTACTTAAGCATGTTTTACTTAAGCATTTATCATACATGCCATATTGCTATATTATGCCTATTGCTTAATATTATGCATTTTGAATATGATACAATCAATGTATCCTACATACGTAGTACATTCAAACGTACTAACACATAATCGTGCCTATATGATATCACCATGTAGGAACTGGAGCCCAAGTTGATCATCCTCCTCCATGTGGCTAGTTCGATGCTACTCAAGCTAGTTAGTAAGTCCTCCACTTCGGAGACCTTAGTCTATGTTCTCGTGTTATGTATTGAGAAACTCTTCTTTATGTTCTATTTGACTATGAGGGTGAGCTCAGTTGTTTGTCTTGGCCCCTGCTCTTATCTATGTAGTAGAGGTGGTTGTTGGACATGTTATGTGCCTATGATATGAGTTTGACTCTTGTCTCTTGACTATGATATTGTGCAAGTTTTTCCCTTAGCCCCTTCGCCCTTATTCTTACTCTTTTATGTTGTTTTTATATGCTTCTGACCAGTGATGTGTATGACAAGTTAAGAGGCTTGTTTAGGGTTCCTTCGGGTTCCCCATTCGCCATGTCATGTCTAGGCCCTAGGCTTGGGTCATGACATTTGTGGCATTTCTGGGGCACGTGGTGTCCAAAAATAGTACTATGGTGGATCCAGTGAAGATTGAGGCTATCCGTGATTGGGCTAGGCCCACTTCTATTACTGAGGTTTGGTGTTTTGTTGGCTTAACTAGGTACTGCAAACACCTTGTCGAGGGATTTTTTACTATTGTTGCACTACTAATGCAACTGACTTGCCAAGATATTCCATTTGTTTGGTCTAAGGAGTGTGACTTCAACTTCCATAGGCTTAAGGAGTTATTGACTACAACTCCTATTCTGACTCTTCTAGTTGAGGGCGAAGGGTTTACGGTATATTATTTTGCCTCCAGGATTGGCCTGGGTTGTATGTTGATGCAGTAGGGTCGCGTTATAGCCTATGCTTCCCGATGATTGTGTCCTCACGAGTAGAACTACCCCACTTATGATTTAGAGTTGGGAATGGTAGTTTTTATGCTCAATATATATTGGCATAATCCATATACGGTTCATTGTGAGATTTATACAAACCATCATAGCCTACAATATATTATGAGTCAATGAGAGTTGAATCCAAGCAGAGGTGGTGAATTGAGTTACTACCTGATTATGTCCTCTTTATTCTATATCATCTGGGCAAGGCAAACATAGTGGTAGATGCCATGAGCCAGAAGGTGATCAATATTGGCAGTCTAGCATATTTACCTATTGTGGAGCTATCGTTAGCCTTGGACATCCAGTCCTTAGCTAATAGGCTAGTGAGATTGGATATATCAGGATCCGAATCAGTATTGGCTTATGTTGGGGCTTAGTCCTCCCTAATTGATCAGATTTATGCCAAACCGTACGAGGATGACGTGTTAGTAGCCCTTAGGGATCGAGTGTTCCAAAATACTAGTGGTTAGGACACTGTAAGTTCAGATGGTGTCCTTTTGTTTGATGGCTGGTTATGTGTTCCCAAATTCAGAGATTTGATTCAATTGATTTTGCATGAGGCTCATAATTCCAAATATTCTATTCACCTAGGCACAATGAAGATGTACTGAGATTTGGTATAATATTGCTGGTGGGACGGTATGCATAAGGATATAGTTGATTATGTGTCCTGTTGTCTTATTTGTCAGCATGTAACGACAGAATATCAACAACCTAGCGAAGAGCTTTAAAAACTATCCATTCCTGAGTGGAAGTGGGAATGGATTACTATGCATTTTTTGATAGGGTAACCCCAAAACATCCAAAGGTATTGATAGTATTTGGGTTATTATTGATCAATTGATGAAGTCACCCTATTTTATTCCAGTTCGGTCTTCGTACAGTGCCGAGCGATTAGTCAGGGTATACATGCAGGAGATAGTTTGTCTCCATAGAGTATCGGTGTCCATTAAATTTGATCGAGGATCACAGTTCTTCTCAAGCTTCTAGAGAGCCTTCCAAAGAGAGTTGTGCATCGGGGTTGATTTGAGTACAACGTTTCACCTCCACACCAATGGCCAGTTAGAGCGTACTACGCAACGTACAATTCAAGTTTAAAGTTCACAACTCAAAGTTCAAATATCCTACAATTCAATATTTCTAATTCAAGTTGAATTTGTCTATGATAGGATAAAGTACCCTTCCAAATTTCAAGTATAATTAAATTAAATTCACGTATTTTACAGAGAAATAAAAATAAATTTTTAAGTACTTAATTAGAAAATTTTAAAGTTCAAGTTCTTAATTTTATTCAAGTTCAACACAACTTAAAGTTTATAAAATTGTCTACAATTTCTACATACTTAATTAAAAAATCCTAGAGTTCAAGTTCTAAATTAGAAAAATCAATTTTGTCCTCAACAGGAACAACTAGTATTGTCACTTACACTAAACAAACCCACTATCACCAAATTAAAAAGCTAAGTGTCAACATTAAATGGACACAAATCGATTTTTCAATAAAATCAATTTTGTCATCAGTAGGATCAACTAGCGTTGTCACTTATGCTAATTAACTCATTATCATCAAATTAAAAGGCTAAGTGTCAACACTAAATGTACATAAATTGATTTTGCAAGAAAACTAATTTTGTCATCAATAGGATTTACTAGTGTTTTCACTTATGATAAACAAACTCATTATCAACAAATTAAAAAGCTAAGTTTCAATACTAGATGGACACAAACCAATTTTGTAAGGAAATCAATTTTGTCATCAATAGGATCAACTAGTGTTGTCACTTATGCTAAACAAACTCATTATCAACAAATTAAAAAGCTAAGTGTCAACACTAGATAGATACAAATTGATTTTATAGGAAAATCAATTTTGTTATTAATAGGATTAAGTAGTATTGTCACTTATGCTAAATACCCATTATCAACAAATTTAAAATCTAAGTATCAATACTAGATGGACAGAAATCATTTGTGCAAGAAAATCAATTTTGTCATCAATAGGATCAACTAATGTTGTCACTTATGCTAAACAAACTCATTATCAATAAATTAAAAAGCTAAGTGTCGACATTAGATGGACACAAATCGATTTTGCAACGAAAATAATTTTTATCATCAATAGGATCAACTAGTGTTGTCATTTATGCTAAACAAACTCATTATCACTAAATCTAAAGCACAGTCCAAAAATTAGTTCAAACATATCATTATAAATCATACTAACCATAACCAAAATGCAAGTGTTGTGCATTGAACAAAAAAAATATTAACCTATATACACAATAATTAAAATTTTGGAAAAAAAAAAGTACCTCAATTTTTTTCAATTAGGGATAGAGATGGAGGGGTTGGTGGCAGCGGGCCTAACGGCTGGAATATTGGAATCCTAAAATGTCAAGTATAATTAAAGTATAAATTAAACTTTCAAATTTCAAGTGTATATAAATAAAGTTCAATTACATAGAGTTGAGGAATTTAATAAACCAAAATAATTTTTTAAGTACTGATTTAAAAAATTATAAAACTCATGTTGTAAAATCTAAGTTGAAAATAAATTTTCTAAAGTTCAACTTAAAAAATAAAGTTAAAGGTCTAAATTCAAGTTCAAAGTTCATAACTTAAAGTTCATAACTTAAAGTTCATAAATCCTATAATAATTCAACATTTTTAAGTTTATATTTAACTAGTTTTTAGAGTCTATGATTTAATTCTTAGGTATCTAAAGTTATAAAATAAAAGTTCAACTTAAAAGTTCCTAAGTTAAAGGGGTAAATTCAAGTTCAAAGTTCACAACTTAAAGTACATATATCCTACAAAAAGTCAATATTACTAGAGTTTATATTTAATTAGTTTTTAAAAACTGAAATTTAATGCTAACCACCGTTTCACGGTGACTATGACCACTGTCTCTACAGGTCAGCCCCCCATTGGGGCTGATTACCACAAAGACCCTAAACAAAATTATGTTGATATTCTCAAGTAGCCATAACCGGCTTATAAGTCTATCCCACTGAAGCCAGTAGTATACAGCCATGGTGAGCCTTGAGTGATATGGGATGAAGAGGAGGTAGATCAAATGATTATGAATGAGAATCTGTAATTTGTTGTTATAGGAAAGCTTTTCTTATGGATGGCACGATATTCAGGATCTCAGGCGGATCATCCCTAAGCAATATGATTTGAAGAGGGAATGCGTCCTTAGTAGTATACAAATCCTAATCATGGCTTCTAATATTGAAGGCTACATTAGTCTTCTATCAAAATTATCTTTCTACATCACCCACAAGAATTGGATTTATACAATGCATACATTCAAGTGAGATCCATCATTCTACCCAAAGGAGGATACCACAACAACTATTGCATGGATCTCATTTGCAGTACTTCTACCTAATTTCTTTTGGAAAAGAATCAGTTTTCTCCTTAGCTGCAGCAGTACGAAAACCCTTGCAAATTGATCTAGCCAAACAGAATCAAACTAGGTCAGTTGTACTAGAGTCAAGGTTGAAGTGGATCTGCTGAAGAAATTCCCTGAACGAATTAACGTGGGACTAAGAAAGAAGTCGAGGAAAATTGTAGAAAAATATATTATAATAAATGATGATTATGTTCCCAAGTACTGAATGAATTTCTAACACAGCGCCATGATGAATTGCAGTGCTATGTGTTACATCCAGAGATACCTCAAAGTTATACCCCAAGGAATAAGAGGGAGAGATGATCAAGGATAAAAAAAGATGATGAGAGCAAGAAGGAATTTGATGACAAAAAGAAAAATGTTGACGATGGAAATTTTTAATGCCAAAAAGGAAGGAGAAATAATAAGTCAATCCAATAATGGAATTGCAAGCTTGATCAGAAGAAGGGAGACCCAAAACAAATTTTTTGAAGCATTAGATGTTGAAAAGGCGAAAGTGCATGAGAAGGACGATGCAAACAAGGAAAAATCGACCAAGGAGATGACTACTAAGGAATGAGTTGCTGAAAATTTTGAAAAAGAAAAGGGTAAGGATAAGGTTAACAACTCTGATAAAAAAGGGCCTAATCATGGAGTTACTCCTGATACTACTGAGGATAAAGAAGATGGTGCAGGTTATGAATATATTTCTCTACAAGACATACAACCACTGAAGGACTAGGGCAGTGTTAACAAGGATAAGGAGGTCGAGCAGCCAAAAAATAATTTGGCACTCATAGATAATGATTTGATGGATCCTATGAATGGGGACAGGGCGCTCAAAACTATGATCATGGAGAAAAGAGACTTAGAGAAGGATGAAAATATGGATAAGAATATCTCTAATGTAGCCAAAGAAGGTGAGTTATATCCAAGGAAGGTGGAGGGTCCAGGAGTGGGTCTAAAAAGTCTCATAGCACCATTTCTCTTCAAGTTAAAACAAGGAGTAGCAAGGTTCGGAGCCATTATTCTCAATCACAGACAAACTTATCTTCTGGAACATAAGATCAATCAAATCTAAAAAATCTTTAAGAAATTGATTAAGTTAAATAACAGACACAAATATTTATTGGAATCTCTTATAGAATCGTTTTAGGATGAAAGGGAGTTGGATTAATGCGCAAGGAGATTAGGGTTATCAAATGCCTTATGTAATAGTTCTTCCAAAATCTAGGTCTTTTGGAGGGACTCTTGCAAAATGGTGAATGTATGTCATAATCTGGACCTAGGGCCTAGGAGTGACATGGTGAATGGAAACTCGAGAGTACCCAAACAAGCCTTAAGTATCCATATTCATACCATCAGTTCAGAAACATATTCAAATATTAAACACATAGTTCTAAGGGATGAGAAAGTAGGACTCACACTATGGGGATGTCATAGGAAGAGGGAAAAGCATGTAGCCACATAGCACATTAGAACAAAAAGACTAAGGGGTGGGTCAGTATGACTCACACTATGAAGGCAATTCAGGACTTAAAATCTTTTATATCATAACATAAGAACACCCTATAATACTCGTAGCCAATCCACATAACAATATTCAATAGATAGCCATAATCATAAACATAGTCTCCGAATACAACACTTAGCATATAAACGTGAAGGAGTACACAAGATGTCCAACAATGCCTTTTGACATAAGATTGGATGGTGGCCAAGACATGTCCCACACTCACCCTCAACATAAGTACATAAACAAAAGCAGCATAGATAGACGAATGGTGGTTTGTCCTTGGAACATAGGACTCACCACAACAAGCGAATCTCAAAATCAAAGTTATCTGCCGTACAGTGGATGAAGATAGTCCTCGGGCCCTCCATGGTTATGTCATGTAGGCAAAAGTATGTGTTAGTACGTTTGAATGTACTAAGTATACGGGCATGCAATGCTTATGACGTATCAAACCTGCATTTAATGATAGATGACAAGGGCATATAATATAGATAGAGATATATAGCAAGAGAAATAATATATTATGTGCCATGAAACCAATGATGCATGAAATGTAAAGATGCTCATATATCGTGGGGATAGACTACAACTGAACAATAAAACTCATGCGGGCTATTACATGAATTAGTTCGATAAAGACCTCCTATCAGTAGAATAAGATTACTTGCTAAGATCTACATCACATCGTACGAACCTCGTCATTTCATTGGATGGTCACCTTCCTTGTGACTCTGTCATAAACGTATAACCATTGTTTACGACCTTGTCATTTCGGTAATGACTTTCATTTTTATGTTGGTACATAGTTCAAGGAAAGGGAGAGAACCCTTGGGGATATCCCTAACATCCCCAATCCATCGGTGCTAAGTCAAAAATATTCCACGAGAATACTTATACATATACGTGCATTTAAAAGAGGCAACAGTCATTTCAAATCATTTTAATGCACTTTTAGGATTAAAAGCCAAACATTCTTCATAATCATTTATTCATGGGCTAAAAAGCCAAATCATAACTTAATATCTTGTTTCTCATGCATCTTAGCTCATTTATTAAACAATATGGTGTAGACACCCAATATGCTCAGAGAGCAAATAGCAGTAAATATTTGTGTGATCACATTCTTGTCATAACCATATATGTTAGCTTAACTCACCGAAATCATTTTCATAACATATATGTGAGCTTAACCCACTGATAATTTCACAAATACAATGATCATGAATGCATATACTATGAATGATATGTGAATAGCAATGGGTAATACTAAATCAATCTAAAATCAACAATATAATATGAAATTCAAGTAAGCCCATAAGTAAAATCAATATTCAACTCATAATATTGACTACCCATGCTTAGATCAAACTTTAAAAAAGACAACGCATTCAAATATTCATAATAATCATGTAATTCAATATATTAGGGCTTAAATCAATTTAATATTAAAGCATAGAACATACTTCGATTGAATTTAATAATCAACAATATTCAAAACCCATATTTAAAGTAAGCTAAAATTTCATGAAATTGAGTGTAAAAGAGTTTGGGTCTTCTTAATTGAAAGTGACCAAGAATCAAACCCACATACCTTAGCTAATGAAGAAGATACAAGAAGAAATTTGAAGAAGAAGGATCTTTCCCTTGATTCCCAAGCTTAGTTTCACAAGAGTTCTTTGAGAAAGTGTTCTTAAGAGTGACTTGAGAGAATTCTAAGTGAATGAATAAATTTGAATGAGAGGAATAAATAATAGGTCATTTGAATGACTTTAGATAGCATAGAAAGTCACAAAAGACCCTTAGGAAAAACCATAGTTATGAAAATGTCATTAGTAAAATGAACAGAAAATGTTGAAGTCGAGTCTCAGGGAGGCGTGGTACGGCCCGTGAGGCACCATACAGAACTATACAGATGCTCGTGGTCTAACACTTAGAAAACTTCACTCGTCAAAGGTCCGAAATGGTAATCCCATACTTAGAAATATACAACATAACACCCATACAAGAGGTTGTATGGATTGTACCAAGCCACACAATCCGTGTACTCCTCCGTACCACTTCAGTTAGAAAAATTCTTCACAACAAAGATCTGAGACGGTGATCCAATACTTAGAAAAATTTTTCTTTGAAACCCATATAGGAGGGCCTCACAGACCATGATGCTCTAAATAGTCCATAAGAAAGGTCGTACCACTGGCCTTAGGCTCAAAACTATGGAGTCTCAGGACCAAGGTTACCATACGGTCCTCCACACAGTCTGTGTAGGGTCCAAGTTTGGTACGCCTTGGTCTCAAACTCCATATTAAGAGCCTCACACCTCACATAAGGCCAAGGTCCATTCTAAGAAGGCTCCATATGGTTCATGAAACACTCCTCATGTGCTTCGAAAAGCTCCATAATTGTAATTTTCATATATCTCAAAATTCATGCGTGATTTGAAAATTTGACTTCATATTCTCGATCAAGGGAAAAACTGAGTAGGAAATAGGTACAAATGGATTTTAAAAGAATTGTAGTGAAAAATAATTTCACTAGTTTTACGATTTTCCAATGGTTATTCGGTCCCTGGCCACGACACGCCAAGGGCGCGGAGCAGTGTATTTTGCCAGGTGTGATTGGTTCGCGTCGCCCTAAGGGCATAGACTAGTGCAATATTTTCTTTGATTTTCTTATTTTTCCCAAGGGAATTGGAGGCATAGCCACATGCCCACTTAAACATGAAATCTCCCACACGTAGTCATTTTTCAACTCTATAACCCACAAAACCCTCTCTAGGACCTCTCCAAGACTCTATTAATTCTCTCATTCAAATCTAAGGATTTCAAGCTCAATTTTGGAGCTCAAGAACTCATTTCAAGCTCTAAGTCTACTTCAAGTTCATTTCAAGAAATTCAAGGTTTAAGGTATATAGGTTTTCATCCATGGGTCCTTTCACCCATGGAGCCCAACCTTCTCCTTTTGTGAAAATTACATGATTTCAAGTTGTATTACCTATAGGTATCTCTTATTATGATTATGAACTAAAATTATGTTGGGGTTTTATTAAGTATTGATTGATTATGTATGAATATCTATTTCAATCTTATTCTATGAATTGGTTTCGTTTATTGAAATTATACATGCTTTGAGCTATGAAACTATGAACTGTTATAAGTTTTTGTGATGGATTTCAAGGTACCCTACATGAGGGCTTTTTACTACCATGTTGGTGGGTTAATCTGCGTAGAGTTTACTCATCTTATTTTACTCTTGAATTGCATGATTTTGAACAAATATCATGAACCTATCTTGTGCTTGATAAAATGACATAACAAGAATTCTCAAGTTATTGATGATCTATTAAATGATTTACAAATCAAGTGACTTCATGATGATTAAGGGCTTTCAAGCATGTACTGAATTCATGAAAAGTATCTATGATTTTACAAGTATCAAATTAAGCCCTATTTCAAATTTTTTACTTCTTGTGAGTCTCATTCATGTTAAAGCAAGGGTTCATGTATGATTATAATCTACTCTCATGATTCAAGTTAGGATCACTACTAGAGGTCAAGCATGTTTATGAGCTAGTCAAGTCATTTTTTTACAAGCTATTTATGTTATGATTAAAGTATGATTATTTCAAGTATTTCGTAGGATTTGGCTTAGCACCGATTGTGGCTTAAGATGGGGGCTCGACTTAAGGGGTCCTTACATAAAGTCTTTAGTCTCTAAACTATATGCCACCATAGGATTATGATTATTACCCTTGCTATACTAGTGGATTCATCTAGTTCATGTTATCATGTTTGCTTTGCCTTGGCAAGTAAACCACACTTTGCCAGGGGGTGCCATGCCTAGTCACCTGAACCGAAGGGGTGTCAGGCCTCGGAGTCCAAGTTGTAGCTACTTGGTCAATGTTGGTTGAGGTCACTTCCTACATACGTATGGTATATTATGTAAGTTGAATGATTTACAAGCATATTTTATTACAAGCATTGATCTTGCATGCCATATTGAGATTATATATCCATTGCTTATGATTGTGCATTTTTAATATATTGGCTAAGTCTTTATTGCATTGCATCCCCCATACTTAGTACATTCAAATATACTAATGCATACTCTATGTCTATATGATATTACCATATAGGGACTGGAGCTCCTTTTGATCATCCTCTGCGTGGCTAATTCAGTACTTTAGAGAAAAGCATTGGTGAGTCCTCAAGTCCGAGGACATTATCTACACTACTCTTTCTATGTTGAGACTTCTTTATGTCGAACACTTGTTATTATAAGGGTGAGCCCGAGAAGTGTCTTAGCCCCCACCCCATTCTAAGTTAGAAGTGTTGTAGGATACTATACTATGTTATGTTATGTTATGAGCTTGACTCTTTTATACTTTTTATGAGTATCAATGACTTTCCTTAGTCCCATTTCCTTTATAATTATACCTTGTTGATACTTATTTTGCTTCCACGATCAAGGATGTGTGAATGATATGCTAAGAGGCTTGTTTGGGATCCCTTTGGGTTCCCTATTCGCCGTGTCACGTCTAGGCCCTAGGCTTAGGCCTTGACAAGCTTGGTATCAGAGTAGTCGGTTGTTAATGGTCTTGATAAATCCAACACACCGCATCAATTAGAGTCTTATTCATGGTTGTGAAGCGCTCCACAACTATGAATGAGAGACTATGAGGCGTTCTAGGAAATGTTTCCCTTCTTCATGGTCTATATCATGCTTTAGGTGTAAATACAAGGCTTTCCCCCAAATTAATGCTCTTGTTTCTTCTAGAGCATGCCGATGCCAAGGGGAAGGCTAAGGAGAGCTTGTACTCCCAAGGAGCAACCAGCCCCTCCCGCTCCACAAACTCCTTAAGATAGAGGGGTAGCTTAAGAAGAGTTCCAGGATGTTATCACAATGTTGCCCATGCTATAACCAACCAAATAAACCAAGGGGACTAAGCCCCTGATGCTCCTACTCCGGCCTCATGGGTCCAAGATGGAAGAGGATCCCCAAGAATTCATCGATGAGGTGTATAAGGTGCTATCTATCATGGGGGTTAATTTGGAGGAGAAAGCAGAGTTAGCGACCTACCAACTCAAAGGTGTGGCCCAAATTTGGTTTACTCAATGAAGATTGGAGAAGAGAGATGATGATGTTATTCCCTGAGAGGAGTTCAAAGCTGTATTCCTCAACCGATTCTTTCCTATCGAGCTAAGAGATGCTAAGATGATGGAGTTTATGAACCTCAAGCAAGGTTCCATGAGTGTGAGGGAGTATGCCCTTAAGTTCAACAAGCTTTCTAACTATGCTCCACATTCGGTGGCCGACCCTAGAGCTAGAATGAACAAATTTGTGTCAGGAGTGTCCGACTTGGTTAATGAGGAGTGTCGTACCGCCATGCTAGTGAGTGATATGGATTTGTCTCAGCTCATGACATATATCAAACAACTCGAGGGGGAAAATCTTAGAAAGAGAAGAAGTGGTGAGTCCAAGAGGGCTCGATTTGAAGGTGGTTTCCAAGGTCCTAAGGGTGGTCGGTTTCCTCAAGGCCACAAGTTCCAAGGCCAAGGGTCTTCCAATGCTCCTACCAAGAGATTTGCTAATGATAACCTAAGATTCCAAGGAGGCAATGGTGGGATGGCAAATCTTATGTGCCAAAAGTGTGGGATGAACCATGGTGGTCCATGCTTGAAAAAAATTCTAATGCTTGCTTTGGTTGTGGTGAAATGGGTCACAAGGATATTAATTGTCCTATGCTCAAAACAAAGGTAGAGATAGTCATCCTCAAGGCCAAGGTTCTAATGCAGGTCAAAGGGAAAAGGGAGGCAAACAAGGGGGTGCTCCAAGGCAAAATAGGTTCTACGCTCTCCAAGGAAGGCAACGAGTGGAGGAGTTGCCCGGTGTTATTATCGGTATGTTAAAGGTTTTTGGTTATGATGTGTATGCATTGATAGATCCGGGTGCCACTCTTTCTATGATTACATCTATTGTTGCCAAAAGATTCATGTGAGTCCTGAATTGTTGGGTAAACCTTATGAAGTGTTTACCCCCATTGGTGAGTCCATTGTTGCTAAAAGTGTCTATAGAAATTGTCTCGTGTTCATATTACATAAAGTCTTGCATTGTGATTTTGTTGAATTACATATGGTGGATTTTGATATCATTCTTGGGATGGATCGGTTACATGCATATTATGCTTCTATTGATTGTAGAACCCGTAAGGTTAAATTATAATTTCCTAATGAGCCCGTCCTTGAGCGAAAAAGTCGTAATGTGGTGTTTAAGGGTAGATTCATTTCTTGTCTTAAAGCCCACAAGTTGATTTCTAAGGGTTGTATTTATAATCTTGTGAGGGTTAGGGATGTTGAGTCTAAAGTCCTGCCTATTAAGTTGGTTCCGGTGGTCAATGAGTTTCTCGATGTCTTTCCCGATTAGCTTCCTAGTGTTCCTTCCCAAAAGGAAAATTGTTAGACCCCGTAGATAACTTAATGAAGGTCGATTACTCATTTGGAAAAATTGTTGGGATTGAGATATATTGGAAATTTAATTAACTTAAG
>JAOTQR010000064.1:2565-56167 GCA_025774065.1 Solanum ossicruentum | reverse complement strand
CGTGGTTTTATTGATGATATCTTAATTTATTCCAATAGTGAGTCGGTTACTTGAGGGTGGTGTTGCAAATTTTGAGGGAGGAGAGGTTATATGAAAAATAAGAGAAATGTGAGTCTTGGTTGAAAGAGGTTGCATATTTAGTACATGTGGTGTCAGGTGATGGCATTAAGCTGGATCCTAAGAAGACAAAGGTGATTAGAAACTAGCCTAGACATTTGACTCCATTGGACATTAGAAGTATCTTGGGTTTGGCGGGTTATTACAAGAGGTTTGTAAATGGTTTCTCCCCTCTTGCTTCTCCTATGGCTAAATTGACACAAGTGAAGGCGAAATTTTTGTGGACCAATGAGTATGGAAAGTGTTTCCAAGATTTGAAAGATAAGCTTGTCCCTATTCCTATATTAGCTTTACCGGAAGATTAGAAGTGTTTGTGGTTGTTGATGGTTCTAATTGTTCATTGTTTTGGGAAGTTAAGTCATTGAGGACCTTGGTGAATGATGGTAGAGTGGAGGTTTTCTCTCAAGCGGGAGGTGGTACCTTGGGTACCAAGTTAGATTATGTGAGCCCAATGTTGATGATTCGAGGGAGTTGTTTTTTAGAGAGGCTCACGATACATCCTATTCTATTCTTCCCAATTACATGAGAATGGATAGAGTCTATAGGAAGTTTAAACCTTGGTGAGGTTGGTGAGATGGATTTGATAGTATCGGATTTGGTTATGGAAGCTTTGGATAAGGTGACGTTGATGAGGAAAAGGTTGAAGATGGATCAAAATTGGTAAAAGTTATATTCTGTTGTGAGAAGGAGAGATCTTGAGTTTAAGAATAATGATTGGGTTTACTTAAAAGTCTTACCCATGAAGAATGTGGTCATTTTTGGCAAGAAAATGTAAATTAAGCCCAAGGTTTGTTAGTCCTTATAGGGTATTGAGGAGGACTGGTAAGCTAGCCTAAGAGCTGGAGTTGCCATTGATATGAGCTTGATCATCCGATCTTCTATGTTCCTATGTTGAGGATGTGTATGGGTGACTCAAGTGATATTGTTCCTTTAGATGTTTTGGGTGTTGTAGAAGATAATTTGACCTATGTGAAATGACCCCAAAAAGTGCCCGAAAATGTGGCTCGAAAGTGCCCAGAGTCGTAATTTCCACATATCTCAAAATTTGTGCATGATATCAAAAGTTTGACTTCATATTCTTAATCAAAGGGTCAAATTGAGTAGGGAATGGGTCTAACCCCGATTTTAGAGCAACCGTATCAAAATTCAAAAATCACAAAAAATGTGATTATTAGAGAGCATTTGCGCCCATGGTACGACGTCCCAAGGGCACGCTATAGTGTATTTTTTGCTACTAGTTTCTATCTTGGTCCAAGGCTTTTGGTTCTTGGGTCCAAGGGCGCGCCCCAATGTAAATGTTGCCAGTTTTCACTTCAGTCCAAGGCTTTTGGGTCTTGGGCCTAAGTGTTTCCATGCGTAGAAATACCTATACTTAGCCATATTTCACCCTCATATCATTCAAGACATTCCCAAATACTCTCTCAAACACTTAGACAATATTTCATCTCAAAATTCAAGGGTCCAAATCTCATCCAGATCTTAAGGTTCTCATTCAATCTTCAAGTCTCCATTTCCAATCCTCATCAAGGATTATCAAATGTCAAGCTATGTAAGGTTTCAACCATTGGGTTCATTCACCCATGGTGCCGAAGCTCCCTTTTTACCTAAAATACATATTTCTTAGTTGATTTTACATATGGGTTTTCTATTATCAATTTGACTATGATCTATGTTGAGATTTTTTAAAAGTGTGACTATTTATGCATGTTTTGAGCTATGAATTTTCAATCTATCTTAATATTTGATGAAGGGTTTGATATATATTGTATGATGGTGTTACCAAGTATTGGTCGCATGATTTACTTCAAGATTTTTTGCATGATTTCACTCCTTAATTGCATGGTTTTACACTAGTGTTGCACACCCACCAACTGTTTTATAAAATGTTCAGCTATGGTTTCTTGAGGAATTGAAGGTCCAATGCATATCTTATGAGCTGAATGACTTTATGATGAAGAAAGAAATGTATATATATATATATATATATGATATTCTCCTATATAGTGTTGGAATTTCACCATGCCCTACTCGGGGGGTTAAGAGCCCAGGTAACCATGTCGAGAGGTTTGTACCTTGATAAACAATCAAAGGGTTTGTACCTTGATAATCGAGTGGAAGGTTTTGTATCTCAATCACTAGGGTGGTTGGGTGTGAGTATCCACCAACCAATCAAGGGATTTGTACCTTGATAACCGAGTTGAGGAGTTGGTACCTCAATCACCATGGGTGGTAGGGTAAGATGATCCACAAACAAATTAAGGGGTTTGTACCTTGAAAATCCGGTTGAGGGGTTGGTACCATAATCACCATGGGTGGTAAGGTGAGATGATCCACTAACCCATTGAGGTTGGTATCTTAATAGTCTATGAATTCTATAATGATGCTCTCTTTCTTCACATGTATTATATTCAATATAAGCATGATTTACTTCAAGCATGAACCATGCAAGTCATATTATTTTATGCTACTCATTGCCTATGATCATACATTTCGATTATGTTACCTATCACTTGTTGCATTTCATCCTACATACTTACTGCATTCAAACGTACTAACTCATACTTTTTGTATACATGATATTACCCTATAGGAATCGAAGCTCCCATTGATTCTCCTCCACATGCCTAGAAAGATTGTTCAAGTTAGCTTTTGGTGAGTCCTTAAAACGGAGGAAAATATCTATCTTCTTTCATGCTTACATTTAGACTATATCATGTATATTTGTATTACCTATTGTGATTAGTATGAGGGAGAGCCCGGTTGCTTTTCTTGGCCCCCATTAAATTCTATGTTTAGAGGTGTTGTCAGACAAAGATGTAATGATGCTATATGCTTGACTCTCTTTAACTCTCTTGATGATTTATCGAATGTAGGTTTTCTCTTAGTCCCTATGTCTTTATTTCTACTCTTTTATTGTTGTTTAATTGCTTCCACAACTAAGGATGTTTAATTATATGTTAAGAGGTTTGCTTGGGGTTCCTTCGAGTCCCCCATGCGTTGTGTCACATCTAGGCCCTAGCTTGGGTCGTGAAAAACTTGGTGTCAGAGCACTTGGTTGTTAAAGGTCCTCAGAGTCCAATAGGTCACGTCGATTAGAGTCTTATTCATGGTTGTAAAGCGCCCCACAACTATAAATGGGAGACTATGAGGTATTTCAAGAAATATTTCCCTTCTTCATGATCTATGTTGTGCATTAGAGTTATGCTCCCTAACGCTTATTTCTTATTTTAATCTTTTTAATCTTATTACTCTATGGGTAATGACCAAAGTGGTGACAAAATTAACAACTCACCTCAATCAACAAGTGAGTGCCCCCGACTTCCAGTGGTAAGAGGGAGGAAAGAGTGGCCGGGAGGGCCCGTTTTGAAGAAAGTTCCCAAGTCCCAAAGGTGGTCGTGTGATGCCCAATGCTATGTGCCCAAGGTGTGGTAAGATGCATAGAGGCCCATGTTTAAGGGGCACCAATGCTTGCTTCAGTTGTGGTGAAGGTGGGCATAAGAGGAAGGATTGTAGTCACAAACGTAATAAGATTAAAAGGGGTGATGATGGGGTGACCTATCTTAGATATACAAAATATGGCAGGAATCATGGTGGTGCATGTTGGAGGAACACGGGTACATGCATTAGGTGTGTTGAGATGGGCCACAAAATTTTGGATTGTCCACATGCTCGCAACAAAGGTAAAGATAGTCGACCACAGGGGCAAGGTGGTCATGTTGATCAAGAGGCTCAAGGTGTCCAAGGGAATGACCCATGGCACACTAAATTTTTATGCTCTTCACGGGAGGCAAGGAGGGGATGAGGTGTCCGATATTGTTACTAGTATGTTGAAACTCCCTTTGGCTTTGATGTGTACGCATTAATGGGCTCGGGTGCCACTATCTCTTTCATTATTCACCCTTATTACTAGGGGTCTTCTAGTGTGCTCAAGTTATCATGTGAACATTTGGAGTCTGCCCCTTTGTTGAGTTTATTATTGTTAGAAAGTTCATAGGTATCGCTCTGTGATTATATTGTATTAGGTCTTTCCTTGTGACTTATTAGATTTGATGTGGTGGATTTTGATGTCATACTTGGGATGGATTATTTGCATGGATGTTGTGTCTCCTTTGATTGTAGGGCTCGTAGAGTTAGATTCCAATTCCCTAATAAACTCATCCTCGAGTGGGGGCTTGTAGTGTGGTTATGAAGGGGTAAGTCTATTTCTTCTCTTTAGGAACAATCGATCTCTAAGGGCTGCATTTATCATCATGTAAGATTTAGTTGTGTTGAACCTAAGTTACTTCTATTGAGTTGTTTCCGGTGATCAATGAGTTAGTGAATTTCCTTTCCGATATTTTGAACTTCGGGTGGTACCTTTTGATTTGACTTGGTCGTCTCTAGTGATTAAGTATTTATTTATTCAGAGCTTATGAACCATTTGGGGTAGTGTTGCAAATCTTTTGGAAAGAGAAGTTGTATGCTAAGTATGAGAAGCATGAATTTTGGTTGAAGGAGGTTACCTTTCTAGGTCATGTGGTGTGGGGGGATGGTATTAAGGTGGATAGATGTGAGTAGAAATTTGCCTAGACCATCGACCCCATCGGACATTAGAAGTTTCCTGGGCTTAGCAGGTTACTACGAAGGCTTGTGAGTGGATCCTCTTTTGTTGCTTCTCCCTTGACTAAGTTGACCCAAAAGAAGTTTAAGTTTGTGTGGACCGATGAGTGTGAAAGGAGTTTCTAAACCTTGAAGGATAAACTTGTTTCTGCTCCTATGTTGTCTCTACCGGAAGGGTTGGAACGGTATGTTGCATATTGTGATGCCTCCTGGATTGGTTTTAGTTGGGTGTTGATGCAAAAATGGTAAGGTGATAGCCTATGCTTTTAGACAATTTGAGATGCATGAGAAGGATTATCCTATCTATAATCTTGAGTTGGCCATCGTGGTATTTACCACAAAAATTTGACGTCACTGTTTGTGTGGGGTGCACATTGATGCGTTTACCAATCATAAGAGTCTCCAATATGTCTTCTCTCAGAAGGATCTTAATTTGAGGCAAACAAGGTGGTTAGAACTTCTTAAGGAATATGACATGAGTGTGCATTATCTTCCAGTTAGGCTAAGATTGTGGTCGTTAGAGTGTTAATAGGTAGCCTAGCTCATGTTAATGATGGTGGCTAGGGGTGGCTAGGGAGGTCAATCGGTTGACTAGATTCAGACTTAGGTTGCAAGATGTTGACTACTGTGGTATTGTGGTTGCTGGTGGTTCAAAAAGCTTCATTAGTTGATGAGGAAGAACCAGAGCAAGATCTTGATCCCTCCTTGTTAGAATTGACGACTATAGTGAGCATTGGCAAGGTGGAGGTTTTCACTCAAGGGAGAGATGGGGTCCTTAGGTATCAAGAGAGGTTGTGTGATCCTAGTGTTGATGACTTGAGAAAGAGGGTTCTTGATGAGACTAATAATAGCTATCATTCTAGCATTGGTATGGCTCCTTTTTAGGCCCTCTACAGTAGGCATTGTAGATCACCAGTTAGGTGGTTTGAAGTGGGAGGAATGGCTTTGATGGTTCCGGATCTTGTTATGGGGTCTATGGAGAAGGCAAGATTGGTTAGGGAAAGGTGGAAAACAACCCAAAGTCATCAAAAGTCCTATGTCGATGTGAGGAGAAGTGATCTTGATTTTAAAGTTGGTGATTGGGTCTATTGGGAGGTTTCACCCATTAAGAGTGTGGTCCGTTTTGGCAAGAGAAGGAATTGAGTAAAGGTTTTGCAAGTTCTTATGGAGTATTGAGAAGGATTTGTAAGACTGCATATGATTTGTAGTTGCCTATGAATAGGGATATGGTTTGTCCAGTTATTCATGCAACTTGGTTGACAAGTTGTGTTGGATACTCATATGCAATAGAACTCTTTGAGGTTGTTGGTGTTATGGAGGAAAAGTTTTCTTAGGAGAAGATCCCTATGGAGATATTGTATAGATTGATTGGAAGAGTTGATTAATAAGGATGTACTATTCGTCAAGGTCCTTTGGAGGACACGTAAAGTCAAAAGTGCCTCTCGAAGAGACGAAGCAGGCATTGAAAAGTAATATCTACCTCTCTTTCATTCTATTCAATCATATGATAACATGTCAAGTCCTTTTTGTGATTTCAAGTCCTATCTTTCAGCCTCTATGTCATGCACGTACATTCATGTTTGTATTGACAAATTCATGATGATTTTGAAACTCATGTTGAGATTTTGAAAATTGTGTTTTAAATGTATTATTGTATTCTTGTTGGGGCTATTTCTTATTAATTACTCTTCTTATTTATGTTTCTTTGACATTCGAGGACGAATGTTCCCAAGTGAGAGATTTTGAAATGACCCCAATAAGTGCTCGAAAATGTTCTCGGAAAGTGCCTGGAATTGTAATTTCTATATATTTAAAAATCCATACATGATATTAAAAATCCGACTTCATATTCTTGATCAGGGGTAAAAATGACTGGGAGAGGGTCTTATCCTTATTTTAAAGCAATCATAGAAAAATTCAAAATTTCAAAGTTTGCAAATTCCAGTGTCCAGGCGCAACATAGGCACAACTCTCAAGGGTTGTGGAGAACCTTTTTTTTTTGTCAATTTTCTTATTTCATTCTAAGTCTTAAGTTTTCTCAAGTGTGAAAATACTTAGCCGTATTTGACCTTCAAGTCATCCAAGACATTCCACAATACTCTCTCAAACCCTCAGACAAATATTTTTCTCAATATTCAAGTGTCCAAATCTCTTCCGTATCTTAAGGAATTCATCCAAGCTTCAGATCTCCATTCAGATTTTCTTCTAGGAATTCTCCAAAGTCAAGTTATGTTGGTTACATTCATGGGTTCCTTTCACCCATGAAGCCCAAGATTCCTTTTTAGCTAAATTGCATGATTAAGTTGATTTACTTATGGGTCTTACTTATTATGAATTAGACTATGAACTATATTGGAGTTTCATGAAATTGATATTGTTTTAGCATGTTTTGAGTTACGAACCTAATATCTATTATTGGTTTCAATGAAGGGTTTTGATGTATATTACTTGAGGGTGTTACCATGTATTGATGGATGGTTTTACATTGAATTGCTTACATTATTTCATCACTAAATTGCATGTTTTTACACTAGTATTACACACCCGCCAAGTGTTTGATAAAATATCCGGTTATGATTTATGGAGGAATGGAAGGCCTAATACATGTCTTATTAGATGAATGACTTTATGATGGTGAAAGAAATATATGCATATGATATTCCCCTATACCATTTTGGGAATTGACTATAACACCCTCGGGGGATTCTAAGCCCGGGTAGCCATGTCGAGGAGTTTGTACCTTGATAACCAATTAAGAGGTTTGTACCTTGATAACCGAGTTGAGGGGTTGGTACCTCAATCACCATGGATGGTAGGATGTAACCATCCACTAACCAATTAAGGGGTTTGTACCTTGATAACCGAATTAAGGCATTGGTACCTCAATCACCATGGGTGGTAGGGTGAGATGATCCACCAACCGATTGAGGGTTGGTACCTCAATAGACTATGAATTCTATAATGATGTTCTTTTCTTGCACATGTATTATGTTCTATGTAAGTGTGATTTACTTCAAGCATATTCCATGCATGCCATATTCTTATATGCTACTCATTGTGCATGATTATTCATTTCAATTATGTTGCTTATCTCTTGTTGCATTGCATCCTACATACTTAGTACATTTAAACATATTAATGTATACTCTGTGCCTACATGATATTACTATGTAGGAATCGAAGCTCCTATTGATTCTTGTCCATGTAGCTAGATGGATTTTTCAAGTTAGTTTTTGGTGAGTCCTCAAGTTCGGGGATAATATCTATCTTCTCATGCTTATATTTATACTATGTCTTGCATATTTGTATTACCTATTGCCATTAGTATGAGGGTGAGCTCGGTAGCTTGTCATGGCCCCCACTAAGTTTTATGTTTAGAGGTGTTGTTGGACAAATATGTAATGATGCTATAAGCTTGAGTATCTTGACTCCCTTGATGTTTTTGAGATAAAGGTTTTCCCTTAGTCCCTATGCCCTTATTTCCACTCTTTTATTGTTGTTTAAATTACTTCTGCGACCAAGGATGTGTAATGATATGTCAAGAGGCTTTCATGGGGTTCCTTCAGGTTCCCCATGCACCATAGCACATCTAGGCCCTAGTTTGGGTCGTGACACTAAGCTCTATTTTAGGGTTTTTACCTCTTGTAAGCGATTCATGTTACAACAACGGTTAGTGTAGGATTATGATCTACTATCATGTTTCATGTTAGGCTCACAATTAGATGTCAAGCATGTTTTAAGAGCTTCTCATGTCATATTTCGTTGTTTCTTACAAGTTATACAAGTTATGATTACTACAAGTATTTTGTGGGATATGACTTAGCACCAATTGAGGAATAAATTGGGGGATCGGCTCAATCCTTATATTAAATCCTTTTTCTCTAAACTATGTGCCACCATAGGATTATAATTATTATCCTTGTTATACTAGTGGATCCATCTATTCATATTATCATGTTTGGTTTGCCTAGGCAGGTAGAACACACCTAGTCGGGGGATGACATGCTCGTCCACCTTACCGAGGGGTGTAGCTACTTAGTCCATGTCGATTGAGGTTTATTCCCACACATGTATGCTATATATATATATATTGTGTAAGATGAATGGTTTACAAGAATGTTTTATTAAGAGCATTAACCATGTATGCCATATTGAGATTATATATATTTTGCTTATAATTATGCATTTTTACTATGTTAACCAATGTCTCATAGCATTGCGTCGCACATACTTAGTACATTTAAATATACTAACACATACTTTATGCATACATGATATTACCATGTAGGGACCGGAGCTCTATTTGATCATCCTCCTTTATGCGGCTAGTACGATCCTTTGAAGTAAGCTTCAGTGAGTCCTCAAGTCCAAGGACACTATCGATATTACTATTGCTATTTTGAGACTTCTTTATGCTGAACACTTGTTACTATAAGGGTGAGACCGAAAAGTGTCTTGGCCTCCGCTTCATTCCATGTTAGAGGTGTTATTGGATATATTATGTACTTATGTTATGAGCTTTACTCTTATGTTTATATGAATATCAAGATTTCCTATTGTCTCGCTTCTCTTTTTCATTATATCTCTTGTTGTTGTTTACTTTTCTTCCACAACTAAGGATGTGTGATTGATATGCTAAGAGGCTTGTTTTGGTCCCTTCGGGTTCCTATTCATCGTGTCATGTCTAGGCCCTATGCTTGGTTCGTGACAAACTTGGTATCAGAGCCCTAGGTTGTTAATGGTCCTTAGAATCCAACACATCACGTCAATTCGAGTCTTATTCATTATTGTGAAGCGTGGCACAACCGTGACTTGGAGGCTATGAGGCATTTTAGGAAATGTTTGACTTGTTCATGGTCTATATCCTACTTTAGATGTAAATGTAAGGTTTTTCCCCTAACAAATGCCCTTTGCTCTTCTAGATCATGTTGATTAGAAGAAGGAGACTGAGGAGAGCCTATACATCAGAGGAGCAACTGACACCTCATGCTCCTCAAGGTGGAGGGGTAGTCCATAATGAGTTTTAAGATGCTATTACAATGTTGGCTTATGCTATGAACAACCAAATTAACCAAGGGGCCCAAGCCCCTCATGCTCCCAGCCTGGTTTCTAGGATTAGAGATTTCATAAGAATGAACCCACTGGAGTTCTATGGATCCTAGATGGATGAGGATCCCCAAAGTTCATAGACAATGTGTACAAGGTCCTATCCATCATGAGGGTCAATTCAGAGGAAAAGGCAGAGTTGGCGGCCTACTAACTCAAAGTGGTGTCTCAAATTTGGTTTACACAATGGAAGTTACAGAACTGGAATGATAATGCTATCATTTGGGAAGAGTTCAAAGTCGCTTTCCTCAACCAGTTCTTTCCTATCGAGCTAATGGAATCTAAGATGATAGAGTTTATCAACCTTAGGCAAGGATTCATGAGTGTGAGGGAGTATGCCCTCATGTTCAACAAGCTATCCAAGTATGTTCCACAATTGGTTGCCAAAGCTAGATCAAGGATGAACAAATTTGTATCTGGAGTGTCCAATTTGTTTAATGAGGAGTGTCTTACTATCATGCTAGTAGGAGATATCGACTTTTCTGGGCTTATCACTTACGCCGAGCAACTGGATGGGGAAAAGCTTAGAAAAAGGAGAAGTTGTGAGTCCAAGAGTGCTTGTTTTAGAGGTGGTTTCCAAGGTTTTGAGGGTGGCCAATTTCCTCAAGTTTACAAGATCCAAGGGCAAGGGTTATCCGATGCTCCTTAAAAGAGGTTTACCAATGATAGGTGACCAACCTAAGATTCTAAGGTGGTAATGAAGGAATGACAAATCCTATATTGCCAAGGTGCGTAAAGAATCATAGTGGTCCATGTTTAAGGAATTACAATGCGAGCTTTAGTTGTGGTGAAATGGGTCACAAAGTTATTTATTGTCCTCATGATCAAAACAAAGGTAGAGATGGTCGTCCACAAGGCCATTGGGCAAATGCAGGTCCAAGGGCTAAGGGAGGCCAACAAGGGTGTGCTCCAAGGAAAAATAGATTCTATGCTCTTCAAGGAAAACAACGGGTGGATGAGGTGCTTGATGTCATCACTAGTATGTTAAAGGTTTTTTTATTTTGATGTGTAGGAATTGATAGACCTAGGTGCAACACTTTCTTTTATTAGTCCTTTGTTTCCAAAGAGCTTCATATTAGTCCCGAATTTGTTTATGAACCTTATGAAGTGTCAACCCCCTTTGGTGAGTCTATTCTTGTTAAAAGAGTTTATAGAAATTGTCCCATGTTCAAATTGCATAAGGTTGTGCCTTGTAATTTTGTTGAATTAAATATGGTGAATTTTGATGGCATACTTGGTATGGATTGGTTGCAAGCACATTATGCTTCTATTGATTGTAGAACCTGTAGGGTTAAATTTTGATTCCCTAATGAGTCTGTCATTGAGTGGGAAGGTCATGATATGGTGGTCAAGGGTAGATTCCTTTCTTGTCTTAAATCCAAAAGTAGATTCCTAAGGGTTTTCTTTATCATCTTCTGAGGGTTAGGTGTATTGAGTCCAAAGTCTTTCCTATTTAGTCAGTTTCGGTGGTTAATGAGTTTCTTCATGTCTTCCTCGATGAGCTTCCTAGTGTTCCTATCAAAAAGGAAATAAACTTTGGTACAGACCTCCTTCTCGATACTCAAGCCCTTTCCGTTCCCCCTTATCGTATGGTCTTGGCAGAATTGAAAGAGTTGAAGAAGCCATTGAAATTTTTTGTTAGAAAAAGGTTTCATAAGGCCTAGTATGTCCCTTTGGGGTGCATCGGTATTTTTGTGAATAAAAGGGATGGTTCTCTTAGAATGTGCATTGATTATCGACAAAATAATAGAGTCACCATAAAGAACCAGTACCCTCTACCAAGGATTGATGACCTTTTTGATCAACTTCAAGGGGTTAGTCACTTTTCTAAGATTGATCTTGTATCCGGATATCACCAAGTTAAACTGAGGGAGTATGATATTCCCAAGAAGGCTTTCAAGGCTAGGTATGCGCATTTTGAGTTTGTGGTTATGTCCTTTGGGTTGACTAATGCACCGGCTATATTTACGGATATGATGAATATGGTCTATAAAACCTACCTTAACAGGTTCATGGTGGTCTTTAATGAAGATATCTTCGTTAATTTCCATAGTGAGAAGGAGCATGTGAATCACTTGAGTGTGGTGTTTAAAATCTTGAGTGAAGAGAAGTTATATACAAAATATGAAAAATGTGTGGGTGACCTAAATGCTATAGTGCCCTAGGATGTTGTAGGTTTTGTTGAAGATAATTTGACCTATGAGGAGATCCCGATGGAGATTTTTGATAGACAAGTGAAGAGGTTGAGAAACAAAGATGTAGCTTCCGTCAAGGTCCTTTGGAGGAATTGACAAGTTGAAAGTACTACATGGGAAGCTGAGGTGGACATGAAAAAGCGATACCCATATCTCATCCACTCTACTTAAGCTGAAGGTACTAATCTAAGTCCCTTACATTATTTCAAGTCTTATTTTCAGCCCTTATGTCATTATGCATGCATTCATTTTCATGGTGACAAGTTTATGGTGATTTTTGAAAATGATGTGTAAGTGCAATTGCGGTTTTCATGTCAGGATCAAATCTTCATAATTATGTTTGTCATGCTTGTTTATTTGAAATTTAGGGATGAAAGTTCCCAAGGGGGAGATATTGAAACGCCCCAAAAATGTGCTTCAGAATGCCGATAATCATAATTTCCTCATATCTCAAAATTCGTGTGTGATATCGAAAATCCGACTTCATATTCTTGATCAGGGGGAAGAGTAAGTGGGGAATGTTATATCCAAGATTTAAGACGACCCATAGTGAAAAATAACTTTTGCTAATTTTTGAATTCCAAAGACCATCCGCGCCCGGGCCACGATGCATCAGCGGTGCAGATCAGTGTTATTTGTTCCTTCGCATTGGGTCTGCATCACAGACTAGATGCGGACCAGTACAAAAATTTTCTTAGTTTTTCTTATTCACAAAAGGGCATTGGGGTCATAGCCCTATGCCCATGTAAACATGAAATCACCCATACTTAACCAGTTTTCAACTTTGTATCACTCGAAACCCTTACAAAAACCTCTCCAAGACTTAACGAAATATCTCATACCAAATTCAAGGATTTCAAGCTGAACTTTGGAACTCAAGGATTCACTTCAAGCTCTAAGTTTACATCAAGCTCATCTTATGAAAACCCAAGTTTGAGGTATGTGGGTTTCATCCATTGGGTCCTTTCACCGCTGGAGCCCAATCTTTCTTTTTATGAAAACTACATGATTTCAAGTTGTATCATTTATGGGTATCTCTTATTATGAAATATGAGCATGATTTATGTTGGGGTTTTATCAAAGTATTGTTGATTATGCATTAGTATCTATGTTAAGCTTACACTATGAGTTGATCTTTGTTTATTGAGACCATACATGTTTTGAGCTACAAAACTATGATCTATTATGAGTTTTGATGATGGATTTCAAGGTACATTACATGAGGGTTTTATTACATGCTGGTGGGTTGATTTGTATTAAGTTTTTCTCTTCTTATTTCACTCTTGAATTGCATGATTTTGAACTAGTATCATGAACCCACCATGTGTTTGGTAAAATGTCAAGTCAAGAATTATCAAGTTTTTGGTGATCTATTTCATGATTTACAAGTCAAGTGACTATATGATAATTAAGGGCTTTCATGTATGTATTGAAGTCATGAAAATTATCTATGATTTTACAAGTTACAAGCTAAGCCCTATTTCAAGGTTTTTACCTCTTGTGAGTCATTCATGTTAAAGCAAGGGTTCATGTATGATTATGATCTACTCTCATATTTCAAGCTAGGATCGCAATTAGAGGTCAAGCATGTTTTAAGAGCTACTCATGTCATGTTTTTATTTTTCTTATGAGTTATATAAGTTATGATTATTTCAAGTATTCCATGGGCTTTGACATAACACCGATTGAGGCTTAAGATTGGTGCTTGACTCAAGGGGTCCTTATATAAAGTCTTTTATCTCTAAACTATGGCCATCATAGGACTAGGATTATTGCCCTTGCTATACAAATGGATCTATCTAGTCATGTTATCATATTTTGTTTGTCTTGCCAAGTAGACCACACCAAGCTGGGGCGTGTCATACCCATCCACCTTACCAACATGGTATCATGCCCTGTAGCTACTTGGACTAAATAATTTACAAGAATGTTTTATTATGAGCATTGATCATGTTTTCCATATTGAAGTTATATATCTATTGCTTATGATTATGCATTTTGACTATGTTGGCTAATGTCTCTTTCCATTGTATCGCACATACCTAGTACATTTAAACATACTAACGCATACCTTATGCCTACATGATATTACTATGTAAGGACTGTAGCTCCATTTGATCATCCTTGTCTATGTGGCTAGTACAATCCTTGGAAGCATGTTTTTGTGAGTCCTCAAGTTCGAGGACACAATCTATATTATTCTTGCTATTTTGAGACTTTATTATGTTGAATACTTGTTACTATGAGGGTGAACCCAGAAAGTGTCTTGGCCTCCACTCCATTCCATGTTAGAAGTGTTCTTGGATGTTATGATGTGCTTATGCTATCAGCTTATCTCTTATGCTTTTACAAATATCAAGATTTCCCATAGTCCCGCTTTCCTTTTTATTAGTGTTCCTCTTAACCGACATCCTCATCCCAACACCTTAAATTAGGTGATGCACAACGAATCAACATCATTGCCATGACCGCCCTTAACTTCCCATGGAAACGGGTGATCAACTCTCTATTAGATCCATAATAAGTGTCCACCTGCGGGACAAGCCGGTAAGACTAGCTATAACGACTATCCTATGCTTGCAGCGTAGTTATGCGTGATAAAGTAGAAGTATACTTACTCCCCGTTTGGTGCTCGATACTTCTCCCAAGGCTAAAACAAGCTCAACTCATCAATTAACTCATCATTGACTCATCATCATCATCATAACTCAAGTTATCATCATCTCATTATTATTTCATCATCTCATCATTATTTCATCATCAACTCATAACTCAACTCAATAATTCAATCAATCAATGCAAATGATTAAATAGGCTTAGACTCAAACGGTCATTTAGACTCATTCAATCAACTCGTCATACAATAAAATTAAGACATCATATATCATAATGTATGTGACTCAATGCCACACACTTCTTATTCGCATGTATACTCAAGTTACTCAACTCAATGTACATCAATCCACTTAATTCAATATGCATAATTTACCCAACTCAATATGCTCAATCTATGCATAAAATTCCATGCAAACATTTAAATTAGGGTTCATACCAACATGAAAGAAAATACATATATACATTTCACATTCATGCTCATGAAAACATAGGAATTATCTCATGAAATGTAACGTAAAATAAGACCTCAAGATGAATAACAAGGATATAGTATTAAAATAGAAGGAATTTGTGAACAATCTCAACTCTCCTCAAATCTCGACTCAAGATAATGGAAAAGGGCGTGTGAAGAAAGGAATCCACACATTAGTAAGCCTTACGTACCTAAAAATTGAAGGAACACTCAAACTTCAATGGATTCTTGTGGTGAAATCAAGAACCTTACTCCTCCTTTGTCCTCTTCTTGCTCATGAAAACCCTAGGTAAAAAATGGAAGAAATATGCCTAAGGGTCTGGCTTAGGACATATATTTCGCCCCAAAAATAGATGAGGGTTAAAGGGAAATAGGTGGGAAAGGACAAAAATAGCCCTTGTTAAAAGGTGCCAAAAGCTAGTTACGGGCCACTTTACGAGCCATAAATAGTGCTACGACCCGTAGGACCCCTGTCATAACCCTTTGGCTCAATTTCTGAGATTCTTGAAGTTTCTACGAGTTCGAAATATGACCCGTAAGTCTCGTAGTGCAACTCTACACTTGTAGTCTCTAGAAAAATAGCCATAACCTTTGACCACGAACTCTAAATGAGGTGAAATTTGTTACTTTACAAAGCTAATTCAAAGAGATTTCATTTGGTATATTATGGGACCTCCAGTTCTCTGTGTGCTAGAAGTTATGGTCATTTTGAAGTTTACCGATTCACAATCAACACTCAAAATACAAGTTTTAGGAGAGTCTTAAACTTGTCTAAGTACTAGAGGTCTCCTATGACTACAATACACTTACCACCTAGAAGAATGAGGCTTGAAACATAGGTACATATGAGGGTAGAGTTATGGGGCATCACAACATCTCCCCCTTGGTATCATTCATCCTCGAATGATGAGCAACTAGAGATTTAGGTCAAGGCACGAATTTACCTATGGACTCCAACAATAAAACAACTCTCAACTCACTCGTGCAATCAATAATACGAGAAATTTAGCAAGCAAACAATTAAATAATCAATGCATCACAATAATCTTTACTCGAACTCTAGAACTTTATTGTACAGAGAAAAAAGGAATACTCAAGGAATACGAAGTTCAAGAATTTAGGAGGGAAATACTCACCATCAAATCTCTCATCATTCGTAGGATGGAATAATGAGGGTACTTGGCCTTCATATCCTCTTCGACCTCCCAAGTAGCTTCTTATACAAATTGGTTCCTCTATAATACTTCGACAGTTGTAATCTCTTTGTTTTTCAATTTTCAAACTTGATGATCAAGGATTTGGATAGGGATCTCCTCATAACACTGACTATCTTTCACTTAAATACTCTCAATAGGCACTACCAACTATGGATCTCCAAAATACTTCTTAAGCATAGAAATGTGGAAGACCAGGTGGATGGCCTCTAACTCTTGGGGTAGTTCTAACTCATAAGACACATTGCCCACTCTCTTTATGATCTGATAAGGTCCAATGTACCCTGGACTCAATTTAACTTTCTTTTCAACTTCATCACTCCCTTCATGGGCAACACTTTCAAATACACCCAATCATTGACCTCAAACTCTAAATCTCTTCGTCTGACATCTGTGTAGGATTTTTGTCGACTCTGTGCAATCCTTAACCTTTCTCAAATAATTTTCACCTTTTCCATAGCTTGGTGAACCAAGTCTGGTCCAATAAACTTTGCTTCACTTACTTCAAACCATCTAATCGACGACCTACACCTTCTCCCATTGAGTGCCTTATATGGGCCCATCTGAATACTCAAGTGGAAGACATTGGTGTAGGCAAACTCTACCAAAGGCAAGTGGTCATCCCAATTATCCTTAAAATCAATGGTACAAGCTCTCAACATATCATCCAATGTCCGAATAGTATTTTCTGCCTGACCATCAGTCTGAGGGTGGAAAGTTGTGCTAAAGAGCAGCTTCGTACCCAAACCCTTCTGAAATGACTTCCAAAACTTGGTGATGAATTGAGCTCCTCTATCTGAGATGATGGAAAAAAGGAGTCCACGCAAACTAACAATCTCCCTTATATACAACCGGGCATAGTCCTCTGTAGTGTCAGTCATCTTAGCCACTAAGAAGTGAGTTGACTTAGCCATTCCATCAACTATCACCTATATAGAGTCATGTTGTCTATGAAACCTTGGTAAACCGGTAACAAAGTCCATATTGATCATCTCCCATTGACATTCTGGAATCTCAAAGTTCTAAGCTACAACACAGTATTTGGTGTTCAACTTTAACATGTTGATAGTTTGGACACTTAGAAACAAACTCAACAATGTCTCTCTTCATTCCGCTTCACCAATAGACTTCCCTCAAGTCATGGTACATCTTCATAGACCCTAGGTAGATGGAAAATTTTTAATTATGTGTCTCTACCATGATCCTCTCTTGAATCCCATCAACATTTGGAACACACAATCTACTTTGATACCTCAACACTCCATCTCCACTTTTGAGGAAAGCCAACACCTTTTGCTTATGCATATCATCCTTCTATTATAATAGGACTGGATCTCGATCATGTTTCTCTTTCACCTCTACTACTAGGGATGATGTAGACCCATTGTGCACATGAACTGCTCCTTCGCTTGCCTTATCTAGTTGGACTCCCAGTCGTGCTAGTCTATGAACCTCCTTGGCTAATTCTCGCTTCTCCTCCTCAACATCGGTAGAACTTCCTATGGATAATCTTCTAAGAGCATCAATAACCACGTTAGCTTTACCTGGATTGTAGAGGATGCTCATGTCATAGTCCTTAGAAAATCAAGCCACATTCTCTGCCTCAAGTTAAGCTCTCTCTGGGTGAAGACATATTGCAGGCTCTTATGGTCTATGAATATATCAACATGTGCTACATATAAATAGTGGCGCCATAATTTGAGAGCAAGAACTGCTGCTGCCAACTCCAAATCATAAATGGGTCGATTCTTCTCATCCACCTTATGTTGTCTCGAAGCATAGGCAACAACTTTCCCCTTCTGCATCAACACACATCCCAATCGAACCCTCGAAGCATCACAATAGATCACAAATCCATCTATCCCATCAAGAAAGGTCAAGACGGGTGCAGTGGTTAACCTCATCTTTAGCTCTTCAAAATTCCTCTCACACTCATCGGACCATTGAAACTTGACCTTCATCTTAGTTAATTTGGCCAATGGTGTGTATATGGAAGAAAGTTCCTCAACATATCTTGGATAGTAGTTAGCTAAACTGAGGAAATTTCTTATCTCTTTCAGTGAGTTTGGTCTTGGCTAATCCTTGAATGCCTTAATCTTTTGGGTATCCACTCGAATTCCATCTCCAAAAAATTACATGACCCAAGGAAGCCATGGATTTGTGCCTAAATTCACACTTAGAAAACTTTACATACAACACATTGTCTAGGAGTGTATGCAAAGTCATCCTAAGGTGATTGGCATGCTCCTCCTCATCTTTGGAGTAGACCAAAATGTCATCAATAAACACAATCATGAACATGTATAGATATTGTCTGAATACTCTGTTCATCAAATCTATAAAAGTTGTGGGTACATTTGTCAACCCAAAAGACATTATTAAGAACTCAAATTGACCATACCATGTTCAAAAAGTCATGTTTAGGATGTCACATGCTCTCACTTTCAACTGATGATAGCCTGATCTAAGGTATGTCTTAGAGGAAAAAGTGGAAGTTGGTCGAACAAGTCATTAATCCTTGGAAGGGGATACTTATTCTTGATAGTCACCTTATTCAATTAGCGATAATCCATACATATTCTCAACTACCATCCTTCTTTTGTACAAACAAGACCGGAGTACCCTATAGAGAGACATTCAGCATTATAAATCCTTTCTCTAAAAAATTTCTCAACTGCTCTTTCAACTCTGCGGGGGCCATCCTATATGGCAGAATAGAGATAGGCTGAGTGTCAAGAAGAACATTAATCCAAAGTCAATCACCCTATACTGAGGGAATCCAGGTAGATCCTTAGGGAACACATCAAGAAACTCACTCATGATCGGGAAAGACTCAAGAGAAAGAGGCTCAACATCGTCGGACTTGACTCGCTCAAGCTAATAGATACACCATTAGAGATTAATTTTTGAGCTTTGAGGTAAGAAATAAACTTACCCTTTTGTGCCACAAAATCCACTCTCAACTCAATAACAAGCTCATTCGAAAACTAGAATTTGACAGTCCAAGTTCGGCAATTAACAAGGCATAACAGGCGTAAAGGCAATTTATACCAAGGATCACATCAAAATCAACCATCTCCAACCAATCAAATCAGCAAGAATATCCCTATGATAGATGGAAACTACACAATCTCTATACATTCTCTTTACTCAAATAGACTCACCGATAAGAGTAGAAACAGAAAATTGCTCAAGCAAGCACTTAGGTAGAATCTCAAATCAACTCGCTACATATGGCATCACAAAAGAGCAAGTTGCACCCGGGTTAAGTAAACCATAGCATGGAAAGGTAAAGACTCGAAGCATACCTATTACAACATCTGGTGCAACCTTCTGATCTTGTCGGTTCCCCATAGCACAAAGTTAATCTGTTCCACCCCTACTCCAGGTGCAACACGCCTCTCGTTACCTCTTCCTAGTAGTTCTGTAGTAGAAGTCTAGGCCTTATTTCCCTACATCTAACATTCCCTCTAAAAGTTACACAGCTGGCCACCCTTGTAGCAAGGATTTCCTCCATCTCTACACTCTCCAAAATGCTTCCTACCATATTTCCCATAAGGTAGCTTCCTTTTAGAGCCAAGAGTCGCACTTTCTTGAGACTGCACCTTATGCCCTAGAGCTTGGCTGACCTTGGGACTTCTGATGGCTAGGAGTTGGTACATTAGTTGAAGATAGTGCATAGCTACAAGACCTCTTTTGAAAATAGGACTTATCTCTCTTATTCTACTTACTCTGACAAAACTCAGGCTCTGCTGATCTAGCCTTCTTACTCAGATGCTCCTATCTGTCTTTCTTCTTATCCTCTTCAATCTATTGGATTAGATCATCATCCAGCAAATGTCCATACCCGGGATCAACAATGCCCCTTACGCTCCCTCTTTACATGTTTATCCAACCCAAATACAAATTTCTCATCTTCGCCCTCATATCTGGAACCACCTCTAGTGCATACCTGGATAGCAAGATAAACTTCATGCTATACTCTTTGACAGTCATCCCTTCCTACTTTAGATTTTCAAACTCTTCAATCATTGCCTCTCTCAACTCCTAAGGAAAGAAGTGGTTAAGAAATGTACTCTCAAAGTCATCCCAAGTAGTAGGCTCAGGGTCCTCACCTCGACATTCCTCCCACCTGTTGTACCAAACATTGGCCACAACTTTGTGTTGGTAGGGAGCAAGGTCAACTCCTTCAATCTTAGTGGCATGCATATTTTTCAGCACCTTCCATATCTCATCAATTAAATTATAGGGATCCTTTTGACCTAGACCTAGTATAGACCGGTGGGTTCTTCCTCAAAAAATCCCTTAGCTTGGAAGCAGCAGTGGGTTCATGAGACCTAGAGCTAGGGGTTGGTGAACCCTGATTCCCATTTGTAGCAGATACTAACTATGTAAACATAGTGATATTCCTCTGAAATCAGCCTCTATAGTGGGAGCAGGTAGAGCAGTATGCGTCACAGGACCACCAGCAGTCTTAGGCGGCCAACCTCAACCACTCATTTCTATTTGAGAAGGCATCTCTGAATCGGGGTTCTAAGTAATGCTAGATGAGGTATTCCTCTAGGCTACTGCATATCTTAGAGGCATGACATGCAGTCACGTAACACACGAGTCAGAAAAGAAGTTTATAGAGTCTTTAACTCTATTGCACGAATTCAGATCAAAAGAAAGGGTAGCAGTTCCTAATGTCCTATAACTTCATATTTATGAATTGTGGTGCACAACACACACATAAACAAGATTCTACTAGACACAGCTTCATAGATTCTCTAAGACTCTTGAACTCTGTGCTCTGATACGAAGTTTGTCATGCCCTGGAGGGTACCTTTGGCACAGTCAGCACTGAGAGACTATCACTAGCCCCCGAGAGAACCATTTGGCCTCATTGTTACATCAAATTTAATAGCGGAAGAATAACTCAACAAATAAGCATCAAATATGAGCACATATTCATATAGAAATAACTCTACTGCATCATAGTCTCAATGAAAATAGTTTAAATATAGAGACTCATCCAAAACCTCTACTCAAATGTCTATGAAGCCTCTATTCATCAGTCTAGGAATGTGCCACGAGAAGCCATGGGCACCTCAATCAAAGAAAGAAAAGTACTCAAAAATAATGAAAGATAAAAGGCCTCCTCTGGGATACTAGAAGGGCGCACCAAGCTAGAGGAATGTATAGATCCAAATCTCACTAATGCGCATGCTGAAGTTCTCTATCTAATGTATCTGCATCATAAAATGTTGCAGGTCCAAAATGGACATCAATACATGGAATATAATGCTATGTAAAATATCTCAAGGAGAAATAAAGCTCGACTCAGACATCTTGACTCAATGCTCTTGCTCAAATCGTTTTATGCAAGTTTAAAGTGAGTCATGCTTTTAAAATAATCCCATTAAAATAGGATCATTTTGAAATCTCATGCTAAATCAATGCTACTTGGGAGTTTCTCTTAACCGACATCCTCATCCCACCACCTTAAGTAAGGTGATGCACAACGAATCAGCATCACTACCACGCCCGCCGTTAACCTGCCACGAAAAAGGGGAATTAACTCTCTCTTAGATCCTAAGTGTCCACTTGTGGGACAAGAGCCGTCAAACTAGCTGTAACAACTATCGTATGATGGTAACATAGTTTGTTGGGTTAAAGTAGAAGTATACTCATTCCCCGCTCAGTGCTCGATACTTCTCCCTAGACTAAAAGATGTTCAACTCGGCAATTAACTCATCATCTACTCATCATCATCATAACTCAACTCATCATCATCTCATCATTATCTAATCATCAACTCATAACTCAACTCAATAACTTAATCAATCAATGCAAATGATTAAATAGGCTTAGACTCAAATGGTCATTTAGACTCATTCAATCAACTTAACATGCAATACAATCAAGCCATCATATATCATAATGTATGTGACTCAATGAAACATACTCCTTATGCTCATGTATACTCAAGTTACTCAACTAAATGTTCATCAATCCACTGAGTTCAATATGCACAATTTACCTAACTCAATATACTCAATTTATACACAAAATTCCATGGAAACATGTAAATTAGGGTTCATACCATCATGAATGAAAATACATGTATATATCTCACAATCATGCTAATGAAAACATAGGAATTATCTCATGTAATGTAAGATAAGATAAGACCTCGTGATGAATACAAGGATATAGTATTAAAATAGAAAGAATTTATCAAAAATCCCAACTCGCCTCAAATCTTGATTCAAGATAATGGAAAAGGGCGTGTGAAGAATGGAATCCACACTTTTGTAAGCCCTACATACCTGGAAATTAAAGGAACAATCAAACCTCAATGGATTTTTGTGGCGAAATTAAGAACCTTACTCCTTCTCCTTTCTCCTCTTCCTGCTCAAGAAAACCCTAGGTGAAAAATGGAAGAAATTTGCCTAAGGGTATGCCTTAGGACTTATATTTTTTCCCAAGAATGGTTGAGGATTAAAGAGAAAAGGTGGGATAGGATAAAAGAATCCTTTTTAAAAGTTTTCAACAGCCCATTACTGGCCATGTTACGACTCGTAAACAGTACCACGACCCGTACGACCCCTCTTCTAACCCTTTGGCTCAATTGCAGATATTCTAGAAATTGCTACGAGCCCAAACTATGACCCATAACCCGACTTAGGACCCATAAGGGAGGTCTTGTGGTGCAACTCTTTACTGGCAGTCTCCCGTAAAATGGTCATAACATTTGACTCTAAACTATAAATGAGGTGAAACTAGTTGCGTTGGAAAGCTAATTCAAAGGGACTTCATTTATTATATTATGAAACCTCCAATTCTTCGTGCCTTTAGAGTTATAGTCATTTGAAGTTGACCCTTGCACAATCCAACGCTCAAAACATAATTTATAGGAGCCTTGAACTCGTTTAAGTATTAGATGTCTCTTCCCACCTATAAGAATGAGGCTTGAAACATAGGTACATATAAGGGTAGATTTATGGGGCATCACACCTTCGAGTTTCCATTTGTCATATCATGTCTAGGCCCTAGTCTTGGGTCGTGACAGTTGATTCTATCTTTTGAGCTCATTGGACTTAGTTCAGTTATTATTTTATTATGTTCATTTATTCTTATACTTTGTTGATAGTTGGTTATATGTGTGGCTTAGACTTATCTCTATGGTACTCCTGATTGGTAGAGTTGGATTGGCCCCTAGGTTGTTGTAGTGAATAGTAGTGATTCTATTAGTATCTTTTTAGTCAGTTGACTTCTATTGAAAGATCTTGTTGTGATTAGATTGTTAGGCTAGTGTTCTCAAGTATGTTTCCTTGTTTCTATCTCTTGCTCAGGCTATTCCTTTGTCTTTGCTTACATATATTATAATATGCTATCTCTTCTTAGTTGTTTGTACTGTACCTTTCCTTTTTACTTTTTATGACTTTTGTTATCCTTGAAACTAAGTTGACTCATGCCTACTGAGTATAATTTGTTTGGTACTCATACTACACTTCTACATCCTACATATTAGAGTATGATTTCTCACTATTGACGAGAGCCTTGTATGGTGCACATTTTGGGAGTTGGAGACTTTGGTGAACTTCTAGCATCTGGAGCAACCATTCTCTGACTATTTTGGAGAAGACTAGTCTTTATTATGCTTTTAGAGAAAATTTTGTGTATATTGTATCTATGTTGCTTCTATCTATTATTTAGCATTAGTAGCTCAATTACGACTATTACCTGGTCAGAAAAAGTGTTGTCATGTTTATTCGACTCTACCTTTTAATTTTTTTTTCTCATTCCCTTATTTCTTTCATATATTATAGCTCGCTATCCCTGGTTTCAAGCTATAGGATAGGCTTATATACTGGTGAGAGGTTAGTAGGTGCCATCATGACTATGGTTCCGAGGGTCATAACAAATAGGAAAATTAAATTAAGGTTACAAGTTTTTTTTTGTGGTGTGAGGATAGGGATGGGAAATAGACTCTAGGAATTTAAATACAATTCATATAATTGATATTAAACAAAACTCAAGTTAAAAATAAACAAGGAAATGAGAGCACATAATATGAAAAACTAAAATATATAATATTAAGGAGAAATTAAGTAGCTAAGTTGGTTGAGTACTTGCATTTTTGACTTTTTATAAGAGTTCGACTCCATACACTATAATCCCATTGAATATTTTCTTTTAAATAATTAAAAAATGATATTGAAATAGATCATACAAAAATGAAAATAAAATAACAAATATTCAAGGAAGAAATAGATGGTGTTACCCAATTTTACTTATATTTGAATAATTTCATCCATGTTTGGCTATATCTTCATCTTTTTTCCTTTTTGGAACCAATTTATGACAAAAATTCCACACAATGATCCAAATTATAGTAAATGGATAAACGAGAGAAAAAAAGTTAAAAAGTAGTTTGGAATGATAGAAAATACACCAGTTCATATATGAAATGATTAGGACTTGAAGAATGCTATTAAGGTTTGTATAAAAGAGAGAAAAGAGTCGAGTTGGGGGCTTTTGGAGAAAGTAGAATAATTAGGGATTAGAAAATAGTTGTGAAGGTTAAACAAATAATGAAGGAGATAAGCAGGGGCACTCGATTAAATTGCATGAATGGCAAAAATAATAATAAAAAAAAGAGTTAGATTCTGGCTTGTTTTGTTGGGTCACATATTAAATCGACTTAGGGGTTGAAGTTGAATGCGAATTTTAGCTAAAATAGGCATAATTTTGATAGTTATTTGGAAAAAGATTGTTAACTGTATTTAGGATTATTATAATTTAAAGAAAAAAATTCTACAATGATAATATAATATGATACTTACAAAATCAAAAAAATAATATGAAATAATGAATGTCATATACAATACTTCAATCAAGTTAGTTAAACTTTATGATCATAAACGCATATGTAGTTTTGTGAGAACCAAAAGTGTAATCAAAATTTTCAAAAGTTGTTGTATTAATAATGTAATATAGAGAATATTATTTTTTAAATACAATCCAAGTGACAAAATGTTACTCCATCTATCCCATTTTATATGAAAACCTTTGACTTGGTATGGTCACGACCCAAGCCTAGGCCTAGATGTTAAACAGCAAATGGGAAACATGAAGGAACCCCAAAAAAGCCTCTTAACATATTAATCAAACATCCTTGGTCGCGGAAGCAAAATATCAACAACAAGAGACATATATATAAGGGAAAATGGGACTAAGGGAAGTCTTTGATAATTATAAAATACTCAAGAGTCAAGCTCAAAGCATAAATACATCAATTGTTCCAAGAACACCTCTAAAAATAGATTGGAGCGGGGGCTAAGACACTCTCCAGGCTCAACCTCATAGTATGAAGTGTTCAACATAAAGGAAATAACAAAAAGGCAAGGATAACATAGATAGCGAGGAGCGAGGGGGAGGGAGGATCAACTTGGAATTGGCTGTCAGTGAATCCTAAGTATGACATAAATAGAGGAAATAAAATCTCATACATGCTAAAGGTACATCTGAGACCTTCCTTCCAAGAAACTATGACATAGATAGATAGATACGGGTGTACTTTAGGAAACTAGCAAGCCTTGCCATTCGGATGAAAGGAATATCATCCTAACAAAAGCCTGATTCTTCCCATATCAATGTTTGAGATGCCTAGTGGTGCCAATTTTTTCCTAGTTGACAATATTACTTTTATGCCTGGCGGCAACTCGGATCTTATGTTCTTTAGATGCCCAGCTTATCCGCCAGTTGTCTGGCTGTAAAAGGAAGAGGTTAGTTCACAACTCTGAAAGCCAAAGACGAAGTGAGGAAGGCAGCTACAGAGCGGCATATAAGGAAGAGACTCGGACTTGAGGACTCACCAAGGCGTATCTCCAAAGCCCCAAACTAGCCACGTGTAGGATGATCGAGAGGTGCTCCGGTTCCTACATGGTAACATCATATAAACATAGAGTATGCATTAGTATATTTGAATGTATAAGTATGTAGGATGCAATGTAACAAGACATAGGCAGCATAGTCGAAATGCATAGTCATAAACAATGGATAAGTATAATATCAGTATGGCATGCATGATCAATGCTTGAGGAAAAACATGATTGTAAATCATCTAACTTGCAAATATAGATTACGTTTGTAGGAAGAGACCATAATAAACATAGCTCAAGCAAACTATCACTTGATCTCTAAGGCATGCCACCCCTTTGGAAGGTGATTGAGGTACTCACCCCTCTACATGGTAGTACGAGCTTGTCACCCCCCGAGAAGGTGACTGAGGTACATACCCTCAATAAGGTAGTACAAGCATGGCTCCTCACAACAAGGTGATTGAGTTACATACCCCTCAATAAGGTAGTACAAGTATGCCGCCCCCCGACAAGGTGATTGAGCCTTGTCACCCCCTTAACAAGGTGATTGGACATGCCACACCCAACAAGGTGTGGTCAACTTGCAACACCATAGATACTTTCCATAAATTCAATGCATACATACAATCCCTCAATCATTATAACATCACTTGACTTGTAAACCGTATATTAGATCATCAATAACTCAAGAATCCTTGTCAAGACATTTTATGAAATACTTGGTGGGTGTGTGATGCTAGTTCAAAATCAAGCAATTCAAGAGTGAAATAATGTATCATAGTTTCATAGCTCAAAACATACATAGTCACAATAGACAAACCAACTCATAGTATAAGCTTGACATAGGTAGACATGTGTTTTCCATCAACATCTCATAAACCCCAACATGGTTTATAATCATAATCCATAATAAGTAATACCCATAAGTAATAAAACTTAAAAAAAATGTAATTTTCATAAAATAAGAAGGTTGGGCACCAAGGGTAAAAGGATTCAATGGTTGAAACTCACAAATCTAAATTTGGGGATTCCTTGATGTAGTCTTGAAGCAGACTGAAGCTTGAATAGAGTTTTTGAGATCCAAAATTAAGCTTGAGACATTTAATTTAGATGAAGTATTTGGTTAAGTGTTGGAGAGAGTTTTTAGAGGGTATTAAGTGATATAAAGTTGAAAAAAAAAATGTCTAAGTATATGTGTTTTATGCATAAGTGGGTATGGGTCTATGACCCCATGGTCCTTAGGCCGAAAAAGAATTTCAGTGAAAATTAACACTGATCTACACCCCTGGCACTTCGTGGCCAGAGCGCAGGTCGCAAGTGGAAATCAAAATTTTTTGAAAAATCATTTTTCACAGGTCCTCTAAGATCGTGGCTATACTTATTTCTCACTTAATTTTTCCCCCTTGATCACGAATATGAAATTGAATTTTTGATATCACGCATGAATTTTGAGATATATATAAATTATATAGGCATTTTTGAGGCATTTTTAGGGGCGTTTCAGGCATGATATTTAAGGAAAAATGGATGATTTTTAAAACATGTTGTCTAAAATCATTCTTAAATATTTGTATGACGGAGAATCATTTCATCAAGAGTAAAAAGGGTATTTTAAATGTAAATTGTTTCCAATTAGAGTAAGGTGATATTCTTTTTGGGATGGACTAGAAAAGAAATGGTGCCACATGAAACGTGAGGAGGGAGTACATAAATTTTGAGTAAATTAAGTACAAGAAAGTAGGTTATTTGGATCAATTTGTTTTTGTTACAATATACAACGTTATTGCCCGGCCAAGAATACTTTTGACAACAAAATATTATAACAGTAAAAGATGTTGGTAAAAGCTTCAAGAACCAAAAAAAGTTATTGTCATAAATCATCCTTATTTAGCAAAGAAAATATTATTGAAAGAAAGTAATATTCATAAGTTGAGTTAGAAAATTGGAGGTCTAATAAAAAGTACTTGATTCATTGAAAGTTCTCTTTTCAATCACATTGAATGTTAACATGCATACATAAGTTTTTCTTTATGAAATGATTTAGATATAATTTGCTTGGCGTACAATATTTAAAAGTTAAGATGCATGTATATTTAAAAATAACTCAAATTTTCTGAATAACAAAAATTATATGCAATCTGATCCCAATCAAGATTTTTACTAGATATAAATATTTTGGTATCGTTTGATAGATGGTTGGAGCTAAGTTATTCATGCATTAAATTCGCCAAAAGTAATACCATGCTTAGTAGCATTCTTTTGTAATATATAAAGTTAAACACACATAATACATTGTTTAGTTTGTAATTTAAAAGTCCGTATAACTAATACATGTATAAGTTATTAGGGAAACAATGTCGACTCACAAGGTTTAAGAGAACAAGCAATTTTCTAAGCCCCCAAAATTTTAGGCCCCTAGTTTTTTGTCATGATTGGAAACCTAATCGCGACTAAACAAAGTAAATCCAAAGTAAAAGAAACCATTGTAACGGCCCAAGCATAGACCCTAGACGTGAGACAGCGAATGGAAATCCGAAGGATCCCAAACAAGCATCCTAGTATATCATTTATGCATCTTTTGTTACGGAAGCAATTAAACAACAACAAGAGAGTATAAATAGGGATAGAAGGGACTAAGGGAAGTCTTTAATAGCATAAATCATCAAAATAGTCAAATCTCAAGCATAATTAGATCACTTGTCCAACAACACCTCTAAAAAGGGAATTGAGTAGGGCCCATGACACTTTCTGAGCTCACCCTCATAGTCATAAGCATCTAAACAAGAAAAGCATCTTTACATAACATAAGATTAATAGTTGTTGTCCTTGGAATTGAGGACTTACCAAACTTGCTTCTAGAGATATTACTAGCCATGTGGAGGAGGAAAATGATCAAGTGGAACACTTGTCCCTACATGGTAACATCATGTAGGCATAAAGTATGCATTAGTATGTTGGAATATACTAAGCATGTGAGATGAAATGCAACAAGAGATAGGCAACATAGTAAAAATGCATATTCTTAGGCAAGAGATAGTATATGAGCCATATGGAACGTATCATCAATGCTTTAAGTAAAACATGCTTAGATAGAATATAAAACATGTGTAGGAATAGACCATCATCATAGACCAAGCAACTAGTATTTGGAATCCAGGGCATATCACCCCCTCGGAAGGTGATTGAGGTATCTACCGTCAATTGGTAGCACGGGCCTAGCACCCCCTGACAAGGTGGCCAAGGACCCGTCGACATGGTAGTATGTTGTAGCACCCCCCGAAAAGGTGGCGAAGGTATATACCCCTCGACAAGGTAGTACGAACTAGCACCACCTGACAAAGTGATTAAGGCATAACACTCCCTCAACAAGGTATGGTCAACTTGCAACACTATAGATGCCTTTCATGAAATCAAAACATATATACATCTCCTTCATTCACATAAAGTCAGTTAACTCATAAGCCATGCAATAGACCTTTAATAACTCAAAAACCCTTAACTGGACATTTTATCAAACATTTGGCGGGTGTGTAAAGCAAGTTCAAAATCATGGAATTCAAGAGTGAAATATTGTGAGAAAAAATAATGTAAATCAATCCACCAACACTTGGTAACACCATCATGCACGATACATTGAAACCCCTCATCAAATCTCCTAATACATCATAGATTCATAGCTCCAAACATGCTTGAATAGTCAATATTTATAAAATCCCAACATAGTTTATAATCAAATTTATTACAAGATATATCCATAGTTAATTCAATTTGAAAACAAGCAATTTACATAAAAAGGAAGGTTTGTCACCATAGGTGAAAGAACCCAATCGTTGAACCCTACATACTCTAAATTAGGGGATTTCTTTGAAGAAGATTTGAATGAGAACTTAAAGCTTGAATGAATTACTTGAGAACCGGAATGAGTTGGTGTCACTTGAATTTGGATGAAATATTTGTCTAAGTGTTAGAGAGGGTTTTGGAGAATGTGTTGAATGAGATGGTGATGAAAAATTACTAAGTATAGGTGTTTTTACGCATACGAAAGCTTAGGCCCAAGATCCCAAGGCCTTGGGTCAAAATAAGAAAATTAGCAAAAAATACTCTGCTCCGCGATGGCTCCGCGTCGCACACCGCTTCTAGAAATTAAAATTTTTTGAAAACAAAATTTTGCTGTGGTTGCTCTAAAATTGGGGTCATGCCCATTTCCTATTGAATTTTTCTCCTGATCAAGAATATGAAGTCGGATTTTCGATATCACGCATGGATTTTTGGATATATGGAAATTACAATTATAGGTATTTTCAAGGCATGTTTTTTAGCACTTTTTGTGGTCGTTTCAATATCCCCCCCCCCAGGGAATATTCGTCCCCAAATGTCAAAGAAACGTATATAAGAGGAGTAATAAAGATGATTTCATCCCATGCAAGAATGCAATAATGCACCTAAACATCATTTCAAATATCTCAACATAAGTGTCAAAATCACCATGAACTTGTCAACATAAACATGTATACATGCAATGACATAAGGGTTGAATCTTAAGACATGAAATCACATAGGGACTTAAATTAGTTCCTTATGCTTAAGTAGAATGGAAGAGATAGGGATATTGCTTTTGCATATCCACCCCGGCTTCCCATGTAGCACTCTCAACTTGTTGGTGTCACGATCCAACCCTAGGGCCTAGACTTGACACAATGCTTGCAGAAACCAAATGGGACCCCAAGCAAGCCTCTTAAAATAGCATTACACATCATCGGTCACAAGAGCAATAATGTACCACAAGAGATAATAAATAGGGATAATCAGGGCTAAGGGACAACTTTCATATGATAAACATCAAGGGTCAAGAGAGAGAGTCAGAGATCGTAACATTACACATAGAATGTCTAACAACACCTCTAACCATAGAACTTAGCGGGGGCCAGGACAAGCAATCGGGCTCACCCGCGTAGGAAAATTACATAATAATAGAAAAGGGAGTCTTTATATATAGCATAAGATCAAAGTTAATGTCCCAGAAGTGGAGAACTCACCAACTAACTTTAAGAGAGAGATCGTACTAGCCACATGGAGAAGGATGATCAAGTGGACTCTGGTTCCTACATGGTAACATCATATAGGCATAGAGTATGCGTCAGTATGTTTGAACGTACTAAGTATGTAGGATGCAATGCAACAAGGGATAAGCACCATGAGAAAAATGCATAACATAGGCAATAAATAAGCATATAGCAATATGACATGTTTGAATGACGCTTGAAGTAAAATCATACTTATATAAAACATAATATATGTGTATGGAGAGACCATATTTAGTGAATATCCAACGCCTTCCACCCTCTTGGAGAGGCGAGTGAGGTATGAACCCCTCAATTGGTTGATGAGATACAAGCACCCTCAATAAGGTAGATGAGGTACAATCCCCTCAACAAGCTTGATGAGGTACAAACCCCTCAACAAGGTTGATAAGGTACAAAGTCCTCAACAAGGTTATCAAGGTACAAACCCTCAACATGGTTGCATGGGCCTACCACCTCCCGAGCAAGGTGATGGAGGTACAAAGCTTCAACAAGGTTGTACGGGCCTACCACCTCACGAGCAAGGTGATCGGGGTTCAAACCCATCAATAAGGTTACCCGAGCCTATAACCTCCTGAGTGAGGCTCCGTCAATTCCAAACACTAAAGAGATAATATCATATTTGTTCATTCTTTTCATCATCATAAAGTCATTTCACCCATAAGACATGCATTGGACCTTCAGTTCCTCATGAAACCATAACCGGATATTTTATCAAATACTTGACGGGTGTGTAGTGCTAGTGTAAAAGCATGCATTTCAAGAGTGCAATTATGGTAGAAAATTCAATGTAAAATAATCAATAGATACTTGGTAACGTCCTCAAGCAATATACATCAAATCTCATAATAGGCCTTAGATGCATAACTCAAAACATGTTAAAACAGTCAAAATTTCATAAAACCCCAACATAGTGTGCAGTGAAATTCATAATAAATAAGACATATGAGTAAATCAACTTTATATCAGGAAACCTTGGGTAAGACAAAACTTGGGCATCATAGGTTCCTTTCACCCATGAAAGAAACCCACATACCTTGACTTTGGAGAATCCTTGAACAAGATTAGAGACGGAGACTTGAAGCTTGAATGAGAACCTTAAGATCTGGATGAGTTTTGGGACTTGAAATTTGGAGGTGAAATGTTGTCTAAGTGTTTGAGAGAGTATTTGGGAATGTCTTGAATGATATGAGGATGAAATAAGGCTAAGTATAGGTATTTTCACCTATGGGGAGGTTTAGGCCCATGACCCAAAAGCTTTGTACCGCCTCAACAAAACTAGGCATTTCTAACAATGATGCTTGCCCCTAGTGTGTCGCGCCTGGGGCGCGAAAACCTCAATATTTTTCGCCACTTTGGAATTTTGAAATTCGCCACGGATTGCTCTAAAATTGGGGTTAGACCCATCCCCACTCAATTTTTCTCCCTGAACAAGAATATGAAGTCAGATTTTTGATATCATGCATGGATTTTGAGATATATGAAAATTATGATTTCGGGCACTTCTGAGGCACTTTTTAGGGCCGTTTCAATATCTCTCCCTTCGGAATATTCGTCCCCAAATGTCAAAGATATGTATATGAGAAGAGTAATTATGAAGGGATCAGCTCAAACAAGAATGCAACATTACACTTAAGAACAATTTCTAAAATCTTGTCATAAGTGTCAAAATCATGATGAAACTTGTCAACATAAACATGAAGGCATGCAAATGACATAGGTGCTGAAACACAAAATTAGAAATTATAAAAGGAAAGGACTTGATGTTTCATCACAAGCTTGAATAGAGTGAACAGGTTCGGATAACACTTCTCCATGCCCGTTCTCGCTCCCCGAGGAAAACTATCGACTTGACGATTCTTCCAATGGGCCTTGATGAACACCACATCCTTCTTAATCAACTTTTCCCATCCATCCATCCAATATCTCCACCGGCATATTCTCCTAAAGCAAATTCATCCACAACACCCACAACCTCAAAAGTTCTATAGCACTTGAGTCAACACCACATCTCCTCAACCTAGATGCATGAAGAGCCGGACAAATCATATACCTATTCATAGACAACTCCAATTTGCATACAACCTTACCAATCCTACCCAAAACTCTATAAGTACCCACATATCTAGAGCTTAACTTACCCTTCTTACCAAAACAAACCATACCCTTTATGGGTGAAATGTTCAAATGGATCCAATCACCAACTTTAAATTCAAGGTCTCTCCCCCTCGCATCGGTGTAGGAATTTTGACGACTTTGGGTTGTTTCCAACCTTCGTCTAATCATCCTTACCTTTTCAAGAGCCTCCATAACCAGTCCAACTCATCAAATCCACCTCTCCTACCTCAAACCACACAACAAGTGATCTACAATATCTACCATAGATAGCCTCAAAAGGGGCCATACAAATACTAAAATGGTAGCTATTATTATATGCAAACTCAATCAATGTAAGATGATCATTCCAACTACTTTTAAGCTCCAATACACAATCCCCAAGCATTTCCTCAACTATTTGGATAGTTCCTTCGTCTTGGCCATCCGTTTGAGGATGAAATGTCGTACTAAGCTTAACTCTTGTACCAAGATCCCTTTGGAAGGACCTTCAAAAGTATTAAGTAAGCTGAGCATCACGATCCAATATGATTGGCAATGGCACCCTATGCAATCTCACCATCTCATGAATGTATAATTTATCATAATGTTCATCCCTATATATAGTCTTAACCAGTAGAAAATGAGCCAATTTTGTCATTCCAACAACCACAACCCAAATGGAGTCAAAATCCTCTCTAGTCTTTAGCAACCCAACCACAAAACCCATATTAATTTCTCCACGCTTCCAAGTATGAATCTTTATTTCTTAGACTAGGGCACTAGGCCTTTGATATTCGACTATGTCTTGTTGGCAACTATGACAATGGGATACAAATTTTGCAATGTCTCTTTTCATACCTCCCCACCAATACCTCCCTCAAACCTCTATGCATATTAGTAGAACCGGGGTGAATGGAATAGGAAGAACCATGAGCCTCATCAAGAATATTTTCTCTCAATCCATCAACACAAGGCACATATAACCTACCTTGGTATCTAAGGGAACCATCTCTCCTTTAGGAGAAAACCTCCACCTTACCATCTTTTACCAATGCCTTCAATTGTAACAAAGTAGGGTCAAGATCTTGCTTAGCTTTCACCTCCTCAACCAATGAAGATTTAAAGCCATCAACTACAACAACACCCCCATTATCCACCTCTTCCAACCTAAACCCTAACCTAGCCAACCGATGGACCTCCCTAGCCACCCCTTCGCCACCATCATCAACATGAGCTATGCTACCCATAGAAACCCTATGCAAAGCATCCGCCACCACATTAGCCTTATCGGGATGATAATGCACACTCATATTATAATCCTTAAGAAGTTCTAACCACCTTCTTTTTCTCAAATTGAGATCATTTCGAGTGAAGACATATTGGAGATTCTTATGATTTGTAAGCACATCAATATGCACCCAATACAAATAAGGAAGCCATATCATTAATGCAAGTACCATGGCGGCTATTTCAAGATCATGGGTAGGATCATTCTTTTCAAGCATCTTAAGTTATCTAGATGCATGCTACCACAGTACCATTTAGCATCAAAACACCACCCAACCAATTCTTGAGGCATAGCAATACATAACAACCCCTTCAACCCTTCCAGTAGAGCCACGATAGGAGCGAACACAAGCTTAAGCTTCAAGGTTTTAGAAACTCCACTCACACTCATCGGTTCACTCAAATTAGTTTTAATTGTGGTTAGCTAATTCATAGGGGAAGCGATAGAAGAAAACTTATCCACAAACCTTTGGTAATACCCTTAAGTCCAAGACACCCACAATATTCGATAGGGTCAACAGTCTCAGTTAATCTCTAATCACCATCATTTCAGTAGGGTCCACCTTAGTTCCATCACCTAGCACCACATGACCTAGGAAGGTGACCTATTTCAACCAAAAATCCCATTTCTCCTATTTAGCACCCAACCTTCTTCCTTAAACTTTGTAGCATCGCCCTCAAATGACTGACATGCTTCTCCTCACTCCCAGAGACAAACCAACATATCACCACCAAGGACCACCACAAACATAACAAGACAGGGTTTAAAGACCCTATTCATGAGACCTATAGACATAACTGGTGCTTAAGTCAAACCAAAAGGCACCACCACAAATTCAAAATATCATAAAGGACATTCACTAACTCATTAATTCCCAGAAATAACTCAATAGTAGTGACTTAGATTCAACACCACTAATTCTTACAAGATGATAAACACAACCCTTAGAGATCAATTGTACCGTAAGACAAGAAATGGGCTTACCCCTTCACAACCATATTACAAGCCCCCATTCAAAGACAAATTTATTAGGGAATTAGAATCTAACTCTATGGACCTTACCATCAATGGAGACACAAAAGACTTCAACTAATCCACCCCAAGTGTGACATGAAAATCCACAACATCAAACTCAACAAGTCACAAGGCAAGATCTTAATATGGATACGGAACAATACCTATAAACCTTTTAACAATAATTAACTCAACAGAAGGGGGAGTTGACTTCAAACGTTCATAGAACAACTCAAGCATATTTGAAGCTCACTAGCAATAAGTAAGAATAATGAAAGAGATATTGAAGGAGATAGTGGAAACCTGACCTATCAAGGCATACACGTCAAAGCCAAAGGAAATTTCAAAACACCAGTAGCAACATCGGGCACCTCATTCCCTCCTTGAGCCCCTTGATCAACATGACCACTGTGCCCTTATGGTCGACCATCCTTACCTTTATTATGAGCATATGGACAATCCAAAATTTTGTGGCCTATCTCACCATACCCAAAGCATGCACCCGTGTTCCTCCAATATGCACCATATGATTCCTCCCATATTTTAGGGATCTAAGATGAGTCAGCCCATCATCACCCCCTTTGCTCTTATTGTGCTTATGAGGACAATCACTCCTTTTATGCCCCTCTTCACAACAATCGAAGATAGCATTTGTGCACCTCAAACATTGGCCTCTATGCACCTTACCATATATTGGACACATAGCATCACCTCTATCTTTGAGACTTTGGAAATTTCCTTCAAAATAAACCCTCTTGGCTCACTACCCCTTCTCTTACCATTTGAAATCTTGGGAGCACTCACTTGTTCATTGAGGCTAGTCTTCAATTTCGCCACCATTTCAGACAATACCTATAGAGCAGTGCAAACCTCTGCTTTGATATATCTCCATCTTGAGTAGCTCGAGACAAGTCTGAAATGTAACGATTAGGGATTAGCAATAAGCCCTGGGGACCTTACTCTATCGCACGAGATAGATCATTAAGAAGTGAAATTTTTCCTGGAATGCCTCATAGCCTCCTATTCATAGTCATGGCACTCTTCACAACCATGAATAAACTCTAATTGACATGGTATTTTGGACGTCGAGGACCTAACAACCTAGTGCTCTAATACAAATTTTGTCACGACCCAAGCCTAGGGCCCAGATGTGACACGGTGCATGGGGACCCCAAGCAAGCCTTTTAACATATGATTACACATCCTCGGTCATGGGAGAAGTAAAGTACCATAAGAGATAATAAATAGGGATAATCGGGGCTAAGGGACAACTTTCATACCATAAACATCAAGGGCTAAGAGAGAGAGTCAAAGCTCATAGCATTATACATAGAATGTCCAACAACACCTCTAACCATAGAACTTAGCTGGGGTCAAGATATGAAACCGGGCTCACCCTCATAGTCACGTACATAATAAGAGAAAAGGGAGTCTTTATACATAGCATAAGATCAAATTCAATGTCCCCAAAGTGGAGGACTCACCAACTAACTTTGAGAGAGAGATCGTACTATCCTAATGGAGGAGGATGACTAGGAGGGACATTGGTTCCTACATGGTAACATTATGTAGGAATAGAGTATTCGTTAGTACATTTGAATGTAATAAGTATGTAGGATGCAATATAACAAGGGATAAGCACCAAGAGCAAAATGCATAAAATAGGCAATTAAAAAGCATATAGCAATATGGCATCTATGAATGATCCTTGAAGTAAAATCATGCTTATACAGAAAATAATATATATGTAAGGAGAGACAATATTTAGTGAATATCAATGTCTTACCACCCCCTCAGAGGGGCGAAAAAGGTACAAACCCCTTAATTGGTTGATGTGGTACAAACCCCTCAACAAGGTTGATGAGGTACAAACCCCTCAACAAGGTTGATGAGGTACAAACCCCTCAACAAGGTTGATGAGATACAAACCCCTCAATAAGGTTATTAAGGTACATACCTCTCGACATGGTTGCATGGGCCTACCACCTCCCAAGCGAGGAGATCGAGGTACAAACCCCTCAAAAAGGTTGTACCCTACCACTTCCCAAATGAGGCAATCGAGGTTCAAACCCATCAACAAGGTTACCCGGGCCTAAAAACCTCCCAAGTGAGGCTTGGTCAATTCCAAACTCTATAGAGATAATATCATATACATACATTCTTTTCATTCTCATAAAGTTATTAAACCCATCTGATATGCATTGGACCTTCAATTTCTCACGAAACAATAACCAAAATATTTTATCAAACACTTGGTTGTAGTACTAGTGCGAAACCATGCATTTCAAGAGTGAAATCATGCTAAAAAAATTCAATTTAAAACCATCAATAGATACTTGGTAAAACCCTCAAGCAAAATGCATCAAAACCCCTCATCAAATCTCATAATAGACCTTAGATTCATAGCTCAAAACATGCTAAAATAATCACAATTTCATGAAACCCCAACATAGTGTGCAATGAAATTCATAATAAATAATACCTATGGGTAAATCAACTTTAAATCATGAAATTTTTGGTAAAAGAAAGCTTGGGTATCATGGTTAAAGGAACCCATGAAAGGAACCCACATACCTTGACTTTGGAGAATCGTTGAAAAAGATTGGAGATGGAGACTTGAAGCTTGAGCGACAACCTTAAGATCCAGATGAGTTTTGGGACTTAAAATTTGAGGTAAAATGTTATGTAAATGTTTAAGAGAGTATTTGGGAATGTCTTAAATGATATGAGGGTGAAATAAGGCTAAGTATGGGTATTTTCATGCATGGGGAGGTTTAGGCCCAAGACCCAAAAGTGTGGTACCGACTCAACAAAACTAGCCATTTTTAACATTGAGGCGCGCCCCTAGTACGTTGAAAACCTCACTGTTTTTTGCCACTTTGGAATTTTGAAATTTTCTACGGTTGCTTTGAAATCAAGGTTAGACCGTTTCGTACTCAATTTTTCCCCATGATGTTGGATTTTTGATATGACGCACTGATTTTGAGATATATGGACATTACGATTTCGGGCAATTCCGAGGCATATTTTCAGGCACTTTTTGAGGTTGTTTCAGTTGGTTCCTCCAAAGGACGAAGCTACATCCTTGTTCCTAAACCTCTTCACTTGTCTATCCAAAATTTCTACTAGGACCACTTCATAAGTCAAATTGTCTTCAACAACACCCACAACATCTAAAGGCACAATAGCACTTGGGTCAACCACACACTTCCTCAACATAGACACATGAAAGATTGGATGAACCATATTCATATCATTGGGAAGCTCCAACTCATAGGCCACCTTACCAATCCTCCTCAACAGTCTATAAGGACCTATAAATCTTGGACTCAATTACCCTTTTTACCAAAACAAACAACACAATTCATGGGTGAAACCTTCAAATATACTCAATCACCAACCTTAAATTCAAGATCCCTTCTCCTCACATAGACGTAGAATTTTTCTCGACTTTGGCCTATTTTCAACCTTTCACTTATCATCCTCACCTTCTACATGGCTCCATAACTAAATCTTGGCCTAACAAAGCCATCTCCCCAACCTCAAACCATCGAACCGGGTACTTAGAACGTCTACCATAGAGATCCTCAAAAGGAGCCATACCAAGACTTGAATGATAACTATTGTTGTAAGCAAACTCAATGAGTGGATGATGTTCATCCTAAATTCCCCTTAACTCCAAAACATAATCTCTGACTATACCCTCAAGAGTTTGGATAGTTCTTTCGGCTTGGCCATCCGTTTGAGGGCGAAAGGTTGTACTTAGCTTAACCTTGGTACCAAGACCTCTTTTGAAGGACCTCCAAAAGTAAGAAGTGAATTGAGCACCATGAGCTAATATGATAGATAAAGGCACCCCATGCTATCTAACTAATTCATTAATTTATAGCTTGGCATAATCTTCGGTGCTATAAGTAGGCTTAACAAGTAGGAAATGAGCCGACTTTGTCATTCTATCAACCACAACCCAAATAGAATCAAAATATTTTTTAGTCTTAGGCAACCCAACCACAAAATCCATGTTGATCTCCTCCCACTTCCAAGTAGAAATCTCTATATCTTAGGCTAGACCACCCGGCCTTTGATGTTCGGCTTTCACTTGTTAGAAGTTATAACAACCAGATACAATTAGCGATGTCTCTCTTCATGCCACCCCACCAAAATACTTCCCTCAAATCTCTATACATCTTTCTAGAATGGGGGTGAGTAGAACAGGAAGAATTATGAGCCTCATCTAAAATCTTCTTTCTGAAGTCATCAACATTGGGCACACACAACCTACCTTGGTGCCTAAGGGCACCATCTTCCCCTTCTGTGAAAACCTCCACCTTACCATCTCTCACCAAGGCCTTCAACTCTAACAATGTGGGGTCGAAATCTTGTCTTGCCTTCACCACCTCAATCAATGAAGATTTAGAACCATCAACAACCACTATACCACCATTATCAACGTCCTCCGGCCTAATTCCCAATATTGCCAACTTATGGACCTCCCTAGCAACCTCTTTGCCACCGTCATCAATATGAGTTAGACTACCCATATACAACTTACTTAAATCATCGGCCACAATATTAGCCTTATTGGGGTGATAATGCATACTGATAATATAATCCTTAAGAAGCTCTAACCTCCTTCTTTGTCTTAAGTTGCGATCTTTTTGGGTGAACACATATTGGAGACTCTTATGATCGGTAAACATATCAAAATGCACCCCGTAAAAATAATGACACCAACTATTCATAGAAAATACCACGGCGGCCAATTCAAGATCATGGGTAGGATAATTCTTCTCATGCACCTTAATTTGTCTAGAGGCATATGCTATCACTTTACCATTTTGCATCAATATGCAACCCAAACCAATTCTTGAGGCATCACAATACACAACAAATCCTTCCAAACCCCAACATAGGAGCAGAGACAAGCTTATCTTTCAAATTTTGGAAACTCTTTTCACACTCATCGGTCCACAAAAATTTTTCCTTCTTTTGGGTGAAATTAGTCATGGGAAAAGCAATAGAAGAGAATCCACTAATAACATCCGGTAGCAACCCACCAAACCCAAGAAACTCCTAATATTCGATGGAGTCAAAGGTCTAGGAAAATTTCTAATTACTTCCATCTTGTTAGGATCCTCCTTAATACCATCACTTGACACTATATGACCTAGAAAGACAACCTCTTTCAACCAAAACTCACATTTTTCATACTTGGCATACAACTTCTCCTCCCTCAAGATTTGCAACACCACCCTCAAGTATCCACATGCTCCTCTGCACTATGGAAATCGATCATGATATCATCAATAAATACCACCATAGACAAATCAATGTAAGGTTTGAAGACCCTCTGCGTAAGATCCATGAAGATTTTTGGGTGCATTAGTCAAACCGAAAGACATGACCATAAACTCATAGTACCCATGCCTAGTCCGGAAGGCCATTTTTAGAATGTCACACTCCCTCACTTTCACTTGGTGATACTCGGACCAAAGATCAATCTTAGGGAAGTGACTAACCCCTTGAAGTTGGTCAAAAAGATCTCAATCCTTGGTAGAGGGTACTTATTCTTTACTGTTACCCTATTAAATTGTTAGTAATCAATGCACATTCTAAGAGTATCGTCCTTCTTCTTCACAAATAACACTGGTGCCCCCCAAGGAGGTTGGCTAGGCCTAATAAAATCCTTCTCCAACAAATCTCTCAATTGCTCCTTCAACTCCTTTAACTCTTTGGGGGCCATACGGTAAGGGGGAATAGAAATTGGTTGAGTATCGGAAATGAGGTCTATACCAAAATATATTTCCCTTTTGGGAGAAATATCAAGAAGCTCACTAGGAAAGATATCAAGGAATTCATTAACCACCGAAACTGAATCTATAGGTAGGGCTTTGGACTCAACATCCCTAACCCTCACAAGATGAGAGAGACACCCCTTAGAGATCATCTTTTAGGCTTTGATGCAAGAAATAAACCTACCCTTGACCACCACATAATGACTCTCCCACTCAAGAATGGGCTCATTAGGGAATTGAAATTTAACCATACAGGTTCTACAATCAATAAAGGCATAATATGCGTGCAACCAATCCATCCCAAGAATGACATCAAAATCCATCATATCCAATTCAATAAAATCACAAAGCAGCATTTTATTTAAAATGAAAATGGAACAATTTCTATAGACCCTTCTAGCAACAATGGATGCACCATGGGAGTAGACACCTCATATGGCTCACATAACAATTTGGGTTTAACATGAAACATTTTTGCAACAAAAGGAGTAACAAAAGAGTGGCATCCGGGTCTATCAATGTATAACTTCAAGATCAAAGAATTTTAACATACCGATGACGACATTGGGCACCTCATCAAGCCCTTGAACCAATTGTGCCTTGGGGCAGCACCTTGTTGACATCCACTCCCTCTAGGACCCTATTTGCATCTTAGTGTTGTGGACAGCTATCTCCACCCTTGTTGTGATTATGAGGACAATCAATTATCTTGTAACCAATTTCTCCACAACTGTAGCAAGCATTGGTATTCTCAAACATAGGTCATCATGGCCTCTAGTACATTTTGGGCACGTAGGATTATGCACCACAACACCACCACCTTAGACCCTTGGGTTGTCATTAGCAAACCTTCTATTAGGAGCATTGGAAGGCCCTTGTCCTTGATGAAATCAGCCACTCTTGGGACCATAGAATCTACCTTCAAAATGTTCCTTCTTGGCCTCACACATTTTCCTCTTTCCCAACGTTTCCCCTCCAATTGTTCGGCGTAAGTCATGAGGCGGGACTAGTCCTTTTGACCTATCAACATGGCGGCATGACACTCCTCACTTACCAAATCGGATATACCATCACAAACTTGTTCATCCTAGACCTTGGCTCAGCCACTAGTTATAGAGCATATTTAGCAAATTGGTTGAACTTGATGGCATACTCCCTCACACTCATTGACTCTTATTTTAAAATTTTGAATTCCATCATTTTGTCCTCCCTTAGCTCAATAGGAAAGAACCAGTTGAGAAATGCCACCTTAAACTCTTCCAAAATGATCACACTGTCATGTCTCTTCTCCACCTTCCGTTGGGTAAACCATATTTTGGCCATCCACTTGAGTTTGTATGTCACCAACTCCACTTTCTCCTCCAATCTAACCCCCATAATAGACAACAATTTGTACACCTCATCAACAAATTCTTGAGAGTCTTTATCCACTTTACACTTTAGACCCATGGAACTTTGATGGGTTCATTCTCATAAAGTCCCTAACCCTAAAAGCCAGAGTAGGAGCATGAGGGGCTTGGTGTCCTTGGTTGATTTGATTAGTCATGGCTTGAGCTAACATGGCAATAGCATCCCGAAAGTCCTCATAAGTCGGTTATTCTTTAGGTGTATGAGCTCTTCTTCCTCTTGGGATAGGCATGATCTAAAATATCAAAGAACAATATTTAAGGGAAGCCTTGCCTTAACTTCTTAAGCATGGCATAGACCAAGCAGAAGCGAAACATTTCCTAAAACACTTATAGCCTCTTGCTCATAGTTGTGGTGCAGTTCACAACCATAAAATAAGACTCTAATTGACATGTTTTGTTGGATGTCGAGGACTATTAACAACCTAGTTCTTGATACCAAGTTTTTCATGGCCCAAGCCTAGGGCCTAGACGTGACACGACAAATGGAAAGCGGAAGGGACCCAAAACAAGCCTCTTAGTATATCATTTACACATCATTGGTCATGGATACAATAGAATGACAAGAAGAGAGTATAAATAAGGATAGAAGGGACTAAGGGAAGTCTTTAATTGCATAAATCATCCAAAGAGTCAAATCTCAAGCATAATTACATCACTTGTCCAACAGCACCTCTAAATATGGAATTGAGCAGGGGCCATGACACTTTTCAGGCTTATCCTCGTAGTCATAAGCATCTAAACAAGAAAAGCATCTTTACATAACATAAGATCAATAGTTGTTGTCCTCTAAGTTGAGGACTCACCAAACTTGCTTCAAAAGATAGTGCTAGCCACGTGGAGGTGGAAAAAGATCAAGTGGAGCTCCAAGTCCTACATGGTAACATCATTAGACATAGAGTATGTGTTAGTACTTTTGAATGTATTAAGTATGTAGGATGAAATGCAACAAGAGATAGGAAACATAGTCAAAATGCATATATTTAGGCAACAGATAGTATATTAGCAACATAGCATGTATGATCAATGCTTGAAGTAAAACATGCTTAGATAGAATATAATATATGTGTAGAAAGAGACCATCATCATAGACCAAGCAACTAGTACTTGGAATCCAAGGCATATGGCCACTTAGGAAGGTGATTGAGGTATCTACCCCTCAATTTGTAGTACGAGTGAAACGACCCCAAAAATGTGCCTCAGAAATGCCTGAAGTCATAATTTCCATATAAATCAAAATCCATGTGTGATTTCAAAAATCCAACTTTATATTCTTAATTAGGGGGTCAAATTGAATGGGAAATGGGTCTAACCCCGATTTTAGAGCAATCGTAATGAATTTTTATATTTCAATGTATGATAAAAATTGTGTCCAGACACGTTCCTTCTGCGATGTGCCTCTATGTAGTTTTGTGTTCAGTTTTTTACTTTGGTCCAAGACATTCAATTCTTGGGCCTAAGTGTTCACATACATGAAAACACCTACACTTAGCCTCATTTCACCCTCATATCATTCAAAACATTTCCCAATACTCATTCAAACATTTAACCAAATATTTCACTCCTAAATTCAAGTCACAAGCTCATCCGAATCTAAGAATTTCCTCTCAAGTTTCAAGTCTCCATCTCCAATCTTCTTCAAGATTCTCCAAAAGCTAAGGTATGTGGGTTTCTTTCATGGATTCCTTTCACCCATGATATTTAACCTTCCTTTTACCCTAAATTGCATTATTTAAAGTTGATTTACTCATGGATCATACTCAACATAAATTTCATTGCACACTATGTTGGGGTTTATAAAATTGTGATTGTTTTAGCATGTTTTGAGCTATGGATCTAAGATCTATTATGAGATTTGATGAAGGATTTTGATGTATATTGCTTGAGGCTGTTACCAAGTATTGATTGATGGGTTTACGTCGAATTTACTTGTACTTTTTTTATCTTGAATCATATGATTTTACACTAACACTACATACACGCCAAATGTCTGATAAAATGTTTGGTTTATGATTCTTGAGTTGTGGAAGGACTAATATTTGGCATATGAGATATATGACTTTATGATGATGAAGGTATGTTGTACATGTGCTAAAGTCATCATAAGCTTATATAGTTTTACATTATGACCATAACCTTGTTGAGGGGTTGATACCTTGACAACATTGATAGAGGGTGTTAAGTCCATTAATGTTGTTGAGGGTTTTGTACCTTGACCACTTTGATAGAGAGAACTGAGTCCATTAACCTTGTTGAGGGGTTGATACTTTGACCACTATGATGGAGGGTGTAAAGTCCAGTAACCTTTTGAGGGGTTGATACGTTGACCACTTTGATTGAGGATTTTAAGTCCATTAACCTTATTGAGGGTTGATACCTTTACCACTATGATGGAGGGTGTTATGTCCATTAACCTTGTGGAGGGGTTTATACCTTTACCACTATGATGGAGGGTGGTAATTCCATTAACCTTGTCAGGGGTTTGATACCTTGACAACTTTGATGGAGGTTTTAAGTCCATTAACCTTGTTGAGAGGTTGATACCTTGATCACTATCAAGGGGGTGTTAAGCCTTGGATTTCGAGTACTAGTTGCTTCGTCTATGATGATGGTCTCTTCTTGTCTACTTAATATGTTCTATATAAGCATGTTTTACTTCAGACATCCTTTACACATATCATATTTCTACAATGTTATCTATTGATTATTATTATGTATTTTTACTATGTTGCCTATCTCTTGTTGCATTGCACCCTACATACTTAGTACATTCAATCGTACTAACGCATACTCTATGCCTACATAACATTACCATGTAGGACCCAGAGCTCCATTTGGCCATCCTCCTCCTTCAAGTGGCTAGTACAATTGTCTCTCAAGCTAGTTGGTGAGTCCTCCATTTCAAGGATGGTGGTCTGTATGTCTTATGCTATGTATTGATACTCTCTTCTTTATTGCTACTTTGACTATGAGGATGATCCTGGTTCTTGTCTTGGCCCCCGCTAAGTATCTATGTTTAGAGGTATTCTTGGACAAGTTGTGTATTAAGCTTAAGCTTTGACTCATATATGATAGTTAAGTATTACTTCCTCTGTCTCTCTCTCTCTCTCTTTCTCTACCCTAGCCCCAATTTCCTTGTTTATGTTTATCTCTCATTGTCATTTTTAATTGCTTCCATGACCAAGGATGTGAAAAGATATGCGATGAGGCTCGTTTGAGGTTCTTTCGGGTTCCCTATTCGTGGGTCATGTCTAGGCCCTAGATCCCCGGCATGATGATGGACCTAGCACCATCCGACAAGGTGGCCAAGGTATATACCCCTCGAAATGGTAGTACGGGACTAGCACCCCATGATAAGGTGGACAAGGTATATACCCCTCAACAAGATAGTATGGGCATAGTACCCCCTACCCTCGACAATATGGATAAGGTATATACCCCTCGATATGGTAGTACGGGCCTAACACCCCCCGACAAGGTGATTGAGGCGTAGCACCCCCTTAAAAGGCATGGTCAACTTGCAACACTATAGATACTTTTCATAAAATCAACATATATATACATCTCTTTTGTCATCATAAAGTCACTTAACTCATAAATTATGCAATAGACCTTCAATAACTCAAGAACCCTTAAGCGGACATTTTATAAAACACTTGGTGGGTATGTAATGCTAGTTCAAAATTATGCAATTCAAGAGTGAAATCATGTGAGAAAACTGAATGTAAATCAACCCACCGACACTTGGCAACACCCTCATGCAAGATACATTGAAACCCCTCATCAAATCTTCTAATAGATAATATATTCATAGCTCAAAAGATGCTTGAATATTCAATATTTATGAAACCCCAACATAGTTTATAATCAAATTCATAACAAGAGATACCCATAGTTAATTCAACTTGAAAATATGCAATTTACATAAAAAGGAAGGTTGGGCACCATAGGTGAAAGGACCCAATGGTTGAAACCCAAATACCTAAAATTTGGGCATTTCCTTGAAGAAGGTTTGAATAAGAACTTGAAGCTTGAATGAAACACTTGAGACCCGAAATGAGTTTGAGTCACTTGAATTTGGTGAAATATTTGTCTAAGTGTTAGAGAGGGTTTTGGTGAATGTCTTGAATATATGTCGTTGAAAAATGACTAAATATACGTTTTCTATAAGGGCGTCTTAGGCCCAAGAGCCCAAGGTCATAAGCTAAAATAAGAAAAATTGGCAACAAAATGCACTTCTCTATGTCGCGGAGGCAACACGCACCGCTTCTAAAAATCAAAAAAAAATTTAAATAAATTTTTTCTACGGTTGCTTTAAAATCAGTGTTATACGCATTTCCCACTCAATTTTTCTCCTGATAAAGAATATGAAGTTGGATTTTTGATATCACACATGGATTTTGAGATATATGGAAATGACGATTATAGAAATTTTTGAAGCACATTTAGCACTTTTTAGGGTCGTTTCGACCATAAGACTTTATTTAAATCTCAAAACTTGGAGTCATGACTACAAGAGCATCTAAGTAACACAAATGACTAATTACACGGCTTTCCCATAAGTAAAATACATAGTCTAGGATAGATAAAAACAAAAAACAAGATAAAGTCTTAAAGAAACATCAGTGGCTTGAAGTTTGAGTGTCACCGTTGTAACACCCAACATTTTACATGTACTAATGTTGTATGAAATAAACTATGATATGGATTGTTCAAATTAGTGTCCATTCTTGAAATGCTTGATTCTCGTGTTAACGGGCGATATGGGCGTCTAACGCTTAAGAGGGTCGAGTGTATATGTGTTTTATGTTAAATTGAGGATATCACAACCCTAAAGAAAGTAAGAGAATTAAGGTGTTTGTATGAATTAATAATCTAGTAGGTGAGTCACCCACTTGCTTAGCTATAATTTGCTAGCTAAAGAGAGGCGAGGTTCGACGTCAAATTTGTCCAAGTCCGATTATGGATAAAGTTTATCTTAAGGGTGTAATTTTAGCCCATGCTTTAGCATCATAAATGGACCTTATTGTCAGTCCAAGAAGAATGTAAAGAAAAGCCCAAGTATATCCCAAACCACTTGACCATTTGGGCCAAAAACGGATTAAGAAGAAAGCTGGAAATTGACAGCCAAATTCCATTATATTTAATGCCCATTTTGGCCCAATTTTGGGGGAACTAGCTGCTGATTAATTAGGCTAAGTTTATGTGATATTAGGAGGTCAAGAGGCCCAAAGAAATTCTTTCAATATAGGCCTTTAAAGAGGGGATTACAAGCAGCAATTTCAGTCCCCTATTTGACTTGGAAAAAAATTTCAGCTTTCCCAAACTCTCTCTCTAAACTTTTCTCAACCTAGCAAAGCAACAACCAAACGACTCTTTTAGGGTTCTTAAGGAGTTCTTCAACTTTGAAGATAAAGTTAAGTGATTATAATTATGTTTTTAGTAAGGTTTCTTCATAAAAATCAAGAAGTATACGATAATATGTAATGCTAGCAATTCTGGACAGCATGTGTTCAGAAAATTGTTGCACACTTGCCTTTTGTTTTAGTGACTTATTTATGGTTTGTGGTCTGTATTGTGAAGAGAATTTGATGTTCTTAACATGGTTTGAGTTATATACAGTACCCTAAGGTTGCTCCCATGATTTTGGTTTCATTTAACAACCTAGTTTTATTGTGCTATCTTAAGGGTAATGTTGATTGGTATTTGTAGGCTGTTGGATGGAAAGCTATTGGATCATGTCCTTCATGAGTTCTAGGGTGCTGTTCTAATATAGTATTAGCACTATTTGTATGTGTAAATGTTGTTGGAATAGTTTGGTTATTGTTTGAAAAGGTTTGGAATTGTCGACGTCGAAATATAGCGAAGGAGGGTAACGTTATGCTATCCATTTGTAGGTTCTGTAGAATTGTGATATCTTGTTCCACAACCTTTCCCTACTTTAGGACTATTTGTTTACTATTTAAAGACTGGTTCTGTGGTAAAAACATTGGAAACAATTTAGGTAAAGTTAAAATAGTTTTGGGATTGTTGACGTCGAAGTGTGGTGGAAGGATATAAAGTTATGCCGCTTGTTTGTATGTTGTGAAGAATTGTTATGTGTTGTGCTTTGTGGGCTGTTGTAGGACTGTTAAGGGTCTGAAAATAAGATGTACAAGGAATTTACATAAGAATGGTTGTTAGAAAATACGTTTACAAGTGAAAAGGTTGAAGAAATGCCTTTGCGTCACTAATTGAAAGTTTGTTGTCTGGGTGATCTTTTTTATGATATTGGACTGCCTAGAAGAGTTGTGTTGCTTCTACTACTAGTATTATTGCCTAATATGTTGTAGATAAATATTTGAGGGAAAAGCAGTCACTCCAAGGTAGTAACGAGGTCATACAACGAGGTATGTAAGGCTACTTGATTTCATATCTTTTGGCATGAGACACAGATCCCTCAGTAAGTAAAGGCATTTATCTACTCCAACATGACTAACAACCATGTCTCCACTCTTGAACATATTCATATGCTCCTATATATATAGTTACCTTTAAATCTACATACATACGTGGATGCCAAGTACATGAGTCCTTGTTGCAAAACAAAGTTTTTAAGTTTTTCTTTCATTTGATATGCATTTCATTGTTTATGCAATATACTATCTTCATTGCCATATTGTCTTGTATGATTATTTTCATGTCACATGTTGTACATACAGCCATATAGCTCCAAAATTGTGACTACCAAAAGAATCATCTCAAAGATAATTGAAAGATAAAGTAAAGTATATAGTGTTTGATAGGTGGTAGCCCGAGAGGTGGAAGCATCACCTAGCCAGGGACGATCCTATCACGAGTGGTAGCCCAAGGGGTTAAGGAAGACTCTAGCCAAGCACGATACCGATACAGTTTATCACTGATCAGTTGGTCATTTATAGTACATGATTTGCACAGATTATACAGTAAAGGAAAAGTAATATAAAGAACATAAAGTATACGATCCCAAAGTATATCCAAAGGTAGTCTCTTATTCCACACCAGTGCATAGTATCATTAAGAGTTATTACTTCATATACAGTACTTCATGCCTTATATACTCAATACATTATCTCATACTGATGTCCCTTACGGGAGACTTGCATTTCATGCTATAGGTACAGGTGCTAGTAGATCTCCCCAGTAGAGTCCAGGACATCCAGCTCCTGTTACCAAGCTCTAGGTTGCTTCGGAGCTTTGTGTGTGTCTAAAGGTTATATGTTTGCATTGTATATTTTATTGAGGCAGGGGCTTGTCCCGACCCTTATCAGATACTTTCTCTTATTTAGAGGCTTTGTAGACTATGTAAATTAATGTGTGGTCATGTCTCATACTTTCGACACCGAGGCCGCAACAGCCTAGTCACATATATTTCCTTTTGTCCTGTGTCACTGTTTACTTGCATAAAGACATGTCAAATATAGAAATGCTTTCTAAAATGTATAGAAAGTGCATAAACATAGGTTGGTTCTCTCTAGCCTTATCGCAACAGGTGTCGATCCGCCCTAATGGGACTTGGGGCGTGACAGAAGTGGTATCAGAGCGAGTCATCCTAGGGAGTCTACAAAGCCATGTCAATGTGGTGTCTTGTTTATTGATATGTTGTGCACCACATTTATAAGCAGGAGTCTACATGGCATTTAGGAGTTGTTACTTTCCTTTGATTCTTTAGATCGTGCTATAGAGCTAGGTGAATTATGTCTAATTCCTAAATTATTTTGTATAGCGAGCAAGTATGCTGGAAACCAGGATGAACAAAGGTAAAGGAAAGGCAGTAGAAGTGGTGGTTGGTTCGCCCAGTCATGTGAGACAACAAAATGAGGCTCAAGATATGTCTCTATCACGGACAACTCTAACCCCTCCAGCTCCTGATGAACCCAGAAATAGTGAAATTCCCCAGAACCACCTATTGATGCTACAGTGCAAGATCTGAGAAATGCAGTTCAACTACTGACTCACATAGTTGCTTGACAAGGCAAAGACAGGAAGGTCCAGTTATGGGTACAGGTGGTGCAAATAGGGCAGCTGGCTTGAGAATACGAGACTTCCTTAATTTGGACCCTCCAGCCTTCACTGGGTCTGATCCAACTAAAGATCCCCAAGACTTCGTTGATCAGATTCAGTGCACTTTAGATGTGATGCATGTGAGTGGTACGTAAGTGGTCGAGTTAGCAGCATACAGGTTGATGGGTGTGGCAATATTGTGGTATGAAACCTGGAAGCAATCCAAAGATATAGATGCTCTTCCAACCACCTGGAAAGAGTTTAGAGAGGCCCTTCTTGACCATTATTTGCTATTAGAGATCCGAGAGGCCCATGCAGATCAGTTCCTGAATCTCTACCAGGGGAATATGAGCGTAAGGGACTATAGCCTCCAATTTAATTCCCTATCTAAGTATGCTCCTAATGTAGTTTCTACCATGGAAGACAAAGTTCATCGATATGTGGATAGATTGGATACGTATCTTGTCAGAGATTGTACCATTGCTGCATTAAATAAGGACATGGATATAGCGAGAATGCAAGCTTTTGCACAGAAATTGGAGGATCAAAGGCAATAGAGAAGGACATAGGAGTTAGAAAGGGCGCAGTCTAAGAGGAGCATATCGTCAGGACAGTTTACATCGTCCCAAGGTGAGTTTAGGCCTAGTTTTCTAACAGACCGCCTAGGCCATCATTCTCCTATTCCGCAACCAGTGCTCCACTACAACTTCAAGGGTCTAGAAGTAATCAGTTTGGTCAACGGGGTGAGTGGCAAGGTACACGGACAACAGGAGGATCGGTAGGCCATCCAATGACTCCTAGGCAACCCTGTAAATAGTCTAGAAGAAGTCATCCGAGTTTTTGTCGTGTTGGGACAGATGTTTGTTATTGGTGTGGTGTGTCAGGGCACATGATGAGAGATTGCCCAAGAAGGCGTATGGGTGGTATAGCACAATCTTCTGGGTCAGCTGTGGCATCATCATCAATAGTTCCTCTATAAGGTAGGGGTAAGAAAGAACCTATGGGTCATGGTAGAGGTGTTAGAGGAGCAGCAAACTTTAGAAGGGTCCAGAATTGCACTTATGCTTTAGGGAGTCGGCAAAATTTGGAAGCTTCACCTGATGTGGTCACAGGTACATTGTCCATATTATCTCATAATGTATATGCACTAATTGACCCTGGTTCTACACTATCATACATCACCCCACTAGTTGCTGGGAAGCTTAAGAGAACATCTAAATTATTGAATAAACCATTTGAAGTGTCTACACCAACCGATGAATCTATTATGGCTAGAAGGGTTTATTATGGTTGTATAGTAACTGTTTGTGACCGTGACACATTGGCTGATCTTATTGAGTTAGAAATGGTGGAAGTTGATGTTTAAAGGGTATGGATTGGTTATCTTCTTGCTATGCTACCGTGAATTGCCGAACTAAGAAGGTGTACTTCCACTTTCCAAATGAGGCAGTTTTTGAATGGGAAGGCAATGTTGGGGCACCAAAGGGGAAGTTTATCTCTTATCTCAAGGCCAGAAAGATGATGTTTAAGGGGTATATATGTCATTTGGTTAGAGTAAGGGATATGGAGGTAGAATCGCCAACTCTTCAATCTGTCCCAGTAATGAATGAATTTATTGATGTGTTCCCTAAAGAACTTCCAGGCTTACCTCCTGAACGAGAGATAGATTTTGGTATTGACCTACTTCCAGGAACAACCTGTTTCTATCCCTCCATATAGAATGGCCTCGGCAGAGTCGCATGAATTAAAAGAGCAATTGAAAGACTTATTGGAGAAGGATTTTATAAGACCTAGTGTGTCTCTCTGGGGTGCACCAGTGCTATTTGTGCGCAAAAAGGATGGCAGCTTGAGAATGTGTATTGACTATCCACAATTGAATAGTGTGACAATTAAGAATAAATACCACCTCCCTATGATTGAAGATTTATTTGATCAGTTACAGGGTGCCAAATGCTTTTGAAAAATTGATCTAAGATCGAGGTATAACCAAGTGAGGGTGAAGGAGGAAGATATACATAAGAATGCTTTCAGAACACGGTAGTCACCTTGAATTTCTTTTTATGTCATTTGGGCTGACAAATGCACCAGCAATTTTTATAGATCTAATGAATAGGGTATTTAAGCCATTCTTGGATGTGTTCGTGATAGTATTTATAGATGACATTTCGGTATATTCAAGCTAAGAAGAGGACTACGCAAATCACTTACGATAAGTGTTATAGGTTCTTTGTGATCGAAAGTTGTATGCCAAGTTTTCTAAATGTGAATTTTGGCTAAAATCAATGGCATTCTTGGGTCATATTGTGTATGAGGAGGGAATAAGAGTTGATTCACAAAGATAGATGCTGTGAAAGATTGGCCAAGGCCAACGACGCCCACGGATGTTCGGAGCTTCCTAGGTTTGGCAGGTTATTACAGAATGTTTGTTGAAGATTTTTCTTCCATTTTTGCACCTCTAACAAAGTTGACACAAAGGAAATCAAGTTCCAATGGAATGATGCATGTGAAAGGAGCTTCCAGGAACTAAAAAATAAGCTAACTTCTGCACTTGTGCTAGTACTTCCAAAAGGCACTGAGGGGTATGCAGTGTATTGTGATGCTTCAGGAGTAGGCTTAGGGTGTGTGCTGACACATCATGGTAGGGTAATTGCTTATGCATCCAGACAGCTACGACCACATGAGAAGAATTACCCATCTCATGATCTTGAGCT
>JAOTQR010000057.1:17773-35476 GCA_025774065.1 Solanum ossicruentum | reverse complement strand
ATGCATTGGACCTTCAATTCCTCAAGAAACACTAGCCGGACATTTTATCAAATGCTTGGCGGATGTGTAGTGCTAGTGTAAAACCATGCAATTCAAGAGTAAAATCATGCAAGAAAATCCATTGTGAATCCATCAATCAACACCTTGCAACACCCTCATACATTAAAATCCTTCATCAAATCTAACATTACATCCAAGATTTAGAGCTCAAAACATGCTAAAACAACCATACTTTCTTGAATTCAAATCACTATGCGGTAAATTTCTTAATATAAAAAGCCCACATGTAAAATCAACTTTAACTCATGCAATTTAAGTAAAAATATAGCTTAGGCACCATGGGTGGAAGGACCCAATGGATCAATAGCACATAACTTAGCTTGGAGATGATCTTGATGAAGATTGGAGATGGAGACTTGAAGCTTGAAAAAGAATCTTGAAGGAAAAAATCTTAGCTAAGGATGAGGGTTTGGTACTTGAATTTGGGAGTGAAAATATGACTAAGTATTTGCGTAAGTATAGGGGAATGGTTAGGATGATATGAGGGTGAAATAAGACTAAGTATAGGTAAAATACGTTTGGAAACACTTAGGCCTAAGAACCAAAAGCCTTGGACCGAGATAAAAATCACTGGCAAAAAAATACACAGGTCCGCATCTGGTCCATGACGTAGACCTGTTGCGAAGGTCAAATTTACACTAGTCCGCGACAACTGCGTGTTGCGGCCCTATCTCAGATATGTTATGGAAATAAAAATTTTGGAAAATTTAAATTGTGATTCGATTGCTATAAAATCGGGTTTAGACCATTTTCCCCCTAATTTTCACCCCCTGAACAAGAATATGAAGTCGAATTCTCGATATCATGCATGAATTGTGAGATATATGGAATTTAAAATTCCTGACATTCCGAAGCACATTTTTGAGCACTTTTTAGGGTCATTACAATATCTCCCCCTTAGGAACATTCGTCCCCGATTGTAAAAGAGACGTACAAGACAAGAGTGATCATAACCAAATCAGCCCCAACAAGAATGCAACATTACATTTCCAACATAATTTTCAAAATCTCAATGTAAGTGTAAAATCATCATGAATTTTTCGACTTAAACATGAATGCGTATGAATGAAATAGGTGATGATATACAAGTTTTGGAATCATAGAAAAGGAACTTCACGTGTTATCATATGCTTGAATAGAATGACAGAGATAGAAATATTCCTTCTCCATGCCCCCACCTGCTCCCCAAGAACCACATACGAATAGATGCCTCTTCCAAAGGGTCTTGACGAACACTACATCGTTTTCAATCATTATTCACATATATTCACACAACTTCTCCACCGGACGTCCTCATAAGTCAACACTTCCATCACAACATCCATAACTTCAAGGAGTTCTATAGCACTAAAGTCACTAACACATTCCCTCAACCTAGAAGGATTCAAAACTAGACGAACCATGACGATAGGCAACTCCTATCCAAAAGTGACCTTACCAACTTCCTCTACACTCTAAAAAGACTCAAAACTATAATTCATTGTCAACCTTAACAATACTTATCCCACTTGTTGCCACAAACAACCATCTTCCCCTTGGGAGACAAGCTCCACTCTACCCTCTGTTCACCCAAAATTTCCAACCCTAATAAGATGGAATCGAGGCCTTGCTTAATCTAGACCTCTCCAACCCAAGAAGTTTTGGAACTAATAAGAATACTACACCACAATGCTCAACTTCCTCCAATGCTAGGCTACCTAGAGCACCGACCACAACATTAGCCTTACCAGAAAAATAATATACATCCTTATCATGACCCTGAAAAAATTTTAACTGCTTTCTTGATATCCTACATTCACGCCTATCATATTTACCAAACAACCTTCCATCATCCAAGACTTGCACACTACCCCTAAAAGGATTCAGAAGCTCTAATAAAATCCACACTTCAATACTAAAGACTACCACAAGCATAACAAGGTAGGGACTAAAGACCCTATTCATGAAACCCAAAAACATAGACAATGCATAATTCAACTAAACAACTCCACTAATACTAACAATGCTCACTTGGGGACAAAGCTCAGACCAAAGATCAATCTTAGTAAAGCGACTAACCTATTGTAGTTGACCAAACAGACCAACCATCCTCAACCATCATATTACAACCTTACAGGTTCTACACTCATTGGAACATGCTATGTAAGTAGCCTAAACTACCTCAAGACCTCCAACACATCAACCTATGTTCAATGAAGATCACAAGGGAAGACTTCTGTACAATAAGAACATGGACAAATCTTAGAGATCAATTGAAGTTTAAAACAAGAATAGACCTACCTATTTTTGGTACCACTTGACACCCTCCCACTCAAGATGGGTTCATTAGGAGTCGGAATCTAACTCTAAGGGTCCTACCATTCTTGAAGACACAACATGCATGCAATTATCCCATCCCAAGTACAACACCAAAACCACCACACGAACTCCAACAAGTAACATGACAAAACCTAATGCAATATGAACACAGGTCAACACTTATAGACTTTCTAACCATCAAAAGAATAAAGAAAGAAATAATGGCACACCAGCCTCAATAATGCACATATAGAAAAGTCAAGGAAACTTCAACATACAGGAACAAACATCGAGCGCCTTATCTACTTCTTGACTCCTTTGAAGAGCATAGAACTGATTACGTTAGAGACCCACCTTGATCAACCTCATCACGTCTACCCTTTTTGCGCCTAGGAGGACAATTTATTATCTTGTGAGCCTCCTCTCCACAACTATCACAAGTTGATCTTCCTCAAACATGGCCCACCATGGTACATTCTACACCTTGAACACTTAGGATTAGTTCTCTCTTAATAGCTATCTTGCCCCCTTGAGTTGGTCACCCCATCAATAGCCATCCTCTTATTTAAAGCACCACCGGGCTATGGATCTTGGGAGCTTCCATCAAATCGAGCCCTCTTGGCTTTATTACCCCTTATTTTCCTCAACTTTCCTCCTCTATTTGCTTGGCATAATTCATCCAGCAGGAGAAGTCCATGTCACAAATTATCAAGACATACTTGCATTCTTCACTCACCAGGTCAAACCTCCATCACAAACTTATTGATCCTAAATCTAAGATCGGCCACCAAATGAGGAGCATACTTTTAAAGTTTATTAAACTTGAGGCATACTTCTCACACTCGCAGCACCTTGTTTCATGTTCAAGAACTCTACCAACTTAGCTTCCCTAAGCTTAAGAGGGAAAAACTGATTAAGGAAAGCCCATTTGAACTCCTCCTAAAACACCACTTATTTGTTTCCCTTCTTCCCCTTCCATTGATCATACCATATTCGGGGTACCACTTTAAGTTGGTATGCCGCCAACTCCGCCATTTCATTCGGCCCAACACTTATGACATTCAAGATCTTGTAGACCTCATCAATGAATTATTATGGATCTTCACCCACCTTTGACCCATAGAATACCAGAGGATTCATCCTCATAAAGTTTTGTACACTAACTCCTGGGATAGTAGCATAAGGGGCTTTGAATGACTGGTTAGCAACAAATTGGGCAAGCATAGTGAGAGCATCTCAAAGTTCACCATTGTTAGGTTTCTCCTCGGGAGTTTGGGCCCTTTTTCCTCTAGTGTTTGACATGATCTAACATAGCAAAGAACAATCATTAGGAGGAAAACTTACCACAACTCTATAGCACGACTTATAACATGAAGAAGCAAACCATTTCCTAAAACAACTCATAGCCTCCTACTTATAGTCATGGCGCACTTCACAACCATTAATAGGACTCTAAGTAATAAGGTTTGTTGGACTCCAAGGATCTACCGACATAGTGCTCTAATACCATCTTTGTCATGACACAAGCCTAGGGCCTAGAGTGACCGGTGAATGGGGAACCCAAAGGAACCCCAAACAAGCCTCATTGCATACATCACACAACCTTGGTCACGAAAGTAAGATAAAATGACATAAGAAACATAAAAATGGGAAAGTGGTACTAAGGTAGAGAGAATCATATTTAAATTCCTTGGATATCATAAGTGAGTCAAAGCTTAAGCATAATACATATTTTGTCCAACAACACCTCTAACATAGAACTTAGCGGGGGTCAAGACAAGCAACCGAGCTCACCCTAATAGTCAAGTATACCCAAAAAGGAAAGATATTCTTAAATACATAGCATAAGAACATAGATATTGCCCTTGGCAATAAGGACTCTCCAACTGGCTTGATTAGATATCACTATCCACATGGAGGAGGAGGATGACCAAATGGAGCTCCGGTTCCTACATGGTAACATCATATAGGCATAGAGTATGCATTAGTACATTTGAATGTACAAGTATGTGGGATACAATGCAACAAGAGATAGACATCATGGACAAAATGCATAAACATAGACAATGGATAGCATACTATCAATATGACATGCATGAATGATGCTTGAAGTAAAACATATTAGTGAATCATATGATTATATAGTATTAGAGCATGCATAGGAATAGACCATCATCATAGACCAAGTGAGCTACTTCCCAAATTAAAGGCACACCATTCCTTGAATGGTAATTTAGGCTTGATACCACCTCAACAAGGCAACTGAGGCTTGACACCCCCCGTTAAGGTGATTGAGACTTGGTACCCCCTCAACAAGGTGATTGAGACATGGCACCCTATCAACATAGTGATTGAGACTTGGCACCCTCTCCAAGGTGATTGAGGCTTGGCACCCTCTCTACAAGGTTATTGACTTGCAACATCATAGATACTTTTAATGAATTCAACACATGTATAACACACTTTAATCATCACAAAGTCATCATATACCTTCATTTCTTCTCATCATTATACATTACATGCATACCATTGATTCATCATCATGCCATCATCGTTTCATCATCATATAACTATCATAACTTTATTCAACTAATAAGACATGCATTGGACCTTCAATTCCTCATGAAACCCTAGCCGGACATTTTATTAAACAGTTTGTGGGTATGTAGTGCTAGTGTAAAACCATGCGATTTAAGGGTGAAATTATGTAAGAAAATCTATTGTAAAACAATCAATAAAGACCTTGCAACACACTCAAGCAATATATATATCAAAATACTTCATCAAATCCAACATGACATCCATGATTTAGAGCTCAAAATATGCTAAAGCAACCATAATTTCATGAACTCAAACCACTCTACAGTAAATTTCTTAATATACAAAACCCATATGTAAATAAACTTTAAATCATGTAATTTAATTAAAATAAAAGCTTAGGCACCATGGGTGGAAGAACGCATGGTTCAACACCACATACCTTACCTTGGAGATGAACTTGGTAAATATTGGAGATGGAGACTTGAATCTTGAGGAAGAACCTTAAAAAAAAACCTTAGCTTAGGATGAGCGTTTGGGACTTGAATTTGGGAGTTATAATATGGATAAGTGTTTGAGTGAGTATTGGGGAATGTTTAAGATGATATAAAGGTGAAATAAGGCTAAGTATAGGTAAAACCACATTTGGGAACACTTAGCCCCAAGAATAAAAAGCCTTTTGACCGAGATAAAAATCACTGGTCACAAAATACACAGGTTTGCGTTTGTCTGTTACATGGACCTATCACGAAGGACAACTTTACACTAGTCCACGACAACTGCACGTCATGGCCCTTTCGTGGATTGGTTCTTGAAATTAAAATTTGTGATAATTGAAATTGTGATTCGATTGCTCTAAAATCGGGGTTAGACCCTCATCCCCCTAATTTTGACCCCTTGAACAAGAATATGAAGTCATATTTTTGATATCATGCAAGGATTGTGAGATATATGGAATTTAAAATTTAGGGCATTCTGAAGCACATTTTTGGGCACTTGTTGGGGTCATTTCATCTAGAAACTCCTAATATCCTTTGAAGTCAAGGGTCTAGACAAATTTTTTATCACCTCCATCATTTTTGGATGTACTTTGATACCTTTGCCCAATGATACATGACCTAAAAAGTTGACTTCATTTAACCCAAATTCACATTTGTCAATGATGGAAAATAGCCTTTTTTTCCCTCAATGTTTGCGATACTACCCTTAGATGTTTAGCATGCTCCTCTTCACTACAAGAATAAATCAAAATATTGTTAATGAACACCACCACAAAAATTTTGAGGTAGGGTTTAAAGACCCTATTAATCATATTCATAAATATTGCTGCAACATTGGTTAGGATGAAAGACATCACCATAAATTCAAAATGCACATATCTTGTCTAGGAAGCCATTTAGAGAATATCACACTCCCTTACCCTCAGTTAATGATACCCAGACTGAAGGTCAATTTTCGAGAAGTGACTAGCCCTTTGTAGTTGATCAAATATGTCATATGTTCTTGGTAGAGGATACTTGTTCTTCACGAAGACCTTATTGAGTTGCTAGTAGTCAACGTACATTCTAAGTGAGCCATCCTTCTTCCTCACAAACAACAGTAGTGCACCCCAAGGTAACTTACTAGGCCGTATAAATCCTTTCTCCGATAAGTGTTTCAATTGGTCCTTAATTATTTCAACTCCGTCTGGGCATTTTGGTAGGGAGGAATTAAAATGGGTTGAGTGTCATAGAGGAGGTCTATAGCAAAGTCTATTACCTTTTCAGAAGGAATATTGGAAAGTTAATTGGGAAAGACATCAAGGAACTCATTGACCTCCGGAAATGACTCAGTAGAAGGGAATTTAGACTCGATATCCCCAACCCACACAAAATGCAACCTTTCGAAATCAATGTTTGAGCCTTAAGACAAGAGATGAACCTACCTTTGACCACCGAATAATGGCCTACCCACTTTAGTGAATTGAAATCTAACCTTAGGAGTCGTACAATGATATGCATGTAACAAATCCATCCCAAGAATAATATCAAATCTACCATGTCTCATTCAACATAATCACAAGGCAAACTTTGTGCAATATAGATACGGGACAACATAGGTAGACTCTTTTAGCAAGAATGGACTCACCGATGGAGGTAAACACCTCAAAGGGTTCACATAATAATTCGAAACACACATGAAGGCTTTTAGCAATAAATAGAGTAATGAATGAACAAGTGGTGCCTAGATCAAACAAAGCATATACAACATGGTCATAAACCTTCAACATACCATTAAAGTATCAACTGCCTCATCAACCTCTTATCTCCCCTGAAGAGACTAAACCAACCGGTTATGATGTGGAGCACCTCCTTGTTGGGTATCTTCTGCCGTTTCATCACCATGAGAACCTTGTCCATGTGGACAACCATCCTTACCCTTATTTTGAGCATGCCGGTATTCGGTGACTTTGTGGCCCATCTTGCCACATCCGAAGCAAGCACCAAAATCCCTATAGCACATATCCATAAGATTTTTTCTGCACCTTTCATGCCTAGAAATGCTTTGGACACCATTTCCACCTTGAACTTTAGGGTTGGGAGCCCTATAATTAGCAAACCTTTGGCCATGGGTAATGGTGGATCCTTGGCCTTGGAATTTGTGGTCTTGTTAGAAGCGACCACCCTTTGTGCCTTGAAAGGCTCCATCAAGTCGGGCCCTTTTGGACTCCCCCATCCTTCTCTTACAAAGCTTCTCCCTTTAAGTTTTTCAGCCTAGGTCATAAGTTGAGAAATATCAATGTCCCCAATGAGCGTGGCGGTATGATATCCTTTATTTATCAAGTTAGATACACCTGTAACAAACTTGGGCATCCTTTCCCTAGCATTGACAACTAAATGAGGAGCATACTTTGATGGATCGTTGAATATAAGGGAATACTCCATAATACTCATTCAACCATGGTTGAGGTTCATGAACTCTATCATCTTCACTCCCCTTAGCTTGATTGGAAAGAAACGGTCAAGAAAGCAGCTTTGAATTTTTCCTAAGGAAGGGGCTGATCATCCACCCTCTCCATCTTCCATTGGTTGTATCGTGTTTGACCAAGACCCTTCAGTTCGTAGGCCACTAATTCCACTTTATCTTATGAACATAACCCCATGATAGCCAAGACATTAAACACTTCATCTATGAACTCTTAGGGGTCTTTTTTGACCTTTGAGCCATAGTATTCCGAGGAATTCATCCTTGTGAAATTCCTTACCCATGAAGCTAGGGTAGGAGCATGAGGATCTTGACTTCTTGGTTAGGCATGGCCCTTGCCAATAGGGTGACCACACTCTGATAGTCAGTGTGGGTGACTCCTTCTTCTTCCGCTTGGGGAGCTTATGAAGCTGGAGGGATCGGTTCAACCTCGAGGGTAAGAACTCTTTTTGCAATTCATCTCTGTAACATGATCTAAAAGAGTAAAAGGCCACCTATTAGAGATAGGAAACCTTATTTCAAATCTAAAGCATGACATAGAGTAAGAAGAAGTGAACTATTTTCTAAAATGCCTCATAGCCTCTGATTCATATTTGTAGTGCGTTTCACAACCATGAACAAGACTTTTCTTGACATCATGTATTGGATTTCTAAGGACCATTTACAAACCTAGTACTTTAATATCAAGCTTATCACAACCCAATCCTAGGACCAAGGCGCGACACAACAAATGGGGAACCCAAAGCAACCCTCTCAAGCATGCATAGCATATCCTTGGTTGCAGAAGTATTACAATCAATAAACAAGTAGCCAGTAATTCTAAGGGAAACAAGACTTTTGACTCAAGCTATGGGATGTTACTAAGAAGACGATTAGCGTAAATCAAGTAGCAAGTAAAGTCAAAGGGGAGGGTAACTATAACTCACACTATGAGGACAATAGGGACTTGGGACTTCCATCACAACAAAACATATAGGAAAATAACACATAGATGGAACCAGGGGCAAAGGGAGGTCTTCTATAATTACATAAACATAAAAAGTCAAGCTCATACATATATAACAAAATCATATCCAACAAGACCTCTAATAATGAATTGAACAGGGGAAAAGACATCTCCCGGGTTCACCATGAAAAGATAGCATCCAAAAATAGATACTTCTAAATAAAAGCATAAAAGTAAATGGATATTATCCATGGAAATAGGGGACTCACAAATAGCTAATCTTCACTTGAACCGCCTAGACACATAGGCAAGGAGGAAGGAAAGGAGCTCTGATTCCAATATGGTTAGCTGATGTAAGAAAAAGTATGTGTTAGTACTTGGAATATACTAACTATGTGTGGTTCTATGCAACAAAGAACTTAATCCATGACTAAACAATATGCATAATCATAAATCATAGAGTATAAGCTAAATACACAATGTATGCTCAATACCATAATCAGAGTATACATGTTGAATCATCATGTCACAAAACATATTGTACATATATGGGAAGGGACCATAATAAATATATAAGACCAAGTGAGCGACTACATGGAATCGCAATGTTCACTCCACACCAGACAAGGAGTGGTCTACTTTCCCAGGGTAAACTAAGCAATTACCTTATGGAAACCTACCCATTTCAGATAAATGCTCCATAATCACCTTAATAAAAATACGGGAAATTTTTGGTATGCAATTAACATATGATGTACGGAAACTCCACCCTTTTGGGACAATCATGTAGCCCTAGATATATAGATCCATTAGCTTGTCACGACCTAAGCCTAGGAAATAGATGTGATCCAGTGAATGGGGAACTCGAGGGGACCCCAAAAACCCTCTTTATATATCATTACATATCCTTTGTCGTGGAAGCATTAAACAACAATAATAAGAGTAGAAATGAGGGGAAAAGGGGCTAAGGGAAAGCCTTTTATAACATAAGACATCATTAAACCAAGAGAGTCAAGGCTCATAGCATAATTGCATAACTTGACTAATAACACATCTATTACATAGATAAGAGTTGAGGCCAAGACAAGCATTCGGGCTCACCCTCATAGTCAAAAGTATATAGTAAAGGAAAGAGAGTCTCAGTTCTTATCATAAGATAAAAGTCATTGTCCCTGCAATTAAGGATCACCAACCAGCTTTGGGTAGAACTACCAGCCACGACGAGGAGGATGATCAATTTATTCTCTGTTAGCTATATAGTTACATCATGTAGGTATAGGGTAAGACTTAGTACATTTCAATGTACTAAGTACAAGGGATGCAATGCAACATGAGATAAGCTCATGGTAAAATGCAATATCATAAGCAAGAGATAGCATAATAGAAATATGACATGAATGAATAGTTCTTGAAGTAAAACATGTTTATATAGAACATATTACTTGTGAAGAAGGTGAGCATCATTACATAACTAAGGCCTACTACCTCCTTGGTGAGGCAATTAAGGTATATACCCCCTAATGTGGTAGCATGGGCCAACCAACCCCCGAGCTAGGCGAATGAGGTATATACCCCCCATTTTGTAGCACGGGCCTACAACCCCCCGAGCTAGATGATTGAGGTATATACCCCTCAACAAGGTAGGATGGGCCTACCAACCCCCCAACCTAGGGAAATGAGGTATATACCCCCTCAATGTCGTAGTTCGGGCCTACTACCCCCAAACTACGCAATTGGTCAACTTTAATCGTAATAGACACTTTACATGAAATCATCACATAAGAACCTTTATTTCATCATCATAGAGTCACTCAATTCATAGGTCATACAATGTATCATCAATAGTTCAAGAATCCAAAATCGAATATTTTATGAAACACTTGGTGGGTGTTTAATGCCAGTGTAGGATCATGCAACACAAGAGTCAAATCATGCAAGAAAATACAATGTAAAACAACGACAAATATTTGGTAATACTATCGTGCAATATACATAAAATTACTTCATTAAATCATGAAATAGACCATTGATTCATAGCTTAAAACATGCTCAAACAGTCACAAGTTTATAAAACCCCAACATAGTTCATCGTCAACTTCAAAATAAGTAAGACCCATAAGTAAATCAACATATAATCCTGAAATTCAAATAAAAAGGATGCATGGGCACCATGGGTGAAAGAACTCAATGGTTGAAACCCATAGACCTTGACTTTGGAGAATTCCTTGAAGAAGATTTAAATGGAGGCTTGAAGCTTGGATGAATTCCTTAAGATTCGGAAGAGACTTGGATAATTTAATGTTGAGAGAAATATTAGTCTAAGGGTTTGAGAGAGTATTAGGAAATGTCTTGTATTATATGAAAGCAAAATATGGCTAAAATAGGTGTTTTTACGCATGGAAGGGGTTACGCCAAAGACCCAAAAGCCTCAGGCCGAGATAAAATCACTGAAAACAAAATACACAGGTCTGTATCTTTTGTGCTATGCAGACCTATCGCAGAGGAAATTTTACACTAGTCGCGATGAAGGCGCGTCGTGACATGTTTATGGATAGACACTAATAAGGGATTTTTAGAAAATCGAAATTGCAATTCGTTTTCTCTAAAATCGGGGTTAGACCCATTTCCCACACAATATTTCCCCCTGATTAGGAATTTGAGTCGTACTTTCGGTATCACGCATGGATTTTGAGATATATGAAAATTATGATTTCGGACACTTCGGAGACATATTTTTGGGCACTTTTTGGGGTCATTTCAATATCTCCACGTTGGGCAAATTTCTCACCGAATGTAAAGAAACATATATAAAAGACATAAAAAAGATAACATTAGCCCACATAAGGATGCAACAATGCACATACACATCATTTCAAAAATCTCAATATAAGTGTAAAAATCATCATGAACTCTTCAATTTAAACAAACATGTATGCAAATGTCATGGGCTGAGAAATGGACTTGAAATCACGTAGGGGACATCGATTAATACCTTCAGATTTAGTAGAATAGAAGAGAAAAGGATATCGCTTTTGCATGTTAGCTTCGGCCTCCCATCTAGCACTTTCCACTTGTTGGTTCCTCTAAAGGACCTTAACGGAAGCCACATCCTTGTTCCTCAACCTCTTCACTTGTTTATCCAAAATCTCAATCAGAACCTCTTCATAAATCAAGCTATCTTCAACAACACCAACAACATCAAGAGGCACAATAGCATTAGGGTCTCCCACACATTTCCTCAACATGGATACATGAAAGTCCAAATGAAACCAAATCCATCTCACTAGTCAATTCCAGTTCATAAGCTACCTTGCCAATCCTCCTCATTACCCTATAAAGGCCCACATATCTTGGAATCAACTTTCCTTTCTTACCAAAATGAACCATACCCTTCATGGGTGACACCATCAAATAGACTCAATCACCAACTTTGAATTCAAAATCCCTTCTGCTAACATCAGCATTGGACCTTTGACGACTTTGGGTTGTCTTCAACATTTCTCTAATCATCTTAACACTTCTCAAAAGCCTACATAATAAGATCTACACCCAAAAAAGCGACCTCAACAACTTCAAACCACCCAACTGGTGATCCACAATGCCTACCATAGAGGGCCTCAAAAGGAGCCATACAAATGCTAGAATGATAGTTATTATTATAGGCAAACTCAATCAATAAAAGATGATCGTCCCAACTACCATTAAACTATAATACACAAGCCCTAACCATATCCTCAAGTGTTTCAATAGTTATTTGGCTTGGCTATTTGTTTGAGGCTGAAAGGTCATATTAAGTTTAACTCTTGTACAACAACCCTTCGAAAGGACCTCCAAAAATGTGAAGCAAATTGAGCACCACGATCTTATATAATGGAAAAAGGAACCCCATGCAACCTCACAAAGTCATGAATGTAAAATCTAGCATAATCTTCGGCCCCATAGGTGCTCCTAACCGATAGAAAATGAGCCAATTTTGTCATCCTATTAACCATAACCCAAATGGAATCCAAACCCTTTCTAGTGGTTGGTCAGCCAACCACAAAATCCATATTAATCTCTTCCCACTTCCAAGTAGGAATCTCTATGTCTTGTGCTAGGCCACCCACCCTTTGGTGCTTGGCTTTGACTTGTTGGCAACTATGATAATCGGATACAGATTTGGCAATGTCCCTTTTCTTACCTCCCCACAAATACACCTCTGTCAAATCCCTATACATCTTAGTTGAACCGGGTGAATAGAATAGGAAGAACCATGAGCCTCATCAAGAATCTTTTCTCTTAAGTCATCAGCAAAAGGCACACATTACCTACCTTGGTATATAAGGACACCATCTCCCCATTGGGAGAAAACCTCCATCGTACCATCTTTTACCAATCCCTTCAATTCTAACAAAGCGGGGTCAAAATCTTGCTTAGCTTTCACCTCCTCAACAAATGAAGATTTAGAGTCATCAACTACCATAACACCCCTATTATCCACATTTTCTAACCTAACCCTCAATCTAGCCAACCAATGGACCTCCCTAGCCACCCCTTTTCCACTATCATCAACATGAGCTAGGCTACCCATAGTCACCCTGCTCAAAGCATTGCCACCACATTAGCCTTATTGGATGATAATGCACCCTTATATCATGGCCCTTAAGAAGCTCTAGCCACTTTCTTTATCTTAAGTTGAGATCTTTTTGAGTGAAGACATATTGGAGACTCTTATCAAAGCTAAACACCTCAACATATGTCACGATCTAAGCCTAGGGCCTAGATGTTACTAGCAAATGGGGAACCCGAAGGAACCCTAAACAAGCCTCATAGAATATGATTACACATCCATGGTCATGGAAGCAATGTAAACTAACATAAGAAACATAAATAAGGAGAATTGGGACTAAGGGAAAGATTGCATAATGTCAACACCCAGATACAAAAGAGTCAAGGCTCATAACATAGATAAATAGCATGTCCAACAACACCTCTACTACATAGATAAAAGCGGGGGCCAAGAAAAAGCAATGGGGCTCACCCTTATAGTCAAATGAGAAAATAAAGAAGAGTGTCTCAATACATAATAAGAGAAACATAGAACAACGTCCCCGGAATGGAGGACTTACGAACTAGCTTGAATGATACCAAACTAGCTAGTGGAGGGGGATGATCAACTTGGCCTCCTGCTCCTACAGGTGATATCATGTAGGCAAGAGTATGCATTAGTACATTTGAATGTACTAAGTGTGTAGGATGCAATGCAATAAGAACCAAACATCATAATAAAAATGCATAACCATAGGCAATTGACATCATATAAAAATATGGCATGTATGACTCAATGCTTAAGTAACTCATACTTATCTAGGATATCATATGTGTAGAAGAGACCAAGCAAAATTTTCAAAGTACAAACCCATTGGTTGGTTGATGATGATCTCACCCCATCACCCTAGTGATGAAGTACAAACCTCTCATGTGGTTCATGAGTACAAACACCATCTCAGTTATCCAGACTCTTAGTCCTCTGGATCGGGCATGGTCTAATGCAACACTTTATGTATATTATATCATTTACATAAGCTCATTTCGTCAACATAACATCAATCATATCATATTTCATGCTTTGCACCTTTATTTCCTCAAGAAACCATAACTGGACATTTTACCAAACACTTGGCGGGTTTGAAATGGTAGTATAAAACTATGAAATAAAGAGATTAAATCATGTAAGAAATCTATTGTAAAACCATCAATCAACAGCTTATAACACCACCAAGCAATATACATCAAAATACCTCACCAAATCTTACAAGAGATACAAGCTTTATAGCTCAAAACATAGAAAAACAGTCACAACTTTACATGGCTTCAAATAGTTCATAGACATGTTCATACTAGTAAACCCAATTTTAAAATCTTTATATAATGTAAATTAAGTAAAAAGAAGATTAGGTCACCCTGGGTGGAAGGACTCAATGGTTGAAATCCATATACCTTAGCTTTGGAGAAACTCTTGGTGAAGATTGAAAACGGAGACATGGAGCTTGAAGGAAATCCTCAGATCCAGAAGAGGTTTTGGAACCTGAATCCTGAGAGAAATATTATTATAAGTGTTGAGTAAGTATTGTGGAATGTTTAGGATCATATGAGGGTAAAATAAGGCTAAGTATAGGTACTTTCACATGTGGGAAGGCTTAGGCCCAAGACCCAAAGCCTTGGACCTGAAACAAAAAAATAACCAAAATAACACTGGGGCGCATCGTGCCCCAAACTCGGATTTAACACTTGAAATTGCAACTTTGAAATTTTGGGTTTTGCTATGGTTGCTCTAAAATTCGGGTTAGACCCATTTCCCACTCAATTTTTCCCCTTGAACAAGAATATTAAGTCAGATTTTTGAAATAATGAACATATTTTTTGATATATGGAAATTACGATTCTAGGCACTTCCGAAGCACAATTTTGGGCACTTTTGGGGGTCGTTTCAACATGCACCCAATAAAAATAGTGATGCCAAATTTTCAAAGCAAAGACCATGGTGGCTAATTCAAGATTATGGGTAGGATAATTTTTCTCATGTACTTTGAGTTGTCTAGAAGCATAGGCTATCGCCTTTCCATTTTGCATCAACATACAACCCAAACAAACCCTTGAAGCATCACAACACACAACAAACCCTTCTAGCCTTTACGATAGTGACAATATAGTAGCGAACATAAGATTATCTTTCAATGATTAGAAACTCTTTTCACACTCATCGGTCCATACAAATTTGGCCTTCTTTTGGGTCAATTTGATCATAGGAGAAGAAATAGAATAGAACCCATTAACAAACCTCCAGTAGTAGCCCGCTAGGCCTAAGAAGCTCCTAATATCTGACGGGCCAATAGTCTAGGATAATTTCTCATCACATTAGTCTTTTTAGGATCCACCGTAATACCATTCTCTGACACCACATTACCTAGAAAGGCAACCTCTTGCAAAAAAATTCACAGATCTCATACTTAACATACAACTTCGCTTCCCTCAATCTTTGTAGTACTACTCTCAAATGACCCCTATGGTCCTCCTCACTATGTGAATAGATCAAAATATCATCAATGAAGACAACAACAAACGAATCAAGGTAGGGTTTGAAGAACCTATTCATATGATCCATGAAGATATCCAGTGCATTGGTCAACCCAAAAAACATCACAACAAATTCATAATGCCTATATCTAGTCCAGAAGGCCATCTTAGGAATATCACACTCCCCCACCTTCACATGATGGTCCCAGGACCGAAGATAAATCTTAGAGAAGTGTCTAGCCCCTTGCAATTGGTCAAACAAATCACCAATCCTTGGAAGAGGATACTTATTCTTTAAGGTGACCCTATTAAGTTGCCGGTAGTCAATACACATTCTAAGGGACCTATCTTTCTTCTTCACAAACAACAGCGGTGCACTCCAAGGTGATTAGCTAGGCCTAGTAAAACCTTTCTTCAACAAATCTCTCAATTGCTCCTTCAACTATTTTAACTGCACCAGGGCCATACTGTAGGGGCAATAGAAATGGGTTGAGTATCTGGAAGGAGGTCTATATCAAAATCTATTTCCCTTTCGGTAGGAACACCAAGATAGTCATTAGGGAAGACATCGATCAACTCATTTACCAGCGGAACTAACTCAATAGGAAGGGCCTTAGACCCCACATCCCTAACCCTCACAAGATGATAAAGACACACCTTAGAGATCAACTTATGGGCTTTAATGCAAGAGATGAATCTCCTTGACCACCCCATCATGACTCTCCCACTCAAGAATGGGTTCATTTGGGAATTGGAATTTGACCCTACTAGTTCTACAATCAATAGAGACATTTTATGCATGCAACCAATGCATCCCAAGAATAATGTCAAAATCTAATCTGTTCAACTCAAAAAAGTCACATGGCAACAATTTATGCAAAATGCAAATGAGGTACTTTTTATAGTCTTTACTAGCAACAATAGATGCACTAATAGGAGTAGACACCTCATATGGCTCACACAATAATTCGGGTTGGACATGAAACTTTTTAGCAAAAAAAAGTGTAACAAAAGAAATGGTGGCACACGGATCAATCAGTACATACTCATCAATATCAAAGAATTTTAACATACCAGTGACAACATTGAGAACATCATCAACCCCTTGCCTCTCATGGAGTGAATAGAATATGCCTTAGGACACCACATTGTTGACCACCCCTCCCCAAAGGAACCGCATTAGCACCTTGGCCTTATGGACGAACATCCTTAACCTTGTTGCGATTATGAGGGCAATCTATCATCTTATGCCCCATTTCCCCACAACCATAACAAGCATCGGCATACCTCAAGCATGGGGAAGCATGACCCTTACCAAATTGTGGACACTTTAGGACCCACACCACCATCAACTTGGGCCCTTGGGACATCATTAGTAAGCCTTCTTCTAGTCGCATTAGAGGACCCTTGGCTTTAATGAAATAGGGCACCTTTGGGACATTGGAACCTACCATAAAAATGGGCCCTCTTGGCCTCAATACCCTTCTCTTCATCAATTTCTCCCCCTCCAATTGTTCAGCATAGGTCATCAAACGGAATAAGTCCATGTCATTAATAACATAGCATCCCGTCACTACTCATTCACTAAATCGAACACACCCATCACGAAGTTGTTCATTCTAGCCCTTGGGTTGGCAACCAAGTCAAGTGCATATTTATAGAGTTGATTGAACTTGAGGGTATATTCCCTCATACTTATTTCCCCTTGCCTCAAATTCATGAACTCCATCATCTTGGCCTACCTAAGCTCAAGAGGGAAGAACCGATTAAGAAAATCTACCTTAAACTCCTCCAATAGCACCACATTGTTGTCCCCTTCTCCTCCTTCAATCGAGTATACC
>JAOTQR010000057.1:5248-17673 GCA_025774065.1 Solanum ossicruentum | reverse complement strand
CACCAACTCTTCCTTTTGCTTCCGACCGAACACCTATGATAGCTAAAACCTTGTAAACCTCATCAATGAACTCTTTAGGATCCTCACCCACCTTAGAACCATAGCACTCTGATGGATTCATCCTCATAAAATCCCTCACCCCAGATGATGGTGTAGGAGCATGAGGGGCTTTGGGCCCTTGGTTGGCTTGGTTAGCCACAACTTGTGCTAGCAAAGTGAGAGCATCTCGAAGCTCACCATGAGCCAGTTGTTCCTCGGGGGTACGGGCCTTTCTTCCTCTTGTGTTATACATGATCTAACATATCAAAAAACTATCACCGGGGAGGATGGGGAACCTTACTTTAACTCTATAGCACGACTTAGTACATGAAGAAGGGAAACATTCCTAAAATATCTCACAGCCTCTTGCTTATAGTTGTGGTGCACCACATAACCATGAACAAGACTTTAATTGACATGGCGTGTTGGATGTCGAGGACCATTAACATCCTATTGCTCTGATACCAAGATTATCACAACCCATGACTAGGACCTAGAAGTGACATGGCGAATGGGGAACTCGAGGGGACCCCAAACAAGCCTTTTTACATATCATTACAAATCCTTGGTTGCGGAAGCATTAAACAACATTAATAAGAGTAGAAATAACGGAAAAAAAGGGCTAAGGGAAAGCCTTTCATAGCATAAGAAATCATTAAATAAAGACAATCAAGTCTTATAACATAATTGCATAACTTGTCCAACAATACCTCAATTACATAGATAAGAGCGAGGGCCAAAATAAGCAACTGGGCTCACCCTCATAGTCATAAGTATACAATAAAGGAAAGAGAGTCTCAATACACATAATAAGATCAAAATCATCATCCCCGGGAATTGAGGACTCACCAACAAGCTTTGGGTAGAAGTACTAGCCATGAGGAGGAGGATGATCAATCGGTGATCCGATCCCTACTTGGTAACATCATGTAGGCATAGAGTATGCGTTAGTACATTTGAATGTACTAAGTATGTGGGATGTAAAATGCAATATCGTAAGCAATAGATAGGATAATAATAATATGACATGAATGAATGTTACTTGAAGTAAAACATGCTTATATAGAACATATTACATGTGAAGAAGGTAACCATCATTACAACTAAGTCCTACTACCTCCTTGGTAAGGCAATTGAGGTATATAAACCCCCTCCCCCAATGTAGTAACGCGGGCCTGCCACCCCTGAGCCAGGCAAATGACGTATATACCCCTCAATGTACTAGCACGGACCTACTACCCCCCAAGCTAGGCGATTGAGGTATATACCTTTCAACATGGTAGTACGACCCTACTAGCCCTCGAGCTAGGCGAATGAGGAATATACCCTCAATGTGGTAGTTCGGGCCTACTACCCCCCGAACTAGGCAATTGGTCAACTTTCATCACAATAGATACTTTCCATGAAATCATCACATAAATACCCTTCTTTCATCATCATAGATTCACTCAAAATCATGGGTCACAGAATAGATCATCAATAGTTCAAGAATCTAAAATCGGTCATTTATCAAATACTTGATTGGTGTTTAGTGCTATTGTAAGATCGTGCAATTCAAGAGTGAAATCATGCAAGAAAATCCAATGTAAAACCACCCACCAACACTTGGTAATACCCTCATGCAATATACATCAAAACCCTTCATCAAATCAAACAATAGACTATAGATTCATAGCTCAAAACATGCTCAAACAGTAATAAGTTTATTGAAATGACCCTAAAAAGGGCCGAAAATGTACCTTGGAAGTTCTCATAATTGTAATTTTCACATATCTCAAAATTCATTGGTTATTTCAAAAATCTGACTTCATATTCTTTTTCAGGCGGTCAATTTTAGGGGGGAAAGGGTCTAACCATGATTTTTAAACAACCAAACCGAATAATGAATTTTTCAAGAATGCGAAAAATAATGTGTCAGGTGCGCCACTTTCACGATGCGCCAGGATATATTTTCGAGTCTGTTATTTTGTACTCGATCCTTAACTTTTCAGTCTTAGGCGTAAGGGTCCCTATACATGAAAATACTTATACTTAGCCTTATTTCACCCTCATATTATCCTTAACATTCCTCAATATCATCTCAAATACTTAGACTCATATTTCACCCTAAATTCAAGTGCCAAAACTCAAGACCAATCTTAAGGATTTTTCAAGGATTTCATTCACGCTTCAAGTCTCCATCTCCAATCTTTTTCAAAGGTTCTCCAAAGCTGAGGTATCTAGGTTTCTTTCGTGGGTTCGTTTCACCCATGATACCCAATCTTTCTTTATCAAAACTTACATGATTTAAAGTTGATTTATTCATGGGTCTTATTTATTATGAAAATCGCTGCACACTATGTTGGGGTTTATGAAATTGTAACTATTTTGCAAACTTTTGGGCTATAAAACTAGGATCTATTGTGAGGTTTGGTGAAGGGTTTTGATGTTTATTGCTTGAGGGTGTTACCAAGTATCAATTCAAGCTTTTACATTGAATTAACTAGCATCATTTCACTTTTGAATTGCATGGTTTTACACTAGCACCACACACCCTCTAATTGTTTAATAAAGTGTCTGTATATGCTTTGTTAAGGAATTGAAGGTCCAAATCATGTCTTATGAGTTGAAGGACTTTATGATGTTGAAAATGATTGTTTATATGAGTGTGTTTATGAGAATCTATGTTATTATAAGATGACCACATTGGTGGATGGTGTGATGTCTATCAACCATTGTTAAGGGGTTTATACCTTGACCATCTAAATAGGAGGGTTTGATGTTCATTAACTGGTAAGTGATTGATACCATGACCACCTAATTGGAGGGTGTCATGTCCATTAAGCAGCAAGGGTTGATACCTTACCATAACCACCTAATTGGAGTGTGTCATATCCATTAACCAGCAAGGGTTAATACCTTGGACACCTAAATGGAGGGTGAGATGTCCATTAACCATTGTTGAGAGGTTGATAGCTTGGCCACCTTGATGAAGGGTATGATGTTTATCTACTGATTAAGGGTATATACCTTGATCACCCTCCAAGGGGGTGTGAAACCTTGGATTCTAAGCACTAGTTGCTTGGTCAATGATGATGGTCTCCTTCTACTTATGTATTATGATTTATATAAGCATGATTTCACTTCAAGCATCATTCATACATATCATATCATTACTATGTTATCTATTGTTTATGTTTATGCATTTTAATTATATTACCTATCTCTTATTGCATTGCATCCTACATACTTAGTACATTCAAACGTAGTAACACATACTCTATCCCAACATATTGTTACCATGTAAGGACCGGAGCTCTATTTGGTCATCATCCTCCTCCACGTGGCTAGTGGCTTCCATTGAAGCTAGTTGGTAAGTCCTCATGTCCTGGGGCAATATCTATATTCTTATGCTATGTATTGAAGATTATCTTTCCTCTATGGTATGCTTGACTATAAAGGTAAGCCCGGTTGCTTGTCTTGGCCCCCGCTAAGTTCTATGTTAGAGGTGTTGTTAGACAAATATGCATTATGCTTAAGATTAGACTCACTTATGATATGCAATCTATTTAAATATAAGTCTTTCTACCATAGTCCCAATTTCCCCTTGTATATGTTTCTTATGATGAACTATCTTGCTTCCGTGACCAAGGATGTGTGATGATATGCTATGAGGCTTGTTTGGGGTTCCTTCAAGTTCCCTATTCGCCGGTCACATCTAGGCCCTAGGCCTTTGTCATGGAATGTATGAAACCACAACATAGTTCATAGTCAACTTCAACATAAGTAAGACCCATAAGTAAATCAACTTATAATTATGTAATTTAGGTAAACAGGAAGCTTGGGCACCATAGGTGATAGAACCCAATGGTTGAGAACCACAAACCATGACTTTGGAGAATTCCATGAAGAAGATTTGAATGGAGTCTTGAAGCTTGGATTAATTCCTTAAGATCCGAAAGAGATCTGGACACTTGAACTTTGAAAGAAATATTAGTCTAAGGGTTTAAGAGAGTATTGAGGAATGTCTTGTATGATGTGAAAGCAAAATATTGCTAAGTATAGGTGTTTTTACTCATGGGAGGGATTAGGCCAAAGACCTATAAGCCTACCACCGAGATAAAATCACATGTAACAAAATACACAGATTTGCGTCTGGTCTGCGATGCGGACCTATCACGGAGGGAATTTTACACTGGTCGGTGATGGAGGCACATTGCGGCACCATCACAGAGAGACATTGGATAAGGGATTTTTGGAAAATCAAAATTGCAATTCATTTGCTCTAAAATCAGGGTTAGAGCCATTCCCCACTCATTTTTTTCCCCTAATCAAGAATATGAAGTCGAATTTTCGATATCACATATTCAGGTACTTTTTGGAATCGTTTCATAGCTAATTCACAATCCTATGGTGGCAACATAGTTATGAGATAATGGTTACCTACCAAAGTCCTCTTGGTGCTACGTCACAATCCTAAGGAATATTTGATTCAAACTTATACCCATAATATGCTAAGCATTATAATATCATATTATTTACATGGAGTAGCTCATAAGAACCAAAGATTCATATATCAAAAGATAGGTCTTCACAACTTTCATGGCTTCGTAATACTTTCATGTTTCATAATATGCATAATAGCCCTTCAATTCATATTACTCACAATTCGCATATCTTGTCATACGACCTTTAACATCACAGAAGCTTGCCATAGATCTTATTTCAAAACCATGATGTGTACTTATACATAACTTAAAACCATGCAAATCATGAGTAAATTCCATGATTTTTTTCAAAATTTAATCGTTTATTGATTATTCAAAGAACCCACAAAAGTATAATAAAGACTTGGTTAGAGTATCATCAAACCCTCATACAAATAGATTTCACATGATATTTCACTTCACAGGGATGCATAAGGATAAGACAACAAAAAATACTTCATATTTTCTTCATGTAAAAGAGTTCATAAAATCATCATGTGCCATAACTTGAGAAAACATAAAGCAGAAAAGGAAGGGTTAAACTTGTGTAGGAAAGGTCTACACAATCAAAACCAACATACCTTGGTGATATAGGAGAGGAAAAATTAGACTTGGACTTGAGGAAATCTTAAACCCTAGTTAACTTTCATATTCTCGAAGCCTTGGAGGACTTGAGGGAGATTGGTAGTGTTTTTGACATAGGTTTTATTGAGAAAGAATTAGAATGAAAGTATTGAGGAAATCTGAAACCATAAATGATGTGGTATAACATTAGAATAATAGAAAATGTAAAATTTTCCTTAAAATTCTGCTAGATAGGACCATGAGATCACATCAACGGGTTGTGGTCTGACTTATGGGCCATAGGTTAGGGGTCCATCTGATAACATTTTTGAATCCTCAGAAAAACTCTTTGATCTTTGACCTACGAATGGAACTATAACTCATAATTCTATCTATAGGTTGTCTACTACGACGTATACCTTACTTCAAAAATCATCATTTTCATTAAATATGTCCTTCAACCTATGAGCATGAGTTACAGCCCATGGAACCACTTATGGCCCATGAGAACCCTCGTAAAAACTGACATTTAGAAAATTTCCTGAACTCATTCTGTGTACTTTTGATATTTCACATAGGTGGGGCCTTACCAAGCTTAGATCCTAGGAGAGACAACGAATGGGAACCCGAAGGTACACCAAACACACCTATTAAGCATACATGGCACATCCTTGGTCATGGAAGTAGAATTGAACAACTAACACATAATTCTAGGAGTAAAAAGGGACTTTGGACTCAATCCATGGTGATGTTATGGAGAATAGGATTAGCATGATCACATGGCAAATAATGTCTTAGGGGTGGGTAAGTATGACTCACGCTATGGGGAGAATTAGGGGCTTAAGACTTTTGTTTCATACAACAACAGGCATCAACGCATAGAAGGGAATAGGGACTAAGGGATATATTTGATAGCTACATAAACTTTCATGGCCCAAGCCTAGGGCCTAGACATGACACGGTGAATGGGGACTCGAAGGGGCCCCAACATACCATTATACATCTTTGGTCATGGAAGCAATTAAATGACAACAAGAGATAGTAAATAGGGATAATCGAGCCTAAGAGACATCTTTTATATCATAAACATCAAGAGTCAAGAGAGAGAGTCAAGATCATAGAATAATACATAAAATGTCCAACAACACCTCTAACCATAGAACTTAGCGGGGGCCAAGACAAGCAACCAGGCTCAGCCACATAGTCAAAATATACAATAAAGGAAGGGAGTCATAATACATAGCCTAAGACAAAATGGAAGACTTACCAACTAACTTGACAGAAGTCGTACTAGCGACGTAAAGGAGGATGATTAAGTGGGGCTCCAGTCCCTACATGATAACATTATATAGGTACAGAGTATGTGTTAGTACGTTTCAATGTACTAAGTATGTAGGACCCAATATAACAATATATAGGCAACTTAGTCGAAATATATAGTTGGGAACTAAATGAGCATATAACAATATGGCATGCTTGGTAGATGCTTGAAGTAAATCATGCTTATATAGAACATAATACATGGGTAAGAAAAGACCATCGCTATAGAACCCTAGTTTACCAAGGTATAAGCCCCTTGGATGGTTGGTGGATCGTCGCACCCTACCACCCATGGTGATTGAGGTACTAGCCCCTCAACATATACCAAGGTATGAACCACTAGATTGGTCGGTTGATAGTTGCACCCTACCACCCCTAGTTATTGAGGTACTAACCCATTATGTAAAAATCCTACATAGTGGTCGAAAATGTGCTTCGAAAATGTGGTTCGAAAATGTCCAGAATCTTAATTTCCATATATCTAAATATCCATTGATTATTTCGAATATTCCATTTCATATTCTTATTCAGGGGGTCAAATTGAGTAGAAAATGGGTCTGACCCAAATTTTAGAGCAACTGTATAAAAATTCAAAAATCGTAAGAACACGATTTAGGAGGGGTCATATTTGAAGGGGCATATCTCATAGCATACAAAGAACTGGATGGCACACAACCTATCAAATTAAAGCAATTTGAATAGCTTTCAACGTACTTGGTTTCACCTCATTCGGAGTTCGGATAATGAATTATGTCCATTTTCATGGAACTTGTTTGTTCAGAAATGCAGATTTCTAGTGTTAATTTGGTCCTTTTTTTAATTTCGGTCCAAGACTTTCAAGTCTTGGGCCCAAGGTTCCCATGCATGTTCATACCTATACTTAGTCTTATTTAACGCTCATATCATCCTAAACATTCCCCAATACTCACTCAAACACTTAGACTCATATTTCACCCTAAATTCAAGTCCCAAACTCAAGACCAATCTTAAGGATTCATTTAAGATCTCATTCAAGCTTCATCTCCATTTCCAATCTTCTTCAAGGGTTCTCCAAAGTCAATGTATGTGGTGTTGAACCATTGGGTCCTTTTACCCATGATTCCCAAGCCTCCTTTTTACTAATATTTCATGATTTAAAGTTAATTTTATATGTGGGTCTTTTATATTAAGAAATTTACTGCACAGTGATTTTAGTTCATGAAAGTATGGCTATTTTAGCAAGTTTTGAGCTCTAAATCGTAGATTTAGTGTAGGATTAGATGAGGGGTCTTGATATGAATGTCTTGAGGGCGTTGCAAGGTATTGATTGATGGTTTTACAATAGATTTTCTTGCATGATTTCATCTCTAAATTGCATGGTCTTTTATCCCCATTACACACCCCCAAGTGTTTGATAAAATGTCCGGCTCAGGTTTCTTGTGGAAATGAAGGTCCAAAGCATGAGATATGATATGATTGATTTTATGATGATGAAATGATCTTATATTCGTGATGAATTCTATATAAAGTATTGTATTAGACCATGCCCAATTCAGGGGTCTAAAAGCCCAGATAACCGAGGGAAGGGTTAGTACTTCTCCACCTAGTGATGGGGCGGCATCATCACTAGTCGAGATGGTGGTTAGTACTAATCAACCTAGGGAAAGGTTAGTACTTCTCCACCTAGGTGATAGGGAGGCATTATAACCAACTGAGGGAAGGGTTAGTACTTCTCCACCTAGGTGATGGGGTGGCATTATAACCAACCAAGTGAAGGGTTAGTACTTCACCACCTATGTGATGGGGCGGCATCATCACTAACCTCAAGGGGTTTATACCTTGGAAATCTAGCTTGGTCTATTCTTCACATATGATACCCTATATGACCATGAGTTAACTAAGCATGGTTTAATTATGCATTTAACATACATGTCATTTTTCTATACTATGCCTATTGTCTTTTGTATGCATTTTAATTATGAAGCATATCTATTGTTGCATTGCATCGCACATACATAGAACACTCAAACGTACTAACGCATACTCTATGCCTATATGATTTTACCATGTAGGAACCGAAGGTCCTATTGTTTCTTAATGTGGCTAGTCGGATTGTTCAAGTTAGCCTTTGGTGAGTCCTCCATTCCGTGGACAATGACTGCTCTCTTATACTATATTTTAAGACTATCTTTTGTATATGTATTGTTGACACCCAATTTTTACCCTACACAATATAAATTAGTCATTGAGTTTTAAATCTTTTAACCAATTAAAAATAACCAGTTTTTCAAAAAAAAATGAGGAAAAAAAACTGATTAGTGCAGCGCGTGGGGGCCATGCGCCCTCAATCTTTCATTTTTTTCCCTTTCTTCTTCAAACACAGATCCCCTTTCCCCTTTCCATTCTCCTCCAAAAAAAAACCAGACAACTAAAACCAACGCCAAATCTCTCCAATGTTCTTCTCCTCTCCCTCACACGCGCACCTGATATCCCTTCCTTTGTCCCCATCTATAGCTGTTCAAGATCTTTAATCCGCAATTGATCAATAAAAGTCAATACGAAATTGATTTCCAAAGATTTGAAATTCAATTTTTTTGAATCCTCAAAGCTAGCCTGTTATTCATCCATTTCCCCCCATTTTTGCCCTAATTTCTACCTATGTAATCCCTCTTCTTCTTAGTTTTAAGGCAGCGGGGAAGTGATCGAAAAAGACCTCCTAGAAATATAGTCTTTGAATCTCAAAAAAAGCTCTAGCAAACTAGCACTTTGATTTTGAAAGCCCCTCGAATTGATTCCCAGAAGCTCGTCAAAACTTCCTGGGCGAAACAGGTGCCAACTGAACCCTTTGGTGGAGAAACCAATCAAGCTCGTCGTCTCAGTTCGCTGCCCTGACGAAGGTAATAATCAATCTCGTTTCTTCATTTAAAGTTTCATAACTCCGTCTGAATGTAAATATCGTGATTATACCATGTTTATGTTTTGATTGGAAACGCTCTGTTGAGAAGAATTGGACGTTGTGGTGTTGTTGTTGTTTGGTTGCTAAGACGTTTTTGGAGACTGTGTTTATGATCTTATTAATGTCATTGATTCATTGATAAATTGCTAAAAGTCGAACTAGTGTCGAAACATTTTGTTTTCAGGTATATGCTGTAAGCCTAAAAATTTTAGTTTATTGATTCGTTCAAATGATGATTTTTGTTCTTAAAGCAGGCAGTTAGCATGATTTGGTGAATGCACCCTATATAGCCTGTTGTTGCTGTCATTTTATTTACTGTTAATCTCGCTAAGAGTTAAGGCTAATATGGAAATGGTTTCGTCTTTCGAGTATTTGCTGTAATGGTCAATTTCCTCTTGTTATAGTTCGTTAGATGATGGTTTTGTTTCTCAGTGATGCTGTCAGTTTACTCTCTATCTGAACGCAGCTGACCCAGTATGTTTTGAATAAGTTTCACTTAGATTTTTCTTGGTTTTAAAGTTTCACAGATATGAATGGTCATTACTTCAAAGATTGCTAAATTTGCATATAATATGATATTGCTATGTTTTGTCCTGAAAGCTAAAATGCTGTTGTCTGTTTATTATTAGGTGTTCTCTTCTCAGAAATTGATACTTTGACTTTAGACTGTTGTCTCCATGAAATGCCAAATTGCCCAGAAATGCTTTTCTTATGTTCATCTGGTTTCACTGCTTGACTTCTTGCTGTGCCTTTCCAGATTAACATGAAGACAAATGCCTTTTGTTACATACTAATTGTGGCTCTTGTTTTGTCATGCAATTTGTGGACCAACTCAAGAAGGGATGTTGTACTTGTTATTGATGCATCATATATAAATACAAAACTAGAGTCATTAGCTTCTGTTTTCTTTCTGTTTTACTATTTAGTTTCTTTAGACGGTGGTTGATCATTTTGTTGCTGCTCATAATAGGATGTTGCTTGGTTTAGTAAGCAGGAACTTTGGTTGAGCCTTAAAGCTTTCTTTAGATCTCATGTCTAGTAGCCTATCTGCTGATTTTTTTATTTCTTTCAAGTCAACATTTGTTAAGAGTTAATTGCATAGTTTGTATTAACCGAAGGTTTTTCTGGATAGGAAATCTGTCCTGATTAAGTCTAGGTTCCAGATTATAGTGTTATCTCATCTGTTTTCTTCAAAAAAAAATGTGGAGTCATTTGAGTTGTTGTGAGAGAAGCAGGATTTGGACCTCTGTTCTTGTCTCTTTATCTCCGAAACCTGATGTTTATTGAATTAACGTAATGATTCCAATGCTCCTCTTCTTTCTTCGTGGGTCGTTTCTGTTTTCCCCATCATCACAGTGTATATTCAGGTCTATCCCTAGTTGTGATATCTTCTTCTTTTGTTGTTGTGAACCCAGACTATCCTTAAGTGATCTTATTTTCAAATACATATTCAGATCCTGTTATGGTTCTATGTGTTGTACTGTCATTGCTTTGGAGTCAAATGTCTTACTTGTCATTTCGTTTATGTGAGTTGGTTATGCTGTTAAGTTTTCGTACTATTCCTTAATTTTATTTCCTTGCATGAACAATATTACGAGTCATTTTGGACTCCCCATTTCGCATTTCTTGGGAGACCCAAACTTCCCCTTCTTTGAGTCAGCCTAATTCCTAGGAAAAGAAGCTAAAATACAGGATTCGGAGGTGTAAAATCAGCCTATATACCTTGATGTACATCAACAGACAGCTCAAATACACTGAGTGTATATCGCATGATATGGGCCACAAGCCCATTTAGCAGGAATAGCCGCTAAGGAAATTCTGACAGGCCTGGCAGACCCAAAACTTAGAAATTAAGACAGGTTGATGAGTTGGGCCTGCCAAAGCCTAGTTTGATGTTTGTTTCCTATTTATTATATGTTTTGAGTGATGCTTGTTATTTTCTAATACTAACATTTTATTCATTTTGGTTTCAATCTAATTAATTTCCCCAACATGTCTACCATTTATGTTGACCTTTATTTTAATGACTTTTCCTAAGAGTTTGAGTCATTTCTACAAATTAGATTTTTGCTGAATTCTTTCAAAATGGTTAAGTGTTTGTCAGTCTCTAAGTTAGTCAATCTTGTCAAAGTTAATCAACTTTTTTTTAAAAAAAAAAAGACTTGGTCAATTTTCGAACTTAGTCAAAATTTTCAAATTCAGTCAAAATTTTCGAACTTAGTCAATCCTTTCAAATGTAGCCAACTCTTTCAAAACTAGTCAACCTTTTCCATGTCAGTCAAATATTTCAAAGTTAGTCAAATTTTATAATCGCCGGATAACCACATTTAGCAGCCATTTTGATTGCGTAAAACCTTCTCGAAGTGGAAATGTGAACCCGAACCTATTTTCTGGATTTTAAAAGATTTTTCTGTTAGGTTTTCTAAAATCGCCGGATAACCACATTTAGCAGCCATTTTGAGTGCATAAAACCTTCTCGAAGTGGAAATGTGAACCCGAACTTATTTTCTAGATTTTAAAAGATTTTTCTGTTAGGTTTCCTAATTATCTTTAAAATTAGGTGGCGACTCTGTTTTCCTTTTAAATTTCAAAAATTGATTTTCTCTTAAATAAATTGAGTTTTAAACTTATTTTTGATTTTCTTTTCAAAAAGTCATTTTTCGGCATAATAGAAATGGCGACTCCGCTGGGGAATTTTATTAGGTTCTAACCATTAGTTTATGTTATTTGACTAACTATTTGAGTTGTTTTGTTATATGTGCTTATTTGCTTTATTTGTTTAAATTTTATATTATACTGTCATTTGCATTTCATGGCACTTCTATTTATCTTGCGTATTTGGAAGGATGGTTTTGCGAGCCTGCAGCCGGATCTCCAAATACTTGACCCATTTTTTGGAATAAATGATAATTTATTGGTTCGTGATGCGTCCAATGGTTGTCATGAATTTCCAGCTCAGGTTGTCCACCTGGGTACCCAATCCAGTCAAAACTCACTCTTAGATACCTAGGTTAGAGCGAAACCAAATCCCTACGATCTAAGCATTGGCCTAGGACGACCCAACACGTCAGGCGTGTTGGGCCCATTAGAAAGACCACCTT
>JAOTQR010000056.1:0-12618 GCA_025774065.1 Solanum ossicruentum | reverse complement strand
AAAGAGGAAAGGAAAGCAGAGTTGCAAGATAGAAGAGGTGGAGGTGGCTGGTAAATGCACATGGTCTTTTTCTGATATTTCGCCTTTTTGTTCAAGAGGTTATAGTTGGTAATGTTATGATACTTTTTGTCCAAGTGGCTGTACTTGGTAATATTGTTTTACATAGTACACTTGGAGTTTATATTACAACTAAATGCAGCTTTGTGAGATTTTCTTCTTCCATGTTTGGTAGTTTTGAGATGAGGGTCCAAGAAACAACTTCTCTATGAGGTAGTGATAAGGTTTGCGTATACTTTACCCTCTTCAGACCCCACTTGTGAGGTAGTGATAAGATTTGCGTACACTTTACCCTCTTCAGACCCCACTTGTGAAATTTTACTGGATATGTTATAAATTTATTTATTTATGGCACCATCTATGTTTGAGTTAGGCCAGCAAAATGTATATGGCAATTTTTTCCATTTGCTTATTGGAGCTCAGAGATAGTTATGATTACAACAATTAGCAATGGAAAACACAACAATATACCCAGTAATATCCCACAAGTGGAGTCTGGAGAGGATAGATCGTATGCAGACCTTACCGCTACCTCATAGAAGTAGAGAGACTGTTTCCTAAAACCCTCAGCACTACAAGGTATATTGCCTATCACACGTAAGTTGTAATGTTTGCTTATATATTGCCTATCACACGTAAGTTGTAATGTTTGCTTATAAGGCAAGACTCATTGTCTTGAAATAAGCTTAAACGTCCATTTGATCAAAAAGACAACTTCTAGTTAGGTTCACTACATAACACATTTCTAATGAGGAACATACCTAAATTTTAAGTTTCGTCTAGTCAGAATTTTATGAAGCACACTTCGCTTTTCATTATTATAAAATTTAACTTCGTATAATATAACACGAAAAACTATTTCTTGGCTATTGAAAGCTTTACTATTGACAATATAAAAAGCTTTACTTTTGACAATTGCAATACTTAAAAATTATTTCAACTGTAATACATAAAACTATTTCTTGGACAATTGCAATACTTAAAATTATTTCAACTGTAATACATAAAACTATTTCTTGGCATGTATGATATATTGAAATGAAACTGCAAAATTACAAATATGAGAAGCCAAAGCCAAACTTGTGGTCCATATAAATATTCAATAGCACACATTCACATTTACAAATTAAACATGAAATACTAAATGAAATTTAAATGTTTTTACAACCACAACAACATTATTCCATTGTCTCAAAGCTTCCACCCATTACCCCATTGCCTCAAAGATTCCCACCCAAGGAAGGTGAGATGTACGCAGTCTGACCCCTCTGGATGACTCATGATGAGCGTCAAAAGTAGCATTGACTAACTGCTAAGCACAGTTTAAAGAATCATTTTGTTTTATCCATCGTACCTCAAAGCCAAAAAATAATAAATCTTTAGCTCTATCCAGCTGTAGAAATAGAGAATTTAAATATTTTTATAAAGCATTAAAAAATGTGACTAATTAAATTTAGTAAAAATAAAAATTATTTTGCTAGAACTCATCTCAATAATTATCATTACAAGATTTAAATCTAATAATATGAAACACAAATAGATCAAAATCTAATAATATGAAACACAAATAAATCAAAATCTAATAATATGAAACACAAATTGTTTCATATCATATCTCACACAATTACAAGATCTAAATCTAATAATATAGAACACAAAATACTAAAATTAAATAATAAACTTATAAAACAAATAGAGAAAATGAAATTCTAAACGAAAATTTTGATAATCATAAACAAAATTATATAAAAATCAATACAATTTCATCCGATAAATAATTTATCACATACAATTACGAATAAAATTTATATACATCTCACTCTTTGAACATACATCAATTTGGTGAGATCTGCAGTAAAATCTCAAACATATATCATCATGAACACCTTTTAATTCTCTGCAAAATCCATGCATCTATAGAGATATCAAGTCTGTAAAAAGAAACCATATAAAATTATAGAATTAAAAGTAACATAAATAGATCTACAAATTAAAAGTACACACACCATGCATCACAAAATTTTGGAACCATATAATAACATACTCAGTGTAGTCTCACAGTGAGATCTGAAAGGATAGGATACGTACAGATCTTACCCTTACAAACTAAGACTATTTTCGATAGATCATCAACTAATCCAACTCAATTGTAGTAACTAATAATTCTCTTGACCCTATTTATATCTTCCCACAGCTATATTGAACTGCAACCATATGATTCAATTTTCACAATTATAATTAGATGCAGTTCAAGAAAGCTGTGGAAAAATACAAAAAGGGCCATTTTTGCAAAGGAAAAACTAACCCTAACTGGGAAAAAAATGAGAGAAGAAATTGGAAGTTTTTTTTTAAAATAAATAAATAAATAAATTGTGTTGTATTATGAATATGAAGAAGTGAAGCAAGGGAAGTATTTATAGGGGGGGAATTGAATTGCATTTAAACCGCATCAATCCCAAGAAGAATATTTGGACTCTTCTCTGATCACAAACCCACTTTTTCAACCTATTAAAAAGCCTATATTTTTTCATCCCATTTATAATACATTTTTCTCAAATAATTAAATTATTATTATTATATCTGTCTAATTTTATGTAACATTATTTAACTTGACATGGTCTATACATAAACAAAATTAAAACTTGTAGTTTGAAATTATTCATAGATCTTCATGTCATTGAAAATAATTTTATTAAGGGTAAAACAGGAATATTAAAGATAATTGTTTCTAATTCTAGTATAATGACATTTTTGGGGGACGTACTAAAAAAGAAAGTATTTCACGTAAAAAGGATGGAGGAGTAGTATTTTTCTATGAAAATGGATTCAGAATTTAATTTTATGAATTTTAATCTTTAGGGGTGTATTTGGTTGGAAGAGAATGTATTTTCTTGAAAAAGAAGTGAGTTTCTTACTTATTTTTAGTATTTGGTAAGTAAAAAATTGACTATTTCTTTCTGGCGAGCGGCATATGCTTGTCGCCTGGTAAAGCAATTATCGTAGCTTATCCTTAAAACGTTTATATATTATCTAATAAAATATTATGGGAGTAGAATGGGTGGGCGTGGGTGTGGGTCGTGGGGGTGGTTGGGATGGGATGGTCAATGCGTGAGGGTTACGGGTGCTAGGTGGATGAGAAGAAGATGATGAACTCAGTTGTCGCTCACGAAGTTTTTTTTTTTTTACTTAAAGTAGTCATTTTTCTCATTTTTATAAAGGGACTTCCTCTCTCAAATATTTCAAAAAGTTTTATCCAATCAAACATGGAAAAATTAAAAAATTATAATTTAACTTATATTTTTAATGCCTCCTTAAGAACTCCCAACTCTCTACTTTCCTGATAGCTCGATCTCATAACCTTTAAATTAAAAGTGGGGGATGCTTACCATTCGAACAACTCCCTCTTGTCAATCTAAACATATATCTTGTACCTTATGTTGAAGGCTTAAACGTAATTGTTTGATTGATCTATCCACCTATACTTTTAGCATAATTTATTTGATACTCTTTCCTTGTTAATCAATAATATTTTTCAATATTTAGTAATAATTTTACTTTAAACTTCTTATTTCACTATTAAAAATATGAGCAATTCAATGTAAAAAGCGTCCCAATTTAGGATCCTCACTTGCCATTTGTGAAATAATTTATGACCATAAAATATCGATTTTATTTAAGACCACAATCACAAATATCAAAAATATTTCTTTCATTCTTTGAGGGCATTTGGTCAATCACTTTATTTGAATTTTTAATTGTTGAAGTTATGTTTGGATGTATTTCTTTTATAAAGAATATTCAGATTTGAATGTACTTTTTTCTAAATATGATTTCTACCCTTACTTTCACCATCAAATTTCTAATATCTAGTAAAGTCACCCAATTTGACGAATTTACTTTATATATACAATCAAATACGCTATAAAAGAGTAATACATCAAAATAAATAACCATATGTTGTGATCATCGATTAGATTTTAAATAACCATATGATGTGATCATCAATTAGATTTCATGTACGAGTTATTGTATACTATTATATATGTTTTTACTTTATTTGAATTTTTTTAAAGTTGAAGTTGAAGATAGAGATGAAGATCAATGTGTGTTTGATCATAATTTATGAATAATATTTAGTTGTTTGAGTTAGATTTTTCTTAATGAACATGAAATATGACCTAAAAATAAAATCTAATCCAAATTGGCTTATTTTTATAAAATAAAACATTAATTTAAACTTGGAAGAAGAAAATATAGTAAAAGTGATGATAAGATTATTGGTATTTTTAAATACAAAGTTGTATTTAAATTTTTACAGCTAAATGCTGATTTTCAAAAAATATGATTTTTTTCAAAAGAAAAAGTGAATAATTCTTGTGGTCATACGAGTTACAACTCGAACCAATAACTTTAGAGTTGGAGAGAGCAACTCCCTCTTATAGATTATGTTTGACTAAATATGGTATTTAAGTGAGAAAAATAACTTTAAAAGTTGTATTCTAAAAGAAATCATAAATATTTATTCAACTTTAAATTATCTTATCATCAATTATAAAATATCAAGTTTAAAATATCGGTACGAAGAAAAATATTTTTTAGTTTTTTCATATTTAATTAATTCTTATGTCTGAAAAATATTTATTTTCAAAATAAATTTACTTTCCTTCTCGAATTTAATGAAATAGAAAATATTTCCAAAATCCAACTCTCAACCCTTAAAACTGATTCAAAACTTGATTCTTGACCTCGTTTCTTAGCTCGACTCGAATCCAGGGTTGGCTTAATATAATTAGTGGCATAAAGTTATTTTTTCTTTAAAAAGTAATATTTGTTTAATATTTTTATATATTTTACAAATTTATAAAAAAAATATTATAACTAATTATAATTTAATAATTAATTTTTTTTCAATTGTATGTATAATACTCTTGTAATATTTTGTAAGATAAGAATAACTATATCTAAATTATTATATGTTACGTAACAATACAAATGTATAACTTTCTCTTGTTGATTATAGTTTTGAAATTTTTTTCAATAAAATCAATTGTTACATAAAGTGTCAAAATTATTCAAAAAGTGTTTAAAAATAAACTAAAACTTCACTTTATTGAATATGCCAATTATTATATATATATATATATATATATATATATATATATATATAAAGTATTGCCAAATAAAATTTTATTTTTTTATTTATATAATATTTCATAATATCTTTAAATTACAAAAATCTAATATTATTTTTGGGCCTAAAGTCATTGCTTTTGTTGCTTTAGGTTAAGCAGCCCTCGCTTGAGACTCGACTTTTGACTTTGATCCCAACTCTCAATCCTATTCTTCACCTTAATTAGAGATTCGACTTTCAACTCTGATGATTCAACTCTAATCATAGTATTTTCAAGCTGATGCTCCAATATTTTTTTAAACTGTGTCTAAATTAATACTTTTGAAATAATATTTTTTATTACTAACTAAAAATAAGAAATAACTAAGAAAATCACACATTTTTCAAAACAAATATTTTTCTTTCATACCAAATACATTGTAAAATTATTTTAAAAATTTCAAAAAAATAACATAGGGTTCTCACATGGTGCATGTGAGGTGTGACCCACATTGTTACAAATGACATGTACCCCGTTATTTCCGGACTAAGCTCTCTCTGTCGGGTTATGGGTTTCTTGACCCGACAGTTTTATACATCATACGATGCATCATTTTATTAATAATATAAATAAAAATACAAAATTTAACTCTTCTTTATTTTTTATTACATTGTATTTCATTACTCTTAATTAATTTCCTCTCATAATTGTTTTATTATATTCATTGCATATTTTGTGTGTGTATTTTGGTGGTGAAAGCAGAAATTTAATTGAGCGTGTGAATTTAAAGTCAATGTTTTGACAGATAATTTACTAATATATATATATATATATATCTTACGACACCTATTTTCTTATGGTAATACATTCTAATTATTATTTGATATATAATATTAGAATTTGAATTCAAGTGGAGGAATTTTTCTTGGTTGAATACGAAAAAAGAATATCTTTTTTTGTTGTGCTTTGCTAGGTTGAGGTGTGAGACAAGGGTCATCCGGAAACAATTTCTTTGTCTCTATGAGGTAATTGTAAGGTTTGTGTATATTTTATCTTCGTGCTAAGTCGAGATAAGGAAGGTATACGAAGTAAAAGTCTATTTGATAATAAAAGTGACCAAAGATATTCGTTTTTTAAAAAACTTTAGCTTCTGCACAAGTACAACAAGCCTTTTCTAAATCCATGTGAATTCTTCTTTGTAGTTTTTCATTGTTTTGCCTAATATTTATAAATTGTAATAATTATTCAATTTGTTTGATCAAATTAATAGATATAAAATCTTTTTCATTTCTGATTAAAACCCATTTATTTTATTTGTGGGACTTATATAACATAAATCAAAAGATTAAAAGACGATGTCCTAATTTATTTATTTTTAATCAAATAAGTTTAAATTAAATCAATTTTTTCCTTCTTTTTTCGATATTGACAAAAGTCAAACCAAAATCGATTTATTATAGGCAAAAATTAGACATTTTTCCTAAAAATTTTGAATCAAAATTAATTAAATGGGATTTAAAATATCCTTTGCTTAATTGTTTTGTCCAACACATATATATATAGATCTACCCTTGGGTAATTAATTATTTTTGGGGGGATGGGGCATGGAATTAAGAGTACAAATTAATATTTATGGAAGTTAGTGGGTTCTTGTTTAACTTAGCTGGCAATCACTAAATTAGTGTGTCATCTTTTTCATAATTAAGATGTATGCTTTGTTGGTAATTTGTTTGGTTTGATTAGATTATAATATCACTTACACCTAACTTTCTCTTTTTGAATCTTTTTCATAATTAAAGATAATACTTCTTTTTCTTTTTTCTTTGTGGTGGTTGGGTATATGTGTGTGACAACTGTTTTTTTGAATTGCGGTCGATTGATTTTAAAATTTACGTTGAAAAATAAAATGTTTCTTATGTGAAGGTGAGTGTCACAATTTTTTTCGTATTGAAGTCGACTGAATTTAAAATTCATATTGAAAGATAAAATGTTTCTTAATACAAGTAAACGGATGGAGAAGTATTTATTTCGATCCCCCGCTGGTGTAGCACTTTGAGTTCCAATTTTTGAATAACTAAGAATAGAAGGAATATTTATTAATTTACTAGTATTTTGCTTCTTTTTCCTTTTCCTTTGCGGTGGATGGGAAGGTGTGTGTCACAACTTTTTTCGTATTGAGGCCGACTGAATTTAAAATGTATATTGAAAGATTTTACGTTGAAAGATGAAATGTAAAGTATGTGGATGGAGAAGTATTTATTTCGATTCCTTGGTGGTATATATATCACTTTGAGTACAAATTCTGAATGACTCCAATCCAAAATCTGTTTAACTGAGAATAGAAGGAGTATTTATTATTTTACTTATATATTGCTTCGAGTTTTAACTCTTAATAACTTGAAGACATATATAAATTGAAAATGTATAAGGGCGGCTCATGTGATTCATCAAAGTGAAAATTTTTTTAAGTGTCAGTAAACGTCCAACCAATCATAGAAAATATATATAAAAACAAGAAATGGTGAACATGGTTTAGCTCCATTACTCATTTGGCTTGATCCAAGAAAGGCAATTTATTGAATTATTGTTTTTTTGGTGGGACTTTATTTTTAGAAATTTTAGCTATTATGTGAATTGTATTTTAGATGCATTATATAAATAGAATAGTACTACTAGTTGAAAGTAAGATATGTCATTTTCCAAGTGATTTCTAGTTGTATAAAACATGTAATGTTTGGTTGAGAAATAAAAGTTGAAAGTAAGATATGTCATAATCATACTCTTTCTTGCATTTGATTTATTAAAAGTAGAATCCTAAGTGAAACTAAAACTAACTCTTAGAAACATATTATTATGAACTTATCCATTTATAGGGTTAATTAAAAGTGGAATCCTAGATGAAACAACTAATTTACGGAACATATACTAGGGGGTAAGCAGGGGTCGGATGTACGCAGCCTGACCCTTATGTTTAAAAATATAGCGCGACTGTTTTCGGATGATCCATGATGAGCGTCGAAAGTTGCATTGACTAACTGCTGTTTCACAATTAAAAGAAGCGCAGACAGTTTAAAGAGTCATTTTGCTTTATTCAATCATACTCCAAAGCTACTTGGAGTATGATCCGAGATTGATGGAAAGATAAAAGTAAAATATACTGCTTTCGTCAAATCCCACTTGTATACTTAATATGTTATTGTTGTACAAAATATATAAGTCCTGTAAATTTATACTAAATATACATTATACTATGAATATACCATGTATACCTATATATATATAATATACATAATCAATATATAGATTGTGTGTATATTTCAATCATTTGAACAATATATATCTGTAACTGTTGCTTTTATTCTACTATTTATAATTATGAATACTAAATTATATGCAAATAAAAGATATTACAAAACGATTATAATTCCTTAATATTAGGGATGGAAAAGTTTTTTTGTACAAAAGGTAAAATTATACTAAAATCATACCTTTTAGTGGCAAATTTCAACTACAAATTTTGGACTAAATATAAAAGCTAAAAATACTATAAAAGGTAAAAATACAATGATGAAATGTGATTTTTTAAAATGATAATTATTTTAAGATAAATATTTTTTAATAAGAACGATAAGAGGTCGCGTATTAGAATAGCGGGTTAATTGGTAGGTATAGGTGACGGTTGGATTCGGGGTATAGTAGGTTTAGTTGAGCAGGGGTAATCTTGTGGTCGCAATATATGTCGTAGTGTGTGTTACTTTACCACTTTTTTCATTTTTACATACTTTAATTCTTTTATTTTATTTATTTATTCTTTTATTTTTTATTTTTAAATTATTTTTTTAATCATATCTAGTTCTTCTCTGCTTTGGGTTTTGAGATGAGAGTTCACAGAAAATAGCCTCTCTATCTCTATATGGATAGCGGTAAAGTCTGCATAAATTACACCCTCCCCAGACTCACTTATGGAATTCTACTGGATATGTTATTGTTGTTCAAACTTTTTTTCTGACAGATTGAGTAATAGAAAAAACAACAAACGTCTAGTTACGTTGTTGTGTGCTTGAACTTGTAAAAAAGATCAAAATAAAATAATTTGACATTCTTCATTATTTCCTTTTATTATTTCTAAAAAGTAGTGTACTAAGGTTAAAAAATAAAATAAAATAATAAGAAAATGTAGTTGACAAAAAGTGGGACTCCAATCCATTAAACAATGTAAGGTACTATTCTTGTTTTAGGTGAAACTTTTACTAATCCTAGGTATGACTAATGAAATAAAATATACAGATGAAAAAATTTTCAATACAAAATATATTGTATTAGAAAAAGTTATTGAATTTTTGTAAATTCGTACAAAATAATATCCAAGGTTGAGCTAAATCGGAATCCAGATGAATTCAATAGTTTTTTCATAGATTTTATATTTAATTTATATTAGAAAGCCATGCTTTGTTTTGTTTCTCGTCTTTAGAATCACAAACTCCTAATTCTGACTTCATCTATGCGCAACGTGTAACATGCGACACTCTTATATTGATTAAAAAAAGGAAGTTAGAGTGATTTAACATGTATTAGAAACAAGAAAAATCGTATCAAAGCACTCCATGAAGCTAGTAGAACCAAGAACAAAAGGTTTGAATCGACTAAAAAGTTACGCAAACTCGTACGCAATAATAATTTAGAAGCAGACCTAAGTGAGAGTTAAGAGTTCGAATGATCTCAATAGCTTTTCTATACACTCTGTATTTGTATTAAAACTATATATATTATATAATATTTTTTTCTTCTTTAAAACACTCTAACTCGTAATTCAGACTCAATCTCAACTCTCCACGCAACATGCAATTGATTAAAAAAAGAAAGTTGGAGTACGTGTAGTGATGGGAGACAAATTCATGGAACTTCACCTTGTACAACATTGTCAGTCCATGTATAACTTCTATATATATTTTCTGAACTATCTTTTTACTACAAATCATATGACATACCTTTGTCCGACAACACTAAAAAAGGTGGTTTGTCTATTTGATTTTTACCTATGTTTTTGTCTAATTTCACCTGCATTTTGTATTTATACAATATTTTTCTATTTTGTGAAGTAGCAGTTAATCAATGTAATTTTTAATATTTATCATGGATCATCCGAAAACAGTCGATCTATGTTTTATATAGGGGTCAGACTGCGTACATCCGACCCCCTCTTTACTCCTCAATGGGCGAAAGCCTTTAAGGCAATAGGGGTAATGTTATTGTTTGATGTTAGCCAAATAAATTTAAGAAATTAGAAAGGAATGTAGAGTTTTGTTTTATATTCCTTTTCTTCATGTATGGTATATATATGTTGTATAATGTATGTTTTTTCTTGCGATTTCAGATAAGATCGATTCAGAATTCCGAAGTCCTTTTCTTAACGAATAAAAAATTTATAACACAAAATGTATTTCTAAGTATTTGTTCCATAGATAGAATTCTAAAGTCCATTTTTTTATGAAGAAGAAATACAAGTGGAAAGAGCATGCTCATGTAGATTTTAGTGTGATGTATGGTCATGCAATGCACAAATTCTAATTTAGTCGAATCTCAATGTGAATATCGAATACGAAATGAGAAAAAAAACGTAGAAAAAATCTACTGCGATTTAACTTATCATTAGTAAAAAGAAAATCTCCTCCACATCATGATTGATATTAATATTCCCTCCATCCTTTTTTAGTAGTCAGTCATGTTATATTTTTTGAAAGTCGATTTGACTATTAATTTGATATTTTAAAATAAAAATTTAGATATTCAAAAACTATACGAAAAGTATTATTGATTGCAAATTTTTCACATAAATGAAAAAATGCATCTTAAAATTTTCATAAAAATATATATAAGAACGGAGGGAGTAACAGTTTCCTAGAAAAATTACTTAGACGAGTCTTTTTTAATAAATAATTACTGATTTTAGCAATACTTTTTAACTATTACCATTTATAGTAATTTATAGCAATACTGTGATAAGTTTGTACTATATTAAAAGTGAATTATGCATGAAATATAAATGTATTATAAGTATTTTAAAATATATTATGCTTGTTTGGTAGGAAAATGATACGTTGTATGATAAATGTATTAAAGTGTGAGATAAATATATTATCCATTGTACTATAAATTAAAATATATTATAAATATTAATAAAAATAAATTATTATTGCTATAAATGATAAGTATTTTTTAATCTAGCATATTTATGTAAGTTTTCCCTATTTTCCTCACTGAAAGGCCCAATTGGGTAAATTTCTCTTCTCTTATTCTTATCTTTAAGATTTGGGTCAGCCCAATCATTGTGACAAGTTGCATGATTTTAACAGCCCACAATGACAATTAAGCTTGGAGACTTTAAAAGACACATATGATTAAAATTTTAGCCATTTTTTACATGCACTTTAAGTTATGTATTACTAAAGTGTACAATCATAAATGACTAAGGTATAGACACATATGAAAAAAATTAAAAAGATGGTAATTACGACAACATTACCCTAATGCCTTAAAGGCTCCCGCCCATTGCGAGGTAAGGGAGGGTCGGATGTACGCAGCCTGACCCCTATGTTTAAAAACATAACGCGACTGTTTCCGGTAAAAAGATGTTAACATGATTTTGTTAAATTTGTTATTGTTTTGATAAATTGATAATTGAGGTTGTTCTTCACAAAATATGTTCTTTTAGTTCAAATTTGAGCTTTTCCACAATAGATTTGATTATTAGATTGTTGAAATTTGGGGGAAAAAATGAAAAAAAATCATAGTCACGTGATTAAAATTTAGCTAACTTCCACATATATGACTGAAGTGCAAGCATACAAGAAAATTTCAGACACATGATCGAGATTTTAGACAAATTTACATATACCTTAACTTAATGTATCTACAATTAGTTTCAAAATTGGATAAATGTCCTGAATATGCCCTTATAGAATTTATTATTTCAATAAAAGAATATCTGAAGCAGTCCTAGACAAAATATGCATATCACGATTTAGGGTGAAAAAAATAATCTAATACTTAACCTTCTGTGGAATATATGACTCATACTTCTTTACATTCTTTCAATTTTTGTGGATAATGTTACTATTGAAATCAATGTAATCTTATCTGAAAATGATATTAGCTGGTGATTTTTATCGCTACGTAAAAGGAAACTTACAGAGACAAGCAGAAATTCAAATATGGTGACAGGAGCTACTCACTGATCAGATACAAATGAGGAAGACGATGGAACTGTTAAATATATCTTGTAGATATTTTTATAATGTATCTTTGGAAGGAAAATATTTTGTGTATATTTTCCTTATGTATATTTGGTAGGTAAATATTTTGTTTATATTTCTAATTATCAGTAGTAAATTTTCTAACAGAAATCAGATTTTTGATCAATTTGGGAGCATGTAGAACATTTTTCAAGGAA
>JAOTQR010000053.1:4097-19224 GCA_025774065.1 Solanum ossicruentum | reverse complement strand
GAGTTTAAAGGCATACCTGAAATATCTGGGAGATAATCTTTCCTGGAAAGTATCTGCAAGACCTTTTCACTCATATGGCCAAGTCTCTTATGCCACAATTCACTAGATGCATCACCTACTACATTTGCATCTCCGCTATATACACTGGCTTGCATAACATAAAGTGAATTCTGTTTCTTACCTCGAGCCACAATCAAATTTCCTTGAGAGAGTTTCCATTTTCCATCACAAAGTTTGTTGGCATAGCCCTCATCTTCAAGCAAGCCAACTGAAATCAAACTCAATCTAATATCTGTAACGTGTCTCATATCCCTGAGCACCAACCTGCAACCAATGGAAGTTTCTAAACAAATAGTGCCTATGATCTTAGACAAACCACCATTTCCCATCCTCACATGACCAAAATCTCCAGTAGTGTAGGACGAAAAGTACTCCCTGTGCAAAGTAATGTGATAAGATGCACTAGAATCAATCACCCAGGTGCAGTCATCTCATACTGCTACATTTAGTAGTAAATGATCACTGATAATAAACAAATCATCATCATTAGATACCAAGGATGTAGTGTTCTTCTCATCTAGCTTTTGCTTGGAATTCTCAGTTTTCTCTTTTCTCTCCCTGGACATATCTCTCTTTTTATTTCTTCAGAATTTCTCAGTGTCCCGGCTTCTGACAATAATGGAAAATGAAGTCTCTTTTCCTTGATTTGGATCTCCCCCTGGACTTATCTCTGTAATGAGGATTTCTGGTCTTGCTTCTCCCCCTGCTGGATTCTGGAATCACATTTGCTTCAACTTGGCTAGGGACACCTGATTCTCTCCTCACAGCCTATTCATTTAGAAGACTAGCCTTGATCATCTCCGTAGTCTTCTTGCCATCCGGAGTAGAGTTGCTAAATGAAACTACCAAGATATCCCAACTGTCGGGCAATGAGGAAAGCAACAACAAAGCGTGAAGTTCATCCTCTAATTTCATCTTCGTTCTATCTAGTTGGTTTACCACACCCTGAAACTCATTCATTTGAACTACAATGCTATCACCATCTTTGTATTGCAATTTAACAAGCTTCCTAATCAGAGAAGCTTTGCCCACATAATTGTTTCTCTCATACATAGATTCAAGTTTTTTCAATATCTCAAACACATTAGTTTCATTAGCAACATGTTGCAACACACTTAAAGAAACATGTTGACGAATGGAGGCAACGACTTTTCGATTTAATATAGTCCAATCTTTCTCAATGACACCTGTTGGACGATCTTTATGCAAAATTGGGTCAAGCAAGTCTTTAGAACACAAATAATCCTCAATATGAATTTTCCAAATAGAATAATTCGTGGAGTCCAAATTAGCCATCCCTTGCACAATTATTTTGTCATCCATTATAAACAACACAAGAAGCAAACCAAAAATAACATAGCTCTGATATCACTTTGTTGGGGAAGCAACGACAAAACACACTAGAAGCGCAATAAAATCTTTTCCTCCAAATAAACAAGATGAATGACAAGGAACAATAAACTCCAAAACAGCTAACAACAGATCAGTAAAAGAAGCGGAAATAAATTAAAGAACACACAATTTACGTGGAAACTCCAAATCTGGGAGAAAACAACGGGACCGTTCAACAACGATCTGAAAACTTCCACTAATCAACAAGAACTAAGTGGGTAAAATAAGTTCTCCTCTCTAGTAAATACTAGAGGAAAATACAATCATCAAGAGATAATCTTGGCAAAACAATAATCAACAATTTCACCAAAAATACAGAAAATGACCTGAAAATGCAGGTCTGAAATTGCAGCAAGAAAAATGACCTTCCGGGCATCAAAATGAAAAACTGTTTCATAAAGTTGAAGAGGGTTAGTTTCACGAACAACATACTAAAATTTGAGGACGAACGGACTTCGTTTGGCCTTCGATCCGAAAGGAAAACCAACTGCCAGAACAGTGAGATTTTCTGCCTTTTGTTTCTGCTGCTGTCTGTGTTTTCTGATTTTTCTGTTTTTCTTAGTCTGCTATCTATGCTGATTTTCTGACCTCTATATTTCACACAAAGAAATGTAATGGGCCAAGAGAAAAACCATAAATATTGGGCTTAAGGTAGCCCAAATTAATTGGGCTATCCCTCCATGTAGGAGGGATATTTTCTAACAATATCAGCTTCATCTGTTTAACAACACTATGCATAAACTCTTGAAGAGGATGTTTTAATTGGAGAAATTCAGAAGTTAAAAGGGGTAATTTCTACTTCCCCCTTGATAGAAAATACTTTTCCTCTGAAGTATATCGTCTATCTAAAGGAGAACTTGCTCGATCTCCATCATAGTATCCAATAGCTTGTGAAAGATCCATGCCTTCATATAATGAACATTATGCTAAAGCTCCTACAAGAGAATGCAGAATACCACTTCCCCATAACCAGTATACTAAGCGTAGAGACCACACTAATTGCAACAATTTATCTCATAGTGTGTTCTTGCGATAGTTTAGCTTAACTATTGTTCTCAATACGAGTCATAGTCTTCCACTAGCACTCCTGTCCGTAACGACAAGACATTTGGATCCATAGCAATAACATGGCACTTGGATCGACAAGAGTATCCCATGTTAGCAATGCAACATGCATGTTTCCTCTAATATATCCTTTATATAGTTTTCCACTGGTACTTGAACTCGTTGTGAACCTTTATGATTATTACTAGTGGCTCGTGAAGTAGCACTTTTTCTTTGGAAAAAAAAGTTACATGCCCCTTTCCCAATAGTCAAGTTTTAACTCCCAACAGAGGAATGATCCGGATATGCAAACACAACTGAAAAAGGTAACCGTGACAACAAACCAATATGCATGATTTAGAGAAGGACGATGATCTATCATGTACGTTGAGATCACTATTGGATAGAGAGAAAGTATCGATCCATTCCAAAAGAAAGCAAGGAAACACGAGAAAGTACATGACTATAATATGGGTTTAGGGTAGCTAGCTATCTCACTATCTGTAACAAAAGGGATTCTCAAGTCTTTCTCTTGTTTCAGAAGCAACCTTCTCATTCTTTTGTTAGGGTGAATGCTTCCCTATATAGAGACTCTCTACTGCTTTTACTTAGCTGTTTGCCCCTAAGATAAGAGCTTTCCACCAAGCCTGTCACTTATATAAACAAAGTAGAAGCATTGAATAGCGAATAGAGACAACTTGGCAAGGAAGGAATGGGAAATCATCAAGGATGACTTATTTGTTGGCGGAATGAAGGGCTAAATAGCAAGAGTGATTGTTTGAGCGGATCTAGATTTCCAACACCTCGGGAAACTGGCTGAGATAGATGACAACACATTTTCCCCTCTTCTTTACCTATTTATGGATGAGTTCTCTTAGAGCAGTTGATCTAGCCTGGAACCTACATGTGTGTGACTTCGTTTCTCAGAAAATTCGCATAGAGAAAGATCCTGAATTTGTGACCTTTTGCAACAAAAATATTCCCTCTAACGAAGACAATCATACTTGTATGGCTCAAGATCAGCTTCATGAAAACCTTATATTCCCTAAGGAGTTTCTACCACATGGAAGGCTCTTTAATGGAACTTTAGCCTTAGCTAGTCGTGAAAAAGAAACTACTGTTTTGTTTGGTGAACCAAGAATGCCCGACAACTCAATTTATCTGATTAGCTACTATGGTCTCATGTAGCCCATGCTGGATTAATCATACTCTAGGATAGAGCAATGAACTTATTTGAAGTTTGAGGATCAAGACTAGAATCTCCATGGATGGACTCTGACTCTAAACGAAGGAATTTGAGCTTTATCAAAATTGGTAAGCTTTCTAGCTTGTGCAGGCAGCTGGTGGAACTCCTCAAAAGTGCTAGAAATCTCCTCATCAATAACATAATTAGCTAGGCTACCTGCCACAATATTTCCTTCTCTGTACACATGAGAAACTCAAATTTCTTTGTCCCTCAACAATGTATTAATTTTCCTGAATACTGTATCAACACTTCAGGAGCAGACACCTCTTGTATCATGATCAGTCTAGCAATGGTTGAATCAATCCCAATCACTACATTTTTGAAGCCTTTATGCATATAGATTTCAGCAACTAACTGAACAACCATTACCTCTGAATACTTATTTAGTTTGAATGGGTAGTAGCACACAAAAAAATCACCAGCAGCATCTCTAAACACCACAACAACACCACTCTTACGATCTCCTTAACTAGCAAATGGACATTTCATACTTTCCCATGCTACTTAGTCCACGAAAGGTTTTTCCAGTAAAGGAGGTCACGTACTACAGTTCAAATGAAAAAGAAGAAAGGGGAAACTAAAGACTTAGAATAACAGGCAATCCTGTTGTTCTTAAAGTATTTAATTTTGCAATTTCTTTAGTTTGAAAGTCACAGAACACTTGTTGTTTGAGTTGATTTCCATTATGATCAATGCCATCATGACAACTTCATGACACAGACTGTTGGATAAATACATTTACCATGAACACTATGATGAAAGAACACTTAACAATCAGCTTTACTTCCCTAGATGCTCGAAGTATCAAGCCTTCCTTCCTCATTAGCCTCGTGCATTACATCACTGAACTTATAATCCAAATATTCTATCTTGAACTTACACAATTTGAATCCTTTAGATTCTGGTGTTTGTCTCCAAACCTTCAGATTAACATTAACATCGGTGTGAGTCTTGTCAACCAGAGCTATATTATTCGCAAATAACATACATCATGACACCTCACAGTGAATTTTTCTCATCACTATATCTATTGCCTAGGCATATAAAAAGCTAAGGGTTGATCCCAAGGGATGATCTAGGGGAAGGTAAGGGTGTTCACACAAACCCCTTGGCAAAAAATTATTCTGTATATTAAGGTAATATTTTTATGTACATATAGATTTTGGATCACCTAAACACAAAACTAGAGGTTGGCTTAGTGGTTTTGGGTGGGGTGGGGGTGGGCAAGTTCAATAATTTGAACAACTGTATATGAAGTGAAACAACCCCAAAAGAAAGTGTCTGAAAACATGCCTCGAATGCCCGGAATTTTAAATTCCATATATCTCAAAATCCGATATAGAAAATCCAAATTTATATTCTTGTTCAGGGGGTCAAAATTAGGGGGAAGAGGGTCTAACCTCGATTTAAGAGCGAAAGATTAACAATTATAATTTTTCAAAGTGCAAATTCCAGAGACGAATCCGCGTCGCGGCTGCATAAAATGGTGCCTGTTTTTTTTAGTTCGGTACAAGACTTCTAAATTTCTTTTAGCAACCTCCCCTTGGTCAGGTTTGTTTGATTAGATGAACGTAAAAGACTTGGTTGAGAGAATACCCAAGAACAATAAAGAATAACACCACTTTGATATTGAAACCACAAGCTTGTATTAATGGAAGTTGAACACAACGTGATTTTCAATCCCCTAAATAGGTCTTAAAATTAAAATAATGAAAACCTACACTAAACCCTACAAAATTCTCTAAGAATATTCAAAAGTTCTCTCTAGAATCTGTGAATTGTCAAATCTCCCTTTCAAAAACCCTATCATTAACTATTTATAAAAAGACTCTAAAAATTTAAAACAAATACAACTGGCAATAGTTATGTCTCGCAGATATGACTCGTAAGGTGACCTACGAGTTGTGATCGAGCTTTTGTAGTTAACACTTGGCATTTTAGACTTGACTACTATGACCCATTGCTATGAGTCATGGTGTGCTCTACGACTTGTAGTGTCTTCTCGTAGTCCTGAGTTACAGTTCTTGGTATAAACTTTTGGCACACTGTTTCTTGTTTCAAGAGCACATCCTATGAGTTGTAGTGAGACTTACGACTCGTAGGTTAGCCTCGTATGACCAACCTTCACTTTGAAATTTCTTAATTTTGCTCACTATTTCTTACTACGAGGGCACCTTACAACTTGTAGCTTGGGCTACGACTTGTAGGGTGACTCGTATGTCCTATACTTTAGTAAAATTTACAATTTTCTCCCAAATTCATCCCAACTTGTATTTTCTACAAGAACAACACAAAAACACATAAATATCATTAAAAGTCGCATTTAGAAGTTGCGAAAATCCCTCGTTTTAGGCATCAAATGTGCTATATTTTGACAGCATATCAACACCCTCAACTTAGAACTGTTGTTTGTCCTTAAGCGATGACTCAATATAAGTAGACAATGAGAAACACATCCCAACTCTCATTTTCAAAACCTCATTGCAAAGCTACTAAGCAAACCAAAATGTAATGATGCATCTGACAATCCAACTATGACAAGTATAGGAGTATCATCAATCCATGGTCACTGAACAAGTCATATGTCAGTCATGAAATGCAAATGCCCTCACAGAAAAGAAGTCCCTCTATTTCACTCAAGAAACAATCAAAGATTAGGGACTATGCAAGCATCCTTTCTCTCACAAATGAAATTCTTGCATGATAACTAACACCATAGGATTGCCCCTATACTTAAACTCCAGACTATTGATTAGTTGGATTCAGATCACTTTAGGACTTAATAAGCTTGTAACGTAGTCTCACGGGGCTTTGGTATGGCATTTTAGGCAAGTGGTTACTAAAGGCTATCCTTGAACCATGTTTTTCAACATTTTTACCTCCACAACTCAACCATTTTCATTATATCCTCCCTTATTCTTCCTTTTTAAGTTTTTTTGGGGTGCTTTCTTTTCCTATTTCAGACGTGCCTCATTTTCGAACTCATTTTGCTATTCTTTTCAATTCACGACAACTTTTTCTTTCTTTTTCTCTCAATCGGCACATGATTCTTCTCTTCTTTCTTTCTTTCCAAACTAACCACCTCATATTCATTACTTTACCACAACAAGGCCACCCTCAACTTAGGCTTTTAATCTAAGGTGAAGAACATAATAACCATTTCCTAAACCAGAGCTTTTTTTGGTAGCCACCGTCAACTTAGACTTTTTGCCTCAATCAAAGTTCACATCTTTAAGAATAGCCCGCGACCAATATCAAGGTGTTCACACTATTAGGCTGAGCTTGGTAGGTATCAAGAAAGAATAGGTATATGTAAAGCTCAAACATTTGGAACAAGTGGTCAACTACTACATTTGGTAGGTCATTTAGGAAAAAGTGCACTCACTAAATGAACAATGGCCTAAGATCCTTTCCCAATCAACCATATCTCTAGTCCAATCTTAGAGTAACAAGGCAAGTTCTGAATCATTACACAATGCATGAATATGACAAAATAGGCTCACACACATGATATTGCATACACAATCACATAGACTTACAGGTCATGCTTCAAACATCTACTTTCCTCCTCTTTATCAGAACAAACATTGCCAAATAATCATATGCAAGATTGGAATGGTAACATACAATTTCAGATGGATGTCGGTGCGTGAGCACCATGTTTGTTAGCTGAGACCGGTAACAAACAATTTCAGATGGATGCTAGTCCTGGGGGTCCTTAATCTCCTCCTTGCTGTCTGGGCTACAGCAGTACTCAAGGCTCCTTGTGCTATCTGCTGCTCTCGAAATCTCCTTATCGCTGCCATAACGAAGGACTCCTGTACCACGACATCAGTAATCTGATCCTCCAGTGCTAATACCTCATTATCAGTCCTGGCTCTCTTCTATCTCACAACTACGTCATCACTATCAAGGGGACTCTTCCCATGGGCATGGTGACGGTCATCGAATAAGTCAAACATATCATCACCTTTCGATGCCTCCTTTGGGGCTGCTAATGAAGCCGCTAACATCTTTAACAGGTCGGCCTTAAACTTGGCCAAGTCATCCTTAACAACAGCCATGTTAGCGGGTCGTGCTCCCTCAAGTCTCCGCTGGACCCTATCCTCAAAGGCATTCACCCTAGCATACTGCATCAACTCTGCGATCTACAACCTCACGAGTGTATGCCTTGGCCCTCTCCTCTGAGTCCTGGACTATCTGACCGACCTATGGTTTGATCTGGCTCATCAAACTGCTTAGCTAGAGCTCCATCTTCGCTACCTATGCACCAAAGCCTGAAAAGCAAAAGCAGACATAAGAGGATAGTCTGCAGAATCAACCTGAGTAGTGGGACGTACTGGTGCAGGTATGTTTGAGGATGGTATCGCCTCAGTATCAATAGATCGAGGCAGCTCTAAAGCAACTGGAGTAGAATTAGTGGTGGTTAGAGTCGACTCTTGAGTCTGCGACTCTAGAGGAAAAGGAACTGGAATAGGAGAGGAACTTGCCCGCTGTAGGGCCACTGGGTTTTCATTAGCCCTAATTAGGCTGAGATCCATGGTATGCACAACCTCTACATATGGATCCAAGTGAATGGAGACATGTATCCCTGCCTCATTATACAATTTGTGTATCAGGATGGGAAAAGGCAATGATGTCTGGGTACAAATCACCGAATTATGGATTTGTTCTGCCATAACTCGGGCCCAATCTATGTATAGCAAGCTAAGATACTGGCTCACAATACTTCTCGCTCCATAGTGATCACATTATCCATAAACGTGAGCCTGATATGCAAGCGGATTATAGACTACCAGATTTTGGCTCGAAATGAGAGGTGGGACTTCACGATTTGGTCGGTGTGGTTTGTGATCCACCTAGGCTCAACACCCTCCTCACATATCTAGCTAGCAATCCACCCGAGGAGCTTGATTTTTATCTCCACATTATTCTTGCTCACAATTTTTATAATCTTCACGATCTTATCATCATATTCGGTGATGGAACGAGGTACTCTGTACTTTGGCCCGAAATGAACCCTCATAATAGTCTCCTCTGAGATATCAACCATCTGACCCCGGTCTAGAACTTCTCACAACCTCGGCCACTCTATAGCTTTCTTCCCTTTAGGAAGATCTCAAAGAATAGTATAGTAGGCAGCGCAAAACTCTCGAACCTGATATGGAGCGTACTTGCCCAATCTTTGTGATAGCCACCTTAGTCCATGACTATCAATCTTATCCTTCAAGTCTGGCAGCCTACTCAGCCTAGAGCCATTTAGCCTCGACTCCTCATGGAATTGCCTGATGGGTTTTCCTTGGCCTTTAAGCTCCAATCCTTTATCTATATCTCATTCATGCCTGGAATACCCCATCTAGTATTTCTAGGGTCGGTGGAGGTGATAAAAGGATTGACCTCATCATGCTCAGTCTGTGGCCTCTGGTGAATCAGTCTTAGACTAAGTAGGAGTCATCTGTGGCATACTGCTATCAGACCTATCACTATTGCCCTCCTCCTCAGACTTGAAGGGACTCTCTACAACCACAGGGGCCTGTGCAGTGCGAGCTCTAGTCTGAGGCACATTTTCCTTAGGGTTAATACGGACTCTGTGGACTTCCTCAGACCCTTCTGACTGTTCTGTCTGAGATGACTCATCTATCAACTTTCTCTTGATAGCTTTGATGGTGTTCTTGTCCTTTGGAGGCATTAGACTTGTAAATCAACCCCATACTACTTAAGTGAGCACCACAATATTTAATCAAATGTGAATCACAGTAGAATAACCAAGAAGTAACAAAAAGCAACAAAACAAAACACAAAGAAAATGCACTGAACCAGTTGCAGGTCTGTAGGTATGAGGCACTGGTACGAGTCGTAGGGTGACCTACGAGTCATACAATAGTGTCATAGTGCTAAGGTACTTGAAAAATATCATTCTGATCACAGATATGAGACTCATATATGACTTATAGGGTGACCTACGAGTCGTAGCCTGGGCTCATAGTAGGTATCAGAATATAATTCAAAACAAGACACGTCCTACGAGTCCTTCACTACGGTTCATAATGGACACTATGAGCCGCAAGTGGGGCTCGTATGGTAAGGGATAAATAACCACAGGTGACTGTTGCCCTCTACAATGGACCACTAGGACTCGTAGGACATCCTACAACTCGTAGATGGTCCACGTAGTAGAAAACAGAATGCACCTATGGTGCCTGTAACCTTGCCACACAAACTCAAAAATCATTCACATAGAAAATAGTAGCATTGAAGCAAGATCTTAACATTATCTCAAGCACATGAATAAACCCATTACTTAATCATTACATCCACAAATCGAAACTTATCCCCCAAAGATCTATGCATGATCAACACAATCAAACAACAAATCCAAAACTCGAGAAATACCCAGGAAAAATTGATCCCTAAAATTACAATCATCAACAACAACACACAGTCATAGAGATTCAAGAGAGTCCAAAACAAGTACAAACAAGGGTATCTCGAATGATCATGTTTAAACACACACCAACAACCCCAAATTTCAACCTCGCATGGTTTCAAGAATTGATCCACCAAAATCATGCCTTACCCTCATATGATCAATAAATCAATCATCATAACCATCAAACAAGAACAATCACACAATTTAAAATATGCTAGGGAATTCAAATCAACCAAATCTTACTTCTCATGTTATATAATCATTTTCTCATGGGAAAGCTCAATATCAATACTACACACATAATCATCCATCAATATAGCAAAATCATAACAAATGTGTGCCGAATTTAATCAACGAAACTTTCCAATTTAGAGAATGAAGAACAAATAAATGCAATGAGAAACCTAGGAAGAAGCCGAAACCCTAGTATGCTAGCTCACCGGAAAAACTAACCGGAAGTCGGTGGGTGTGACAAAAATGGGGTTGGAACAGTAGAAGAATTAGTGTGGAAAAACTTTTGGGAGAAGGAACCATTTAAAAATGAGGAAACTTTGACCCCTCATATACTCAACCTGGTCAACTTTAAAAATTCTGCAAATCGGGTCTACAAAGCCCTGACTTCGAGTTGTAGGGCTTTCTATGACTCATAGGTCCCAGTCTGGTAGCAAATCCAACACTTATAAAAATTCAAAATTCATACCTAGGCACTAGGAACCCCACTTACGACTCGTAGGGGACCATACGAATCGTAAGGTTGGCTTGTAATGGGTGTGCCAACTTTAATTCTTCATTGTTTCTATCTACGAGTCATGACTACGAGTCATAGTGGGCACTACAACTCATAGGTCTGGTTGTAGAGGCTGCTCCAAATGCAATTTTCCTCAAACTTTCAGCTCTTGATTTATACCTGCAGATCAAAACTCAAAATACACCAATTTCCAAAATAACACAAATGACTCAATGTTTTAAAAATCAAAACAAACAGCAATCCATGACCTAACAATTCAAACGACCAAAATAAACTTAAAAACAAACCAAATTCATAAAAGATACTTGGGTTGCCTCCCAAGAAGCACCTTGTTTGACGTCGTGGCTCGACTTTGTCATCATCCATCATAAAAAATATTCAATGGGCCAAACTTCACTTTTAAACTCATTTGGATATTTCATTGATTGGCGGATGTCAAACCCAACCTCTGCGTCATTGACCCTGAACCGAAGTTGACTGGAATCCATATCTGCTAAGGCTCTCCTAGTTGCCAGAAATGGTCTTCCCAATATAATTGGCACCTTAAAATCAACCTCAATTCCAAGGATCATGAAGTCCATGGGAAAGATGAATTTATCAACTTTTACAAGCATATTAAAAAATATCCCTTTCGGCTTCTTTATTGTTCTATCCACCATTAGCAACCACATTCTTGTGGGAGTAGGGGTATCAAGACCAAGCTTTTTGAAAATGACAAGGGTCATCAGATTTATGCTTGCTCCTAAGTCACATAATACCCTTGCGAATTCTATATCTCCAATGGTGCAAGGAATAGTGAATGCACTGAGGTCCTCTCTCTTTTGAACTAGGCATTTGGTCAAAATGGCACTACATTTTTGGAGCTCTTGCGAAAGCTCTTAGCTCAAAGTGTGCTTCTTTGTCACCAAATCCTTCATGTGGTTGGCATACCCGGGCATCTTCTCTAAAGCTTCTAGAAGAGGAATGTTGACAAACAATTGTTTTGTCATCGACAGGAAGTGTCTGAATTTTCCATCCTTTTCCTTTTTCTTAAGCCTTTCAGGGAAGTGGGGAGGTGGCTTTGGGAACATCTTGGAATGAGTCATATTCATGGTTGTGTTGTGCACCACAAATATAAACAGCAGGCTATGAGTCATTTTAGGAAATGTTTCCCTTCTTCATGGTCAACATCATGCTATAGAGTTGAAGTAAGGTTATTTCCCCACTAACGATTGTTCCTTACTATGCTTGATCATGCCTAACACAAGAGGAAGAAGGACTTGCACTCCCGAGGAGCAATCGACCAATGGGGAGCTTCGGGATACTCTCAACTTGCTTGCACATGTTGTGGCTAACCAAGCCAATCATGGGGCTCGAGCTCCTCGTGCTCCTACACCTGCCTCTTGGGTGAGAGACTACATGATGATGAATCCACCGGAGTTCTTTTGGGTCAACAGTGGATGAGGACCTGTAAGAGTTTATTGATGAGATCTATATTGACAATTATGGGTGTTAGATTAGAAGATATGGTGGAGTTAGAGGCCTACCAACTCAATGGGGTAGCACAAATATGGTACAATAAATGGAAAGAGGAGAAGGGAATCCACAATGTGGTGCTTTAGGAGGAGTTCAAGGCAGCTTTCCTTAGTCTGTTCTTCCCTCTTGAGCTTAGGGAAGCTAAATTGATGGAATTTATGAATTTGAGACAAGGATTAATGATTGTGAGGGAGTATGCTCTCATGTTCAACAAACTCTCTAAGTATGCTCCTCACTTGGTTGCCGACCCAAGGGCTAGAATGAACAAGTTCGTAATGGGCGTCTCTGACTTAGTGAGTAAAGAATGTCGGTTTGCTATGTTAATTAGAGGCATGAATTTGTCCCGCTTGATGACTTATGCCGAGTAAATAGAGGGGGAAAATTTGAGGAAAAGGAGGAGTAGTGAGGCCAAGAGGGCCCGAAGGGATGGTGGCTCAAAAGGTCTAAAGTCCGATGATGCTCCAAGCAAGAGGGTTGTTAGGGGTGGCATGCCAAACCCAAGGCCCTAAGGAGATAACGGGGTGACTCGTTCTAGATGCCCAAAATGTGGAAGGAAACATGGTGGTGCACGGGTGCATACTTTGGGGATGGTGAAATGGAACACAACATTTCGGATTTCCCATATGCTCAAAACAAGGGTAAAGGTGGTGATGTTGATCAAGGGGGTTCCTCAAACATAATCAGTTCTATGTTGTCCAAAGAATGCAAGGAGAGATGTGGTGCCTGATGATGCTACCGATAAGTTAGAGATTTTCCTTGATTTTATTGTGCATGCTTTGATATTCTGGGAGTCATCATTCCTTGTTGCTAGTAAGATTCAGTTATGTGACACTATTGATAATATAAGGGCTTGTACGGTTTGCTCCATGTTCTTGTTGCATAAAGTCTGTCTTGTGATCTTGGTTGAATTCAGTTTGATGGACTGGAGGTCTTGAGGTGGTGTGGTTACATGCATATCATACTACCAATGAATGTAGTTCCCATAATGTTATGATAGGATGGTTGAGGATGGTCAATTTATTTAGTCAACTACCGTGGGTTCGTCACTTCTCTAAGATTGATCTTTGTTTCAGATTTTGTCTCTAAGTGCAGATGAGGGTTGATATTCCTAAGTTTCTTTTTTTGGGATAGGGGTGAGCATTTGAGTATTGTTGGAGTTGTTTGGTTGACTTATGCACTGGTTAAGTTTATGGATTTCATGAATAGGGTCTTGAAACCCTACCTTGACGTGTGTTACGGTGGGGATTATGATTTGAGTGTGGATTAATTTTTCCCGGTAAGGCTAGTGTTGTGGTTGATGCTCTAAGTAGCCTAGCATGTGTTGATGATGGTGGCAAAGAGGTAACTTGAGGGGTCCATTGTTTATCTAGATTGAGGGATTAGGTTGGAGGGAGTTGAGCATGGTGGTGTAGTATTCTTGATGGTTCCAAATCTTCTTTGGTTAGAGTGGTCCGGGTTAAGCAAGGCTTTTATTCCGTCTTATTAGGGTTGAATGTTTTGGGCGGAGAGGTGGTAGTATGAAGGCTATCTCCCAAGGGGGAGATTGTGGTTTATGGTACCAAAGTGGACTAGGTGGGTTTAAGGTTGACAATTGAGCTTTAGATTGTGAGTCCTTGTAGAATATAGAGTAAGGTTGGTAAGGTTGCTTAAGGATTGGGAATGACCTATAGATGTGGATATGGCTGTTCGATTTCTAGGAGACCATGACAAGGTGGTGTGTGGTGATCCAACTACTATGGTGACTTTCAAGGATTGGGGGTGTGATGGAGTTCATTGAAAGAATTGTCAAGTGGAAGGTGTCTCTCGGGGAGCCGGAGGGGGCATGACGAAACGACATCCGTACCTCTTTCATTCCTATTCGAGCTTATGATGATATGTACAATCCTTTCATGATTCCAAGCCTCATGTTTCAGCCCCTATGTCATTCACATGCATTCATGTTTAAGTTAGCAAGTTTATGATGATTTTACACCTATGTTGAGATTTTTAAAATAGTGTTTTAGATGAAATGTTGCACTTTTTTGTTGGGGATAATTTTTTTATGATCACTATTGTTATGTACGTCACTTTTACATTAAGGGATGAATGTTCCTAAGGGGGAGATATTGAAACGACCCCAAAAAGTGCCCGAAAATGTGCTTTGGAATATCCAAAATTATAAATTCCATATATCTCAAAATCCATGTATGATATCGAAAATTCGACTTCAAATTCTTGTTCAGGGGGTCAAAATTAGGGGGGAAGGGAAGGGTCTAACCCCGATTTAAGAGCTAACGATTAGCAATTTCATTTTTTCTAATTTTTCTTATCCAAAATCAACAGTTAGCATTATTTCACCCTCATATCACCGAAGATATTTCACCAATAGTCACTCAAACTCTTAGTCCTATATTTCTCCCAAACTTCATCTCAAACCCTCATCTAGATTTCAAGGTTCTCCTTCAAGCTTCAAGTCTCGATCTCTAATCTTCATCAAAGTTTCTCCAAAAGCTAAGGCATGTGAGTTTCTTTCGTGGGTTCCTTTCATCCATGATACCCACTTCTACTTTTACTTAAATTTCATGATTTAAAGTTGATTTACAAGTGGGTCTTGCATATCATGAAATTCACTGCACACTATGTTAAAGCTATGTAAAGTTGTGATTGTTTTGCTATGTTTTGAGCTATAAATCTTGGATCTATTGTAAGATTT
>JAOTQR010000052.1:16746-26788 GCA_025774065.1 Solanum ossicruentum | reverse complement strand
ATATTCAGACATTGATTATCCATCCTTTGGAGTACCAAGTCACAACAGTCGGAATTCAGAGAACCATTCAATTTTAATAGTGAATTCAGGCATAGCCTAGTCGATAGTCAATGTAAATTCAGACAAATTCTCCACATGTATTGTAATAAATGTCATCACCGTAGTCGTAGCTTATAAATGAAGGAAAAGCATCTGGATTCTAAAAAGCAACAGTGCGCACAAAATGAAAAAGAAATACCAAGCGAAATTTAAAAAAAAAGGAACAAAAGGACAAGTAACTTACATGTTAAAGCAGCCTTGGCATTTCACATCCTACAAACAAAATCCAAATCACACAAACGTCAAAATCTGAAACCATACATAAACAGGAAAATCATTTTAGCATTAATAGAAAATGCACCATGAAGAAAGAGTTGGGAGACTGAACAAGACGTTTGAGCTTGTGCTTCTTCTTTTCAATCTCTGGTGGTGGGTTCAACAAGTCGTAATCATTTGGAAGAACCTACAAGATTTTACATTAACACACACATTAAACAATCGATGTGTCATTTCCAACTGATTGTTCACAAAATCATAGCAATTGATGCATAATTTCTGAGTTGCTGAGGATGCATAGTTTCAAATTGATAGTTCAGAAAATCATAACATTTGATGCTTAACTTCTAACTGATTGTCGAGTAATCCATACCAATTGGTCGTAACTTCTAACTGATTGTTGAGAAAAATCATAACTTGATCGTAATTTCTAACTGATTGTTGAGAAAATCACATACGAATGTAAATTCAGAAGCAAATGGAATAGTTATATAAATAACCATGACAATTGAGCCTAACTACTACCTGATTATTGAGAAAATCATATACGAACGTAAATAAACTAACAAATGGAGAAGCCATAAAATAATCATGACTACGCCTAATTACTAACTGATTATTGAGAAAATCATATAATGCAAAAATACAATAACCATAACAATTGAGCCTAGAAAATAGAGAAGCAAAAGGAAGAACTATAAAATAATCATATCAATTGATGCCTAACTTCTAACTGATTGGTGAGAATACCATAACATTTGATGCATAATTTCTAACTGATTGCTTAGAAAATCATACCAGTTGATGATTTTGTAACTTCTAACTGATTGTTGAGAAAAATCATATACGAACATGAATACATAAACAAATTAAAAATCTATAAAACAACCATAACAATCGATTCCTAATTTCTAACTGATTGTTGAGAAAATCATATCATTTAATGCACAATTTCACACTGATTATTAACAAAATCACACATGAATGCAAATACATAAGCTAAAAAACTGTAGATCGAAACAATAACTCACCATTTTCGCTAGCTGAAACGAGACCCTAGAAACTCTATAGAGAGTGAATGGGCTGTCGCTGCGAAGATGGAGATGGTAAGAGAAGTGAGGATTAGGGTTTTGTCCAAATATATAGGAAGTGAAGAATGTTGTGAGCCGTTGATCTGTGAAACGTTTAATCTGGACCGTCCACTTAAGATTTCTTAAATAGGGCTCCAATTTTTAACTTTTGTCTATTCGCCGACTTACGGTATTACTACTTTTCTCTCAACACTTCCAGAAATTACCTTTTTTCACCACTTAATTTTTTTCTTTTTAATTAGTGTGATTTTAGAGGTTGAATTAAACTATTTAAAATAAATTAATTATATAAAAGTAAAATTTATTGTTGTTAGCAAACTTAATTTGATGATGTAAAAAATTATATAAGGAGGGATATTTGATTTGTGAGTAGAAATTATAATTTCAAGATATTTGCAAAAGTATTTTATTTTATGTTTGATATAACTTTGTTCTTCTTTAATTGAGAATTTCAAAATTGTTTGTGTCTCTGTTTGGCTGATACTGATACTGAGAGATGAAAGCTAGGGGAGCGAATGGGATTAGATATCCAGTAGTCCAGTTGAAATAGATAAGATTCGGCTCAAATTTAAATAAATAGAATTCAATATTATCTCATTTATTTGTCTTTTCTTTCATATTCGATTTTTCCATTCATTCCTATATGCCTTTCTAGAATCCATCTAAGTAATGTGTGGAGTACAATTAATTTGATGGTGTAAAAATTTATCCAAGGAAAGCTATTTGATCAGTGAATAGAAATTATACTCTTGGGATATTTATAAGAGTATTTTATCTTAAGTTTGATGCATTTTTTTTAATTGATAATATCAAGATTGTTTATGCCAAATTTATGGTATTATATTTTATATCATACTCGGTATAAGATAGTAATTATGAAATCATATTTATTTTTAGTATAATTGACAAGTATAGAAGTACCACATGAATTGAATTGGTAAAAATATATAGAACTAACCGAGCTTAGATTAATCTTTTACCAAGAGGAGATTTTGAAATGACAATATTCAACTTTTAAACCTATTATGAAAAGTTGCATAAAAATACATATTGATTTCTCCTATTTTTCATTCTTGTCGTCCTACTTTTATTTCTTCATACGTGTAACGTATTGTTTATTAATGAGTATTATGGTTTAATTTTGATTGATGAAAAAATTAGAAGAACGTAATGCTAACTTTTACTGAGCACATTTGTATAAAATAAATAGAGAATTTCTGAAGGTGTGAGTTGAATTTAACATTGAAATCGTTGAAATTAATATTACACGATTGAGCATTAAATTTAGAGTAATTTGATACATTTTAGATTGATTTTAAAGAAAAAATTTATTGGTGATTTTCTGTATAGTAAATTAGGGTGAGCATTTTCTATTCGAACATAAAATGTCATTAAAAATCTAATTCATCTGTTATGAGTTATAGTCAAAATCTTCACAACTATCATAATTTTTTGTTAAAATAAATTTCTGACCGAAACCTCAAGAATTCACAAAAATGAAATATTTAAAACTCAGATATATCACATAAATTTAATATCAAAATAAATCTTAATCATTATTAAATAAAAAATTACAAGAATTCATTAAAATTTCACTTTAAATTCTGATAAAACATAAATTATTACATTCTTTTTTTTAATGAGATCAAAACTATTAACCATGGACTTAGGTGAAATGGTTAGACACCATTTTGGTTAAATTTGGGTCGGGTCAAATCCGTATCAATTTGGGTCAAATTCGGTTCGGGTCAAACTGGATCCATGTTGTTAAACGGGCCGATCGAATCATCCAATCAAATTCAAGAACAAAAGATCCAACGGTCCTGATTGTCTCAAACACGTCAACTATCACTCATAACGCTTACACTGATCAGCTGAATCCCTTCGTTACAACAGCAGATTCAAAAAAACACGATATTCGTTACAATCGCCGGCCGGCAGATCGGAAAACGGAAAAATGTTGCCGCCGGAGCTTCACCCTCGGGCGTACCGTCCTTATATGTCAGTTTCTACTAGTGCTCCTTCTCTATCTACCTCATTTGATGGCGTTTACAGTCCAGAACGGAACCCTAACGCTGTTAATAGTAGATCTCTGAGGAACTCTCGATTCATTCCGACGACGTTCGTTTACAACGCTAGAATCGCCGTCGCGTTGGTTCCTTGTGCCGCTTTTCTCATTGACCTTGGTGGTACTCCGGTTGTAGCTACACTTACGTTAGGGCTTATGGTAGCTTATATCCTTGATTCGCTGAGTTTCAAGTCTGGTTCCTTCTTCGCTGTTTGGTTTTCTCTTATCGCTTCTCAATTTGCTTTCTTCTTCAGCTCGTCGTTGTTTTCGGGGTTTAATTCTGTTATGCTCGGGTTACTTGCTGTATCAGTTTGTAGTTTGACTAATTTCCTCATTGGTGTGTGGGTTTCGCTTCAGTTTAAGTGGATTCAAATTGAGTATCCGACGATTGTGCTTGCTCTTGAGCGGTTGTTGTTTGCTTGTTGTCCTATAATTGCTTCTACTGTTTTTACCTGGGCAACAGTCTCCGCAGTTGGTATGGTTAATGCGGCTTATTATCTTATGGTGTTTAACTGCATTTTCTATTGGCTTTTCTCAATTCCTCGTTTATCATCATTTAAAATGAAGCAAGAAGCGAGTTATCATGGTGGTCATGTCCCAGATGATAATCTAATCCTTGGGCAGCTAGAGGGTTGTATTCATACGTTGAATCTCTTGTTTTTTCCCCTTCTATTTCATATTGCCTCTCATTACTCAGTTATATTTGTCTCGGCGGCTTCTATTTGTGATATGTTTCTCCTCTTCTTCATTCCACTTTTGTTTCAACTGTATGCCTCGACGATAGGGGGATTGTGGTGGGTGACTAAAAACGAGAATCAGTTGCGAAGCATTCGCACGGTGAATGGAGCTATTGCTTTGGTTGTAGTTGTCATTTGCTTAGAGATTAGGGTTGTGTTCCATTCATTTGGACGGTACATTCAAGTGCCACCACCTTTGAATTACCTACTTGTCACTATAACAATGTTGGGAGGGTCAGCAGCAGCTGGTGCTTATGCTCTTGGTATGGTTTCTGATGCTTTTAGCTCAATAGGATTCACTGCTTCAGCCGTCATTGTAAGTGCTGCTGGAGCAATTGTGGTGGGCTTTCCTGTTCTGGTATGTAATTTGCAAACTTTTTTTTCTTTTAAATTGTACTTTCTTGTTATTCTTTCATTTCTGTGCTGCACTTTATCATTTGTCTTAACTTTGTTATTCACTGGTGAAGTTAGCTTATTTTACCCATTTCAACATAGACTGAATTAAGTTTAGGCAACAAAATTCGTTGTTGAAGGACTTCTATATTTTCTCATGTCATGTTTGTACCTAAGTTTAATAGTGTGGTTAGTTTGTATTAGCCGGAAAAGATGCTTGTATGTTAAATTTGTCTTTGTAATCCAGATGTGGTTGTTGACTTTAGACTCTTGAACTTTGCTAACTTTATTTTGTTTTAGCTCTTCATTTATATGGGAAAATGATATGTAATGTGAGATAAACGTGAAAAAATTTAAGGGAACGTTTAGATATGACAAATCATAGTTCTCTTAGTTTGATGGGGCACCCCTTGGACTATTATTAGTTGCTCTGGTTGAGGAATTTTAAAGTTCAATGATACTAATAGGTGATATAAATGCTTTTAGATAAGTGAGTGCCCCTGACTATAAATTTCTGCAACGCATATTATATCTCCTTAATCTTAAGCTATCAAAATATCTAAGATTACTTGGGATCAGATATGGTAATCTTCTTTATCTAGTCTCTTGGGATCAAATTGTCACACTGTGGACTGGCGTGAGGTATGAGTATTGAAGAGTTTCCCAATTGATGAAAGGGATGAGTGGTTTCCTATATGGTCTTGGTGAATTCTCCCCTCTTGAGCTATCTTTTGGGTTTAAGTTAGACCCAAAGTCAATTTCTTTTTGGGTTGAGTTTGGCCCAGAGTCCTTTTCCTTACACAACCTATAATTTTATGGAAAAAAACCTAAAATATTGGGTTTAAAAACAATATGTAAGTGAACCAAAAAGTAGAAAAAGGATAACCTCCGGTTCACTAATTAGTGGCAGATACAACTTAGGACTAAGGCAGTACTGCATAAACTTGAACCAAGGGTAATCCTGTGAGCTTGAAATGAAAAGGTAAGAAAACATTTTGTAAGTTCTTGGTGCATATCTTGGTGATCAGGTTTTAAAAAAGATAAATTGACTTTGCTTGTGCAATCTTTGCCATAAATTGTTGATTGAATGTGTGAGAAACTGTCAGGCATTCATTTGACTTTGTTTAACCAATGAAAAACCAAAAAAAAATTTATTTGACATGTGTCAATGGTCTTTACTACAATATGCAGTTTGTCCCACTCCCATCAGTAGCAGGATTTTATTTGGCTCGTTTCTTCACAAAGAGAAGTGTCTCATCATACTTTACTTTCGTTGTGCTTGGAAGCTTGATGGTTATATGGTTCGTGATGCACAACTATTGGGATCTAAATATTTGGATGGCAGGCATGCCTTTAAAATCCTTTTGCAAGCTCATTGTTGGTAGTGTTATCCTGGCAATGGCCATTCCTGGTTTAGCTATCCTCCCAGCTCAATTTCGCTTTCTGACTGAGATTGGTTTGATTGGCCATGCTTTACTGCTGTGCTATATTGAAAATCGTTTCTTTAGTTACTCTAGCGTTTACTACTATGGGTTGGAGGAAGATGTAATGTACCCAAGTTACATGGTAGTCTTAACTACTTTTGTTGGTTTGGCGGTTGTGAGGAGACTTTCTGTGGACAACCGGATTGGATCAAAGGCTGTTTGGGTCCTAACTTGCTTATACTTCTCAAAGCTGGCTGTGCTTTTTGTCACATCAAAGGGAGTTTTATGGGTAGCAGCTGTCCTCCTCCTGGCTGTTTCTCCTCCCCTGCTTCTTTACAGGTATCTCCTGATCCAGATAGATCTTGTCCTTGTGCTCCCCCCTAACCCCAAACCCTTACTACACTAGAGGGATTGCGTTCCTTTTTCACATTCTTATTCTGTTTATCTTGTAGGGATAAATCAAGAGCTGCCTCAAAGATGAAACCTTGGCAAGGTTATGCTCATGCTGCTGTTGTTGCTTTATCTGTCTGGTTTTGTCGTGAAACAGTATTTGAAGCTCTTCAATGGTGGCATGGTAGACCTCCTTCTGATGGTTTGCTTTTGGGCTCCTGCTTACTCTTGACGGGTCTGGCTTGTGTTCCGATCGTTGCACTTCACTTCTCACATGTTATGGTATTCCCTCCAGCTAATTTGTTGTTGTGTTTGTTGCTTTCTGTATAATAGAATCACTGATGATTAGATCAGTGATTGTTAATAAATCAAGCCTATTACTCTAGAAGGAAATTTGCTTAGCATGCATCCATATATTGTGATTGGAATGGAATTATGTGTCCTCTCTGTTGGTCTGCTACACTTCATTTGGATAGCCTAATTTATGTTATTTTTTTGCTTTTAACTGTTCTTCAAACATTTCATTGTCATAGAATAGTGATATATTCCAAACATGTCAAGTACAACCTCCTGAAAAGTGTCCTCTTCTTTTGCATAGAAGATCACGTTTCCTATTCACTTTAGTTGTAAGTCTCGACTGGATTCAAGTAGTTATGAGCTTTTACTTTTTTATCTTGCAGTCTGCAAAGAGATGCTTGGTGCTGGTGGTTGCAACAGGTTTGTTGTTTATCCTAATGCAGCCACCAATCCCCTTGTCATGGACTTACCACTCGGCCGTAATCAAAGCTGCTCGTCAATCTACTGATGACATTTCTATTTATGGGTTTTTCGCATCAAAGCCTACGTGGCCCTCATGGTTGCTTATTGTTGCAATTCTGCTCACTCTGGCCTCCGTTACTTCCACCATCCCAATTAAATATGTCGTTGAATTAAGGACATTTTATGCCATTGCTATAGGCATTTCTCTTGGAATTTACATATCAGCAGAATATTTTCTCCAGGCTGTAATCCTTCACGCTCTCATCATTGTCACCATGGTCTGTACTTCAGTATTTGTTGTTTTCACTCACTTACCATCTGCTTCAAGCACAAAGCTTCTGCCATGGATATTTGCACTTCTTGTGGCTCTCTTTCCTGTGACGTATTTGTTGGAGGGACAAGTCAGAATAAATAAAAGCATCCTCGGAGATAATACAGTCCAAGATATGGCGGAAGAAGACAGCAAACTGGCAACCCTTCTGGCCGTTGAAGGTGCAAGAACTTCCCTTCTTGGTTTATATGCTGCAATCTTTATGCTTATTGCCCTAGAAGTAAAGTTTGAGCTGGCCTCGTTGATACGAGAAAAGGTAGCAGATAGGGGTGCAGTTAGACACAGCCATTCAGGTCAAAGTAGCTCTACTATGGTTCCCCCAAGATTAAGGTTCATGCAGCAACGTAAAGCCTCTGCTGTTCCATCCTTTACAATCAAGAGAATGGCTGCTGAGGGTGCCTGGATGCCTGCCGTTGGTAATGTTGCCACAATCATGTGCTTTGCTATATGCCTGATCTTGAACGTCAACCTCACCGGTGGCTCAAACCGTGCTATTTTCTTCTTGGCACCTATTTTGCTGCTGCTTAATCAAGATTCTGATTTTGTTGCTGGTTTCGGGGATAAGCAAAGGTACTTCCCTGTAGTAGTTGTCATATCTGCCTACTTGGTGTTAACCACCCTATATAGCATATGGGAAAACATATGGCATGGGAACACAGGGTGGGGATTAGACGTGGGAGGTCCAGATTGGTTGTTCGCGGTAAAGAATTTGGCACTTCTCATCCTAACATTTCCAAGTCACATCCTCTTTAATCGCTTCGTCTGGAGCTACACAAAACAAGCTGACTCTATGCCATTGCTGACAATACCTCTTAACTTGCCATCAGTTTTGATGACAGATATTATCAAGATTAAGATATTGGGACTACTTGGAGTTATATATTCTTTAGCCCAATATCTGATCTCTAGACAACAATATATTTCAGGAATGAAGTATATTTAGACAAACAATCAAAATTTTGTACTATATGTTCTTGAAATTTTTCAAATGAGGAATGAAATTAAGATTTTCTTGCTGTTATTTATGGATCTTTTTGTGTCTTTGGGTTCCCCAATGTTACATTGATTACTAGTTCAAACTCATGTGATTAATTAGTTGATGACATTAGAGAAATTCTTCTTTGGTGAATGATATTTGTGATATAAAAAAATGCTAAATAGTATAGCACATCTTGTAGTTGAAAGGTATTTTGTTGTAGAGTAGTTTCACCACTCACTAATACTATTGCTTGTCTGGATATCTTTTGAATAATGCAACAAATGTCACATTTAATGATGTTTGACGTTTAGATCTTATTCGATTCTTATAGACAAAAAGTAATAATCTTTCAAACTTTTATGTTATAAAAAGCTTTTCCATCAATTTCAGATGAAGCCAAAGATTCACTATTTTTTGGCTTTGGAGTACGATGGAATAAAGCTAAATGACTCTTTAAACTATATACGCTTCTTTCAATTGTGAAGTAGCAGTTAGTCAATGCAGCTTTCGACGTTCATCATGGGTCATTCGGAAACAGTCGCGCTATGTTTTTAAAGTTAAGGTCAGGCTGCTAAATTCAACCCTCCCTTACCCCGCAATGGGCGGGAACTTTTGAGACATTGGGGTAATGTTGATGTTGATGATGAATATGTTATAAAAAGCAAACCATGTACTTCAATTCTCTGTCTCAAAAGATGTGTATGCTTCATTAATTAAAATTGCTAAAAAAACAAGTATTCATAAACTCATAGCTAATTGTACTGTCCCTACAAAGAATTAAACTTTGTAAAGCACATAAGTATTTTTAAAATATTTGAAAATTAAAAAATTTCAAGTTAAGAAAAAAATCTACAATTATAGCTTATTTTTGTATATATTTCAATATATAAAGAAGTAAACACACTAGTAAGTGAAGGGGATTCAACATATATAATAATAAAAAATTAATTTATACACTGTGTAATTTCTCCAATGAAAGGGTTGTCAACTGACTCTACTCGGATAAAGGAGGCTCGGCCATTGGTTGTAAGGTTAGACATATAGATTTGTTATATGACTATAGGTGCTATATTTTTTAAGGCGTAATACATAAATAGACGATCAAACTTGGCATCAGATGACAAATAAGTACGTTAACTTTGAAAGTTCATATCTAGACACAACAACTTGATTTTAATTGGCAACTATTAAACACTCCAACACGTCTCCACTATCTCTCATGGAGCTCAATGTTGACGTGACACATAAATGTAGATGACCATTTTGTAAGTTGGAGTGTTTAACTAATAAAGTGGAGAAGAATTGAGGTGTTCAAGTGCTCTAATACAGTATACTTGCTCAAAATTTCTGTTTTTGGCACATAACTCTCATTGTTCAAATATTGCTTGAACATCTTACATAGTAGCGGAGTCAGAAATTCTAACGGAGGGACTCGAAAATGAACAATTTCAAGAACATTACAAGAATCAAGTGGAGATTTAGTTGAAAGCTGAACTTTTGGAAAACATGAACAATTTCAAGAACATTACAAGATAAAAGACCATGAAATGAATAG
>JAOTQR010000052.1:0-16217 GCA_025774065.1 Solanum ossicruentum | reverse complement strand
TTAGTTGAAAGCTGAACTTTTGGAAAACATGAACAATTTCAAGAACATTACAAGATAAAAGACCATGAAATGAATAGTCATATATCCTATTTTCAAGTAACTGAGAGAATATTTTCTTGTTTACTTTCTCAGGACTCGGTTTCACTTGCCTTCTAATATTACTATGTCAACAAAGACAACATACCAGTGTAATCCCAAAAATGGGGTCTGGTGAAGGAAGGATGTACATTGACCTTTCATCAACCGTTGTAGGGTAGAGAGATTGTTTCTGAATAGACCCTCGGAACGATACTACTACTATGTCACATAGAAGAGTATTTTTTTCTTTCCTTTTTCCTCTTTGTTAAGGAACAACTAAAATATGGTTACTTACTAGTAGTGGTTGAGATAGTGGCAAAAGTAGGCTCTTTTTTTTTTTTTTTGCTTTTTGTAAGCAAAAGGATGCAACTCGAGGACTTCCAAGGGGTCATCATAACTAGTACTACTCTCGTCCAAATACGCTTAACTGTGGAGTTCTGATGGGATCTGGTGCGTTAGTACTTTTTTGGTCAATCCCATCCTTTGATCTGTACTGATAACGATTTGCTGCATAAAGAAAAGCAGCAAAATTTATGAGACTCATGATAGTGAGGAGCCAGTAGAGGTAGTCGAACCTCCCGGTGTTTATATTCTGGGAAAGCCAGGATTCTCTGGTTTCGCCTTTTCCCCGCGTGACAGACTTGATAATGCTGTTCAAAATTGAGGCTGCAAAGCAACCAAGACCACCAGCTACAGCAGCATAAGCTGATCCAATGCTTCTCATTGCATCCGGAGCCTCTTCGTATAGGAATTCGAGTAATCCTACTATGCAAAAAACTTCAGCTATCCCAATTAGGCAATACTGGATTAGCAACCAATAGGCACTGAGGTCAGGCATAGGAGTCAAAAAGCTAGCCTCGTAACCATGTTGGATCGCGTAAGTTCTCCGATACCTCTCAAAGACGCCAGCCCACGCCACAGATAGTATAGAGACTGCTAAGCCAATGCCAACTCTCTGAAGCTGAGAAGCACCATGGGGGTTGCCAGTTATCCGCCTTGATATTGGAAGGAACACGGAGTAATAGAGAGAGAGCAGGAGGAATATGCTGAGGCCTGGAAAGACCGGCATGCAGGTGACAGGAAGTTTCAATTGTCCCATGTGAGTGTTCAACGTATACGCTTGTTGGATTGATAGAGTCAAGTACTCCGTTAGTACCACGCTTAGCATTATTGTGCAGGCTGGAATCGGAAGAAGTTTCATCAGGATTTTAACTTCTTCTACTTGAGTCACGGTGCAAAGCTGCCACGGATTGGCAACATCATCTTCCTTTAGCTGCAGAGCTGCTTTGTCCAAACATCTACATAGAAGAGAACGTTTTATCGAACAGCTTAAGCTTTTAGATGAGACGGTAACGCCAAGAAACCATTTCGAAGAAGTGAGAAAATGAGCAACTATTGAAATTTACCTGAAATCATCGGTATGAGCTATCTTGTTGCTGCCCTGGATAGCAGATCTTTTACCGGGAAGTTCATACAATCCCACATACTCGCTGCTTTGGAACGAAACATTCCTCTTGCAGAAGGCAGCAACTAGGACTTGGGCGACACGTGTGAGAGGACTGCCTCCGGGCAACCTGTGCCTATACATCGGAGTACCAGCAAAGAACAACAAGTTGGACAGGCCCATGGCAGTTGCCAGTGACCCAAAAGCAGCTCCCCATCCATGTTTCATTTGAATATACACAATAGCAGTGAACGCCACGATCGCCCCAACTGTGACCGATAAGTAAAAGAAGTTGAAAAACCTGTCAAGGTGTGACTTGTAGTTTCTGCTTCTCTCATCGAATTGATCAGCCCCGAATGATGAGACACAAGGCCTTATCCCTGCTGCTCCGAACCCCGTCACATATAACATTGTGTATAAGTACATCATTTGCCAAGATTTCGCTGGTTCGCAGTTGCCTAGAAGAAGGGCAATCTGATCACACTGGTCTTGATTTGGCACAAATACCTTAATAGTTGCTAACAATGTTATTCCTGTTAATCCCTACATAACCATAAAGATGTAAGTGAGTATTACTAGCTTTTACTCCCTCCGTTTCAATTTGTTTGTCTCGTTCTGACTTTACACAGAGTTTAAGAAAGTAATGAAGACTTTGGAATCTTGTGGTCTTAAACTTACGTTACATAGAATGTACCAAAATATATACTCTTTAATCTCGTGGTGTTAAACATGTCATCTGAAAAGTTATAACTAGAGAGTTGCGAAAAAACAGAGACATTCTTTTTGAAAGAGACTAAAAAGAAGTAGGACAAACAAATTGAAACGGAGAGAGTATGATCTTCACTAGACAAGCAAATTATTCATCGAAGTCAATTACCGCTAGATAAATGGTGGTAAAGATAGCAATAGTCCAATATCTACCAAGGTAAGCGTCAGCGATGAAACCACCCAACACGGAGGAAGCCTGAGATATGCCCAAGAAATTGTTGACAGCATTGGCAGAGCTTGAAAAAGGGCGGTGCATAACGTAGAACATGAACGCCACCATGTTGACAGATAGACCAAAATAAGCCATCCTCTCAGCCATTTCATTTCCAAAAATGAACAATGCAGCTATCCAGCCACCCGTCTTGTTTATATCCGGAATAGGCTTTCCGTGGATATTCACTGGAGTAGCTCCTCCTACTCCACCACTATAACCACGCCCGAAAGCTGTTCTCCTATCATCTGATTCAAGGAAGTAGATACCGAGTTTCTTTGAACCCCGTTTTGCATCAGAATTTCCTCCTAACTGAACTTCAGGTGATTTGATTTCCTTTTCTTTACTTTCCATCCTTTCAACTCTACTTTTGTTATCACACACACTTCATATACACCAACACTGAAAATCGAAAACGAGAAAGCTTGTAAGGCTTATAACGTCAAGCTGATTTCGAAAGAATTAGTTGAACAACATCCTACTTATATTTCCTCCATTTCACGGAGTCTAACATATCTAGGGTCAGTAGGTTCAGAACGAGTGTGATTTTATTCTATATAAACATTTCAAAAGTTTTTTTCCACGTATGTGTATACTTCGAGCTATAACTAACGGACTCAATTGATTCACAAGACGGCCCAAGCTCCGCCTCTGGATAACATCCTACTAAAATCTCCTTCATTGCTAAGAGTCCAAATTATACAAAAGCGAACCCAAGATCTAGAGTCAACAACAACAACCACAAAAATAACAAGTATAATCCCACAAGTAGGGTCTAGGTAATGTAGAGTATACGCAAATCTTACCCCTACCTCGTAGAGATAGAGAGGTTGTTTCCAACAGACCCTCAGCTTAAATAAAACATTTCCAAGCAATTTGAATAACGGAATACAAAAATGATAGCAGTAACAACAACGAAAAATGTGAAATGAAGAGTTGTACACAACATACATACATACATATATACACATACATACATATATACAAAGGAAAGAACACTAATAACAACAAAATAATGCGATAACCAAAACATCAGTATCTAGAGTCAGTGGATTCAAAATGAATGTAATCTTATTCTACCAAAACACTTCAAAGTTGTTTTTTTCTACATATGTATATAGTTCCAGCTGAAAGTAATGAATTCATCAAAATCACAAAAACCACCTTAAAAGACCTAATGTAAAACATAAACCACTTACTTAATTTTCATGAAACTTCTAAACTCATATTCTTGGGATTTGAACCATAGTTTATTATTGGTAAACATTCAACTCTTAATCTTGGGATTTGAGGCATAGTTTATTGTTATATAAAAATTCAAGACTTACTTTAACAACATCAACAACATATCCAGTAAAATCTCACAAATGAGATTTAGGGAGGGTAAAATGTACGCAAACCTTACCACTACCTCACAGAGATAGAGAGGGTGTTTCTGCAAGACCCTCATCTCAAAATATATCAGCGCAAAAGCAGAAAATACCAGATACAAAACGACTATGGTGAAAAAAAAAACTTTTTAACACTTTCTTGCAACATACCACAATATACTATTGAGACATGCATCACTTGGATTACCATAAGATTAAAATAAAGATTACAACTTTATAAGTTTTTTCTACATTTTCTTGATAATGAGAGGAGTAAAAAAAAATTAACAAAATAGCACCAAGTAACATACCTTGGAAATTTGGATTAACACTTGACAAATTTGTGAGGATTTTGAAAAGTCCTAATAGTGGTGATGTATATAGTAGTAATAAAACCAAAAAAAATTGTTAAGTCATCTTTTTCAAGACAGGTAAGAAATTAAAGCCAGAGAAGGACTAAATATGTAAAGCCAGTTTGTTAGGTAGATAGGAAGTAAATGTACTTCTCAATCAATTCATTTATTGAGGCTATTTTTTAAATGATTTTTAAGTCAGCACTTAATATTTTCTATTCCATAACTATATGGTATTATATAAGCACTATAAATGCAAATTCTATAAAAATATTTAATATGAGTATGTCACCCTGTTTGTGTGTATATATATATATATATATATATATATGATAATATACCATAGTTAGTATGCAAAAGTATCGATGGCAAAGTCAGAAATTAATATATATATGATAATATATCATAGTTAGTATGCATAAGTATTGGTGGCAAAGTCAGAAATTTCGCTAAGAGTGTTCACGAATTAATGTATATGTATAAGTATGTCACTTTTTGTGTATGATGATATACATAGTTAGTTTGTATAAGCATTCGAAGCAAAATCAGAAATTTCACTAAGAGTATTCACGAACTAATGTATAAGTATGTCGCTCTGTGTGTGTATATATGATATATTATTGTTAGTATGTATAAGCATTAGTGGCAAAGTTAGAAATTTCGCTAAGAGTGTTCACAAATTAATGTATAAGTATGTCACTTGTTGTGTATGATGATATACATAGTTAGTTTATATAAGCATTAGAAGCAAAATCAAAAATTTTACTAAGAGTATTCACGAACTAACGTATAAGTATGTTGTTCTGTGTGTGTATATATGATATATTATTGTTAGTATGTATAAGCATTAGTGGCAAAGTTAGAAATCTCGCTAAGAATGTTCACGAATTGTTGTATGTGTGTAAGTATGTCACTCTATGTGTGTGTGTATATGATGATATATCATATTTAGTATGGATAACCGTTAGTGGCAAAGTTAGAAATTTCACTAAGAGTGTTCACGAATTAATATATATGTATAAGTATGTCAAGAATATTAATTCATTTGAACCCACGGTGAAGGGCTCCATGCCTCCATCAACTTCTATGTATAAAGATAAGAGTTTAAGTTTCGTGCATCAATAATTTAACTATTTTTTTAATATCAATAAGTTAAAATTAACCTACAATAATAAATAATTTCTTATATATTTTAATTTAAAATAAGGTTATAATTTGTTGTAGTTAGTAAAATTACACTTATCATGAAGGATAGAGTGTATATAATCAAATCTTTATAACAATTGTTCTTTATAATAACGAACATCTTTTACGAAATTTATTACCCTCTCGGTCTCATATTACTTATCCACTTTTTTGCCTCTTAAAAATCATAAATAAAAAAGATATTTTTATAATTTGCTTGAACCTTCAACTCTTTTGAACACTCCCTCCCTTCTTATTAAATTGTCATGTATAAAAAAAAATATTTATTCCTAAATATTTATCGATTTAAACAAACGAGAGAGAATCAATTAAACAAAAAGAAATAAGAGATACATTAGTCAAATTATACTTCCAATTATTTTTTTTAAAATATTGTGTAAAATCTTATTATGACAATCAAAAAAAAAACAGATCGAATAGACTCTCTTTTATATATCGTATCTAAGCAATCAATGAACTCTTTTTGACTAAAAATATACATTAAAAAAAGATAACAATAAAGAAACTTTTTGAAACCTTACTATATTTATGCACATAATCAATAATTATATTTGAATTTTGTAGAATTTGAGGTAAATAATTTTTAAAATGTGGATAAATAATATGAGACGAGGAAAGTATAAAAAAGTTTAACTATGTAAATTAAATTGAGAAAAAAATAGAGAAAAATTAGGATTAAAATTAAATGAAGGGGTCCATGATGCCCCAACCAACACATGCATCATTTATTTGGACCCTAAAAAGAAGCCAAAAAAATGTTAGTAGGCAATAAACAATAAGCAATTTGTCCAATTCATTTATTGCTTTGTTTTTTGCCAAATATAGTTGGTAGTTCCCTCCTCCAATTTTTTTCTTAAAAAATATTAACTATGAAATTCAAAAAATAAATAATAAATTAATAAAACATAAGAAAATTATTTTAAAAAAGTAAAAATACTGTGGCAAAACTACCACCAATTTATTGGAAAAATTACACTATCGAGGAGTTTCAAATTTCTCAGGTGATCTGTCATAAAGTTTCAAACAAAATAACCACTATGAAATAAGGTTTTATTGAGTTAAGTTGAAATTCCGTAATAATGACTATTTTCAATCACAAAATTGAAAATTAAAAAGCGTTTACCAAATTCCTTCATCGAATGGTGATTGAAATGGCATGGTTGTTGGTGTCAAATGCAAAGCAATGGTGCCATTGTTTTTCAAGAGTTCAAACATTCCGAGTTGATTTATCAGATAGTTAGCGATCACTCAACTAATAATAATTACCTTATAAAGTCACTATTCTTTGTTCCGTAACGAAAAAAATCAATCAACCATTGTTATTTCACCTCCAAGGTTACTCAACCAATTCAGGTGATATTAAGAAGATATCCTAAAAGATCATTTTCACAAGAAATAGTGAAAAATCCATGAACAAAGGGGATGTTTGTTATATCAACAATACTTTTAGACCTCATCTACATTGCTTTTGGAAATCAAAATCTTTCAACAATTTGATGTGTTTGAAACAAAGAAAACAAAATCTTAAGCCTCTACAAGGAATGAATCAATCTTTGATCCAAATGGAAGTTAATCTTGTCGTGGCAAAAGTTGAGCAAAAAGGAACTTTATTTTGGTATGATTTTGAGGAGCTCGATATCGAACAGGAGTGTCTTATCAATCAATCCTTGGTTCCTCAGCACAAAACTCAAAGCTCTTTGTCCCTGTAAAACATTAGGAAGGAACTTTTGAAGAGAAAAAAGGATGTGCGCGCCATAGAGCACTGTTTTACAAGGAAATGAGATTACCGAAAATGTTGTTGGTCGTGGACCTTTCTTGTCATAGTCATAATCAGGGTATCCAAGCTCCGGAGGAACTATGATTCTGCACCATTGCAAGGAGAAAATGAAATGGAGAATACACGATATCTTCCTCAGGTAAAAGATAGTAATACAGAATCCACGTAGTAGAAGTGACAACGATATGCAACTGTCATGTCCCAATCCTAGGAAACTCACATAGATAAAAGATTAGCTAACCCAAAATCATCCAAAACTAGGATACTATCTCAGCTGGCTAAGATCTAATCTAGCATACAAGAGACCACATCGACCATATAGATAAGAGTTTAATGCCACCTGTAAAGACTCGCCTACCGTCCTTTGAGGCACTGCTGCTTATTAGGTAACTGTATTCAAGTCAAGCTCATATTTACGAGAATATAGAATCGTTCATGATGAGCTATCAGTTAGGGGTTGTTTGGTACGTGGGATAAGGATAATAATCCTGGGATAAAATTTGGGATTTAACTTCATCCCATGTTTTGGTTTGAGCTATTAAGGGCCCTGGGGTGGGGGTTCGGGGGGGGGGGGTAAATAAATAATCCCATGGGACATCCTTGCTTATCTCATCCCGCGTACCAACCGACCTCTTAGATTATGTATGTCTAATCCCACCAGTGATACCCTAGTTTTAAGGGGTGAAAGGTGGATATTTTAATACTGGGTTTCAAAAGCAGGAAAAAATTGCAATTTAGCAAAACTTGATGTTACAAGAGGCCAAATTTCTAATAATTTTCTAAAGAAAAAGAATGATAGTAAAATGAAGGGAAATGGAGTTAATTTAAGTCAAATAGAGCTATATCACCTTCTGATACCACCAAGTGCCATGCCAGTAATAGCTTCCTCAAATGCCGGTATGACCTGACCATATGATAAATAGCAATGTTGTTGGAAACCAAAGTTCCAGTAAAAACAGACAGTGTAACTGTCATGTTTGGTGGAATCAGTATAATTTGTTTGTCCTGTTTATGGCATCACCAAATGCATGGCTAATGAAAAAAAATTTACTGAGACATAATGCAATTTAAAAACCAGATGAAATTTAGGCATATAGCACTACTACTAATCAACATTGTCTGGAGAGAATCAGATGTTAATCGGGAAAACTCACCTCTTGAGATCCTACTCTGAACTTGAAGAAGTCCTTATCATCCCCCTGCAGCATCATAAACCATTGCCACCTAAAACTGTGCAAGAATCACTAATTTAACCATATTCAAGCTGGATAAGTACCTCAAAAGAACCACCTTTGGTCTTGTTACGAGCTTCAAATATGCGACCATAATAACCTATTGTGTAACCATCCCAGTCAACCTAAATTCAGTTGTTAAAGATACATCCTCAGATTAATGTAAGCTTGGAGTTGCGGCTGCCTCAATTGTTTAAGGTAAGTTGCTTAGTCCAATGAAAAAACAGTATAAAGTGAAATGGCTGAATGTTAAACACCACAAGAAACTTTTTTGGCCCAGCCTTAAAGATCCCGCCAAGTCAATCGCATAACCAACCTTATGGTTTCTGCAATTATACTAGCTTAAAACAGCACATTGAAACAAAAAAAAATGTGCAAGGAGATAAATTTGAGCAGGCCATCATAGGCTTACCACCACTGTATCTCCAATCTTCGGAGTAGGGCCACTTCCAACTCTCAAATCCTGCATGTTTGTCAGACTCAATCAAAATCCAGTGCAACCTTGACATGAAAAAACATGGTAGAGTTCCTTTTTATAGCTCATATTTGTGACCTTGTACTGGAGACCTGATTGAGTTTCAGTATAGTCCGGATACCGCATTTTTGTCTTCCCATAGTCCTTTCCTCTCAATGCAGGCACTAGGTGATCAGAAGGAAGTCAAAGAATTAGTCCTTTCCTCTCAATGTAGGAGATGCATGTCTAGAAAGAAATCAAAAAAATAGTTTTTGAAGCAATGTCCACCCTAAATTTAGAGCCAAAATGTCATAGTTCTTCCTTAAAGACAACCATAGAATGTCAAGCTACTCGCTGATTAACTACAAAACAAGCACTATGATCAATGTAATGACAACCACAAAAGGACTAGTATTCAAGGTCTCTGATACAAACCCATATCAAGTCAGTAATCACCAATCTACAAGATGAATAAGTTGTCAGTTGAATAGAAAGGAAAAGGAAAAAGAAAAACATCTGTAGAGCATCTTAATCAGGAGGAGTTGTAAATATGGGTTCCCTATAAATATCTGCAAAACCAAGTTTCTTCCTCTTCCACAGCCAAATATATAATTGGAAAGCAAAATAAAAGAGAAATCTTTGTAAACAGCTTATATTCAACTTGAAGTTCCATCTACACTTGTTCATTTCACGTAGACACGGATCCAAAATTTAGACTTAATGTGTTAACTTTTGAGGTTCTTAACACTGAACTCAGTGTACTTTTAAATTATGGATTAAGAAATAGAATTTTTAGTGGGTTTTCACATATCCATTCATACTCTGTTTTAAAAGCATTAGATTCAATTAAACCCATTGAGATAGGCACCATCTGTCTCTGCCACCATGTCCCACAACTCAAAATAAGAAAACATATTCCCATATGAATCTAACAACAAATGCAAACTAGAAATCAGTTAAATAAACATGCAAATACCAAATCTTAGACAATTTGGTATCCTACTACAACTTCGAATTAGTTTTCCAACATTCTCCCGTAATTCAAAATTGTATTTCCATTTTTTGTTGATGCACATGTAACCAACTTCAAATTTGTTGAAGCACTTGCTCGAACTTCCTCTGAGAGAAGTACTAGAAATTTATTCAATTGTTGGAGCACTTCCATCAGTGAAGACCAATTTCCCAGCCAATAGATAAAAAAGGCTTGCTCCTTTGGAACTTCAAGCAATATTAGCAATACGAAGAGCTGGGCCGATTGGTTCATCCAACCAGTATTTTAAATGAAAATCACTAAAATTCCAACAAACATCAAATCTAAATCCATAATTCAGATGCACAAGTAGTATTTTAGAATACTAAGAACCTTAAAGGTTAAGCCCATTATGTTACACATCGATCACACTTCCGCCAATAATAAAATGGGGAAAAACAGAAACAAAATGCAGATAGGAATAGATATTACTGTCAGCAAATTCAGCAGCTGCCCTTCCAGTACTACAAATGGATGCTGCTAAAAATCCCATCGATGACAGCAACACTTGTCTTCGATCAAATACAAATCCACAATCTGAGCTTTCAGTACCATCTGAGGTCAGTGAAAAAGAATCAATGTAAAATTTCATAATAAAATGAAGAGTTAGTAGTCAAAAACACACTTGAACTATCTCTTTTTCCACGAGTTACATACCCCGACTATCAACAAACTCCTTTTCTACCTGCACTATCAACTTCTACATATTAAAACAGACCTCGAAGCTGACTAGACCAACTATTAGTTGTTCCCTTTTTCCTACCTGAACTATCACCATCTACTCACCTAGGTGTGTTTTAACACATGAATCGGCAATAAGTAGGAAAAGTGAACAGTTGTCAGCTGATAGCTGGGATGTGAAACTCGCAATAAAGCTGAGTAGGCCAACTACCACTCAACTAGCTGTGTTTGCAATAGCTCAAATAGGAAAAGGGAGCAATTGATAGCTCAGATATGAAACTCGCAAAAATTACTAACCAGGCCAACTACCAAATTCCTTTTATCTGCTTAAACTATCACCATCTACTCAACTGGCTCTGTTTTAATTGTTAGGTTGGAAAAACATAGAGTTGATAGTTGGTGAAGCTCGCGAAAAAGTGAGAGTTCAAAAAATTTATAAAAAAACTGAAAAATATTACTAACCATAGGAACTGGATAAGTCTATCCTGCCTTCTGTACAGACAATATGCCGTTGCCCTAACTAACAAAACGCAGAGAAATAGTAATTATTACTCCATTTTAAGCAGAAAAGGAGTGAAAAATCGGAAAGTAAGAGAAAATGTTACCGTAGATGATGAAGAAGACGAAGAAATTTTGGTAGAAATTGCTGAATTTGAGATCCGATGGAATAATCCAAGTGATGAAAAGGAGGCCGTCGCCATTTTTGTAGAAACTTCCATGGAGGAGATACGCTTCGCGGGAAGAAAATAACGTCCGCAGATTTGCTTCGTATTAGGGACGTGGAAAGATGCAGAACAAAAAAATAAATATATACTACTTAATTAATTAATTAATATAATTATAATTTAAATTAATTATAGTTCATAATTAAATAATAGTTATACTCACATCATCTCTCTCCTATCTTCTCTTCTCTCACCTCTCGCCTTTTTTATACGTATATTGCCCTTTCTCATTTGCCTCTCTTTTTCCTCAATTATACGGCAGATATATAAATACAATTAGCCTCTTTACACTCTCTGCTCTCTCTCCCAATCTCTCGTATCAAATATACATATATATATTTATGTCAGTCACAAATTATACATATACATATATAATTATATAATAAATATACAAATACAATTAGTTTCTTTCCACTCTCTATCTCGCTCGCTCGTCTCTCTCCCAGTTTCACTTGTCAAATATACGAATATATATATATATATATATCAATTACATATATACAATTACTTGACAGATATACATCTGAAATTTAACTCTCTCCACTATCTGTCCTCTCTCCTTTCTTTTTCAATTTTGAACGCCTCTCTCCTTTTTCTAACATGTAACTATGAATTGTATTTAACAAACTATCATATGGAGCATAATTAAAGCATTTTTTGAACTGCTATATGCAAAAATTCCTCCTCCTATATTTTATAAAAACACCAATCATTTATAATTTTAAATTGAATTTAAGTCTTAGTTTGTTATACAAATCAATGATAGTTTTCTTTTGTTTCCTCTTTTTTCAAATTCATTTTAGTTAAAGTTCACTTTCATAAACCCCTACCAATTTAGGATTTTGCAAATACTACAAATGGAACAATCAAGAAAATTGATCACCACAAAAACCAAACCAATATCAAATTTCTTACAAAGAAAAGTATTACCACCAAATTTCCTCAGATAATACATTACAAAGCAGAAAACTCAAGACAAACAGGACTTATCATTTATTCAGACATTATATCTCCCTACCAAATTGAACAACTTCTTGTTTTACAGGCTCACTAACTTGAGTGTGTTTGCCTTCTCTTGGAGACTGTCAAGCAAACTATCAAAACTCTTCTTAAAGGAATCCACACCCTCCAATTCGAGTTGAGACCCGACAAAGCTCCAGTCGATCCCCAACTTCTCGAGGGCACTGTAGATACCTTCTGCTTCAGAAACGTTTGAGTCAATTGTTCTTGCAACAGAACCATGATCGATAAATGCTTGAAGAGCTTGGTCGGGCATCGTTGAAACCTGGCAGACATTTCATTAGAGGTCAACCATCATGCAAATACAGCTATACGGAATACCGTGTGACCTTTTTTCAGGCCACTCTTTTATCTTTGTTCCCATTAGGACGGGGAGTCTATATTATGAATTATTCGTTTTTTCAGATAAATATAGCCCTCAAGGCTAATGGGAGACAAAATGTAAGCTCCTGTTTGGCCATAGAACTTGATGTTGGAACTTGAAAATTTTTAATTTTTTGAAGTTGTGATTGGAATGCATTAACTAGGTGAGGCAGTTTTCAGGAACATGAAAAAAATTTGAAGATCAGATTTCATGGCCAAACAGATATTTGAAGTTTCGAAATCTGATACAAAATCTATGACCAAAGGCTAGCTAAATAGTGGCCTCAAAAAAGGTGATTCGTGCAAATGCCCCAGTAATATTTCATTAGAGGCTAATTCAAGAAAAGTGATTTTACGTCTTCTAAGGGCCACAATCATCACAAACAAGAAGGTGAGAAGATGACTCACAGTGTCAGGTCCAATCAGAGGATCCACATATAAAGTGTCGGGATACGCTGGGTTCTTAACACTAGTTGAGGCCCACAATAGCCTCTGCTTCTTGGCACCTTTCTTTACCAAAGCCTCCCATCTAGGGCCAGAAAATTTCTTCTGGTAAAGCTGGTAAGCCAGAGCTGCCTGTGCATTTGCAGCCTGCAATGGAGGTACAACAACATGAGGTTATCTGAAACTTGTTTTTCTCTAAGCATCCTAGGAGGAGTTGAAAAATTCAAACATGTAGTAGGTACCTTCCCACGAAGATCAAGAGCCTCTGGAGTTCCAATTTTCTCAAGCATCTTGTCGACAAGTGTGTCTACTCGACTAACGAAAAATGAAGCAACACTTGTGACTCTAGAGAGATCACTTAGCCCAGAGGCCTCAAGGCCATCGAGGTAAGCATCAATGACTGCTTCATATCTCGCAAGAGAGAAAATAAGCTGTGCATACACATATGATCTACTTCAGTATTCAAGAAACCGATAAACATAGAAAAAGGCAATGAAAGAAGAACCACATGAAACATTTATAAGAAAAACTGAATGATGGTTCTTTAAAAAGCAAAGATGTAATTCTCTTTATCAGCATTCACTAATTAATTTTTCCTATGCACATATCTCTCTTAAGCACCAGTGAACAAGCAACCTTCAATCTCCCGCACGAAAGGTAAAGTTCTCAACAAAGGCGATAATGAATCAACTTACCGTGACATTGACACTTATTCCAAGTGAAATGACTTCTTTGATGGAAGGAATGCATGCAGCAGTAGCAGGAATTTTTATGTACACATTGGAACGATCAACCTTCTTATGAAGCCATTTTGCAGCCTCTACAGTACCCTCTGTATCATCAGCAAGTCTAGGTGAGACTTCAACAGAAACATATCCATCACCACCATCTGTTTTATCGTAGATTGTCTCAAAGAGTTTGCATGCATCTTGGATGTCCTTCACCACAAGTTCCCAATACACACTGTCTATATCTTTTCCACTTTGTACAAGTTCCCTGTAAAGAGCAGTGAATGAATATAGGCAGAAAGCAAAACAGGCAAAACGAACAGGTCTAGACGTAGTGTGAAGAAATCTTATATTCTTTGTGGTGATATGTTGTTGAAAGGAAACTTGAAAAAACATATAACATCCTACATAATTGCAAGTCCACGAAACACTACAACAATGTGATCAACATTGGTGATGGCATTAAATAACATTCAGATGCCCATCATAAAGCTCCAAGCATGAGCTCATACCAAATCCAACCTTTATATGGATATCTGACCAAACAAAAACATTTATCAAACTTTTCCAAAATCCAACACACGATAACTTTCCTCATTATGTGTCTCCTCTTCTCCTCCTTTGATCTTCAATTTCGTCATTCACATTCAAATCAAACAAAATGGTTTCCAAACTCCTTCAACAACAAATTGTTACCAGAAAGCACAACCAATAATGAGAGACACTTCAAAGTCGAGATTACCTGAACTGGTCATTGTAAGCATTTGATGTTGAAATAGCTTTCTGGAAAATCTGCAATCATCAAATTAACAGTTAGGTAAGTTGTAGAACCTAGAAACTGCAGAAATTTTATCCAAATAAATCGTCACCAGTCACATATTGTATCTACAGGTGAACAAAGTAATAATGGCAACAGGTTCTCAATCCCTAGAGTAAAATGGTTCAGTAAGGAATAGTTTACCGCAGGATTGCTGGTTACGCCTCTGACACCACTCTCAATCAATGGAATCAGATCCGTGACGGGACGACAGAGATTATCATACCATGGGCTTTGGCCTTGCCTCTCATAGAGATCATGGAGAGTTGTTCTCTTCACTGAGCTTCCATTTCCATCAGCTTGGGAGCATTTGACACTGTTAAACAAAATGATCATTAAATATTATCCAATTTTTGTATAAAATGTGTTAGAAAGACGAGCTGTGACAGAAAAATTGATACCCGTGAAATTTGATCATTATATCCATGATACTTTAAGGTGTTATCTTCTCAGACAAAATAAGGCAATGTATCTCCTTTTCTCTTCACTCAGTTAGGAAATCTAAGGGTAGAAACTTTTACTAACCATACTATAGGAAAAAGTACTGTTACCAATTTCCTATCCCTCATAATCACCCATTGAGATTCAAGGGACTTCGAACTTGAGACCTCCAACATAGAAGTCTCAAGCCCAAACCACTGGCCACCCCGAAGGATCTTCATTAACAATGTTTATAGACGTCGAATCCATTATTCTAGATCCAAAATGCACACACATACCCAACTTCAATCTAATTTAATCAATCTTCTAACAACAGCAACAACAACAACAAATTTTTTGCCTAAAAATCACGTTCTACACAAATAAAAAATTAATTGATATTGTAAACCCAATCAAAACAACAACAAAACTATCACAATTACAATAAAAAAACATGAATAGTAATAGAGATTTTACCACAAGGATCCCTTGATCGAAGGGTTAATAACAAGGGACAACTTAGAACCAGAGAGTCTGTGATGAAAGGTGGTACTGTTGCTGGTGCGAAGATCAACAAAAAACTTCGGTGATGATGAAGATCTGGTACCAAAAGAAGATGATGAAGAGTAGTTGAAGCATGGATTTGAGAGCTTAGAAATGGTAGCCATCGTTTGATTTTTTGGAGAGAAATGAGAAAAATGGAGTTGGTGAGCTTTATGACGGTAGAAACGAAGAAGAAATAGGGGTTTAGGAAAAAAAATGTTGGTGGGACTAAATTATCAAGTTGATTAGGGGTCGTTTGGTTAACAAGCTAGTTGTGGTTTTTATTTTTTATTTTTCAATTTGATTTTCGATTTACGTTTCATCAATTAAATTTGAATAAAATTATGTAATTAAATAAACATCCTAGTAAATTAAATAAGAGAATTTTTAAAAAAGAGTAGACACTCGAAACATAATAATGCAAAAATAGTTATAATTTGCTAAAATTATGATTTATAACTACAGATTACAGGAGACAGGCGAGCGAGAAAGGGTAGAGAGCAGAGAGAAGTGAATTGTATTATATATATTTATAGGGTAGAGAGTAGAGAGG
>JAOTQR010000051.1:0-12787 GCA_025774065.1 Solanum ossicruentum | reverse complement strand
ATAATATGGGTGTATGATTTTTGTATCAAAGATGTACAACAATTGATATATATCAAAATATATATATATATATATATATATATATATATATATATATATATATATATATTTAATCTATATTTTCAAAAAAAATTTCCGACTAAGTGTTTTTATCTGACCACCCTGAGTGTACGTAGCTCCATCCCTGACACTACTAGAAAAAGAGATTTTTTCCAATACAAATCAATAAATAGTATATGCAAAACATGATTTGCCTACCATTATATTTATAAAACTAGTTCACTAAGAGATACATGGGAAAATAAAATAAATTTTCATTGAAGTATCAAGAATAATCATTGAATAATTTTTTTCCTTGTAATTTCTTACCGATTCAATTAAAGTATCCGTGAAAATAGCCATTGAACAATTTTTCCATGGGAAATTCAACGAAAAATAGTGAATTTTAGTACCGTGAGAGTCAATGTAACTTTGATCAAGATGTATTTTCATTATATTAATATAATAAAGAATATTGTAATGTATATTTCATTAATTTAATTTGGCTCTAAAACTTGATCGAATTGTCTCTCATGAGCAAAAGTTGACCGAGGGAATATAAATTATTCCCTCCATCTCATTTTATGTGGCACCTTTTGACTTGACATAGTGTTTAAGAACCTGAAATCATTCTTAGATATTTCTCCGTCTGAGAATCATTTCATTAAGAGTAAAAAAAAATTTTAAAGATACATTATTTTCAATTAGAGTAAAGTGATATTATTTTTGAACGGACCAACAAGGAAAGTGCCACATAAAATGGATGGAGTGAGTCCGGAGTACTATGTAGTGAAAAGTATGAAAATAATTTTGTGATTTGTTAGTGAAAATATAAGAAATTTTTAGGGTTAGAAAATGTAATTAAGAATAATAATTATGATTTATGAGTTGCAGGTGATACATGATAACAAGGAAAGCAAGTTGCCATTATTGGTTTATATGTCACGTGAGAGACGACCATCACGCCCTCATCGTTTCAAGGCTGGAGCCTTAAATGCTCTTGTAAGTAAGCTTTTTTTAGAATAATTTTTTCATGTTCTGTTCATAAAATATTTCGTGTTCATTCAAGATTTGTTGTATTTGGAAGAGAAGTTTTACTTTAAAAGCTTAAGGGGGAGGAGTTTACATATAATCAATTTCACTTTTGGCACTAGTTTTTTAGTACCAAGATCAATTAATCACGAGACATCACCTTTTTCGATTCAATCATCAACATTGAATTCAAGGTCTAACATTTAGGTTAAAAATAAGTCTAGTACGAAACAGGATGTGTATATAATTTTTATATTATCAGGTCAAATTAAAAAAATCAATTACATATAAGACTTTACAGTAGAGAGAGATTGCACTATCAACACATGAAAGGACAATAAAATGCACTGTACAAAGATTGCATCTGCATATGTGTTATGATCCAAAACTAGAACACGACTAATTAAACCCTAACCCAAATACGATACTCAATATCAAAAGAAAAGCTAAAATAACACTTAGTCAAATTTCAAAACTTGATGTCATGAGTACAAAGAGCATCTAGTATGTATATGTGTAACTTGTAGCAACATATATTGAATGTGAAACTTATGATTACTCTTGGTTTTTGGTGACATGCAGCTTAGAGTTTCAGGTGTAATGAGCAATGCACCATACATGCTTGTTTTGGATTGTGACATGTATTGCAATGACCCTACCTCAGCCAAGCAAGCAATGTGTTTTCATCTGGATCAAAACATTTCTACAAATCTTTCCTATGTACAATTCCCTCAAACATTTTATAATGTTAGTAAAAATGACATCTATGATGCTCAATCAAGATCCGCGTACAAGGTACGTATGATGTTTTCTACATATTTCATGTTTTTCAACTTCATAAGATGTACATTTTGGGTGTTACAATTCAATGTCTTCGGGTCATCTTGTTTACAAAATAATCAATAAATGTAAAATGTTTTGCAAATACAAATATTTAAAAACTTACATTGTTTATAATATACATAATCAAGCATATAGAGTTTGTATATTAGGCAAACATCGATAATCGAATTTGTCCAATGACAAGGCAAAAATAAAAGAAGCCCCCCAAAATTTGGCTGAATTGGGCTGGACTGGGGTCGGATTTTGGGTCCAAAGAAGTTTACTATAGAGATTGAATTTAGCGATTACGTGGAACGGGAGGGGTAGACTGAAAAAGTATTGCAGAGAGGTGATTAGATAGGATATGATGCACCTTCATATCACTAAGGGAATGAGTTTAGATAGAAAGGAGTGGAAGTAACGTATTAGGGTAGAAGACTAGTAGGAGTACAATGTTGTCTTGCCTTGTGACTGTTTAAGGTTTGTCATAGAATTAGTCGTGTCATTGTTTAGTTGTTATTGCTCTTCAATTATTCTGTTACTTTTATTATTTTTTTTCCTTGTAGAATTGATATTATTCTAACTTTTAGCACTATTCTATATCTGTTCATTTTATTTGGGTCAATATATTTGAGCCAAGTGACTCGAAAACAACATTTTTACTTTTATAAAGTAGTGATCTGGTATGCATATACTCTACCCTCTCCAGAACGAACTTGTGAAATTTCGATCTATATATTTTTGTTGTAGTATATACACCTTAAAACCTCTTTTTCTCCTCACTCTTTTTTTTTTAATTTTTTTGGTAAATATAGAATAAATATCAAGGGATGGATGGAGTAGGAGGGACCGTTTGCGCAGGCACAGGCTATTATTTGAAGAAAGAAGCATTATTTAGTAGTCCAATTAACCAAGATGATATGACTCCACTTTTTCTAAAAGCTCAGTCACAATACAAGTGGGAATCTCTACTCCACCAATCAGGTTTTCAACATATTAATTTACACAAAAATAATGGTTATTATTTTTACCATATAATTCAATCACATTTATTTATTGATTAAAATTAAAAAATTAGATATATTTGTTTCACAGAGGAGTCACTTCAAGAGGCAGAACAAAAGTTTGGTGCTTCTAGAAAATTCATCAACTCTTTGAATGTTCAAAGAAATGGAAGGAAGAATGTTCTATGTGATGAGGTGATAGAAGAAGCTAAAATTCTTGCTTCTTGCACCTTTGAAGAGAATACAAGCTGGGGTAAAGAAGTAAGTATCATATATATTTTAAGAATGTTAAATAAACGAGTCAGATTAAATTAAGATAGTCAGAATGAGAATGAATTGGGTTATGTAAATAAACAGACAAGTCATTAACTCCTTCAAGAATAAAATACGTCGAATCAAGATGGGATAAATAATGAATCATAATCATCGAAGTATCATATATATATTTTAGGGATATTAAATTAATAAGCGAGTCAGATTGAATTAACACAATCAGGATGAATTGAGTTACGTGAATAAATAGACAAGTAATTAACTCATTCAAGATTAAAATAGGGCGAGTCAAGATGGGATAAATAATGAATCATAATCATTGAAGTATGCATTCTTGTAATTATGTCTAACTTTTGAATTGACTAAATTGAGTGAATCAGAAGAAACGAATTAACAAATGAACAAGTAATTAGTCATCCAAACTTAGGTGGATTAGATGTATCTTGTCTCCATTTTACTTGTGTGAATGTCGATATCATCTAAAAGCTTAAACTGTTGTTTCGTTTACAGATAGGTTACTCATACAACAGTTTACTTGAGAGCTCATACACAGGATATCTCTTGCACTCTAAAGGGTGGAAATCAGTGTATCTTTACCCAAAGAGGCCATGCTTTCTTGGTTGTAACACCATTGATATGAAAGATGCTTTGGTCCAACTCATGAAGTGGGCTTCTGGGCTAGTACAAGTTGGGCTTTCAAAATATAGTCCACTAACTTATGGGCTCATGTCAAGAATGCCTTTAATCCAAAACATGTGTTATGCATACTTCATGTTCTCACATTTTCTATTCATTCCTTGCTTCCTTTATGGCATTGTTCCGCCCTTGGGCTTCTTAATGGGCACTCCAGTGTTTCCCAAGGTAAAAACCTTATTTTATCTCTTTGACATGTAGTTTGCTAGGGTTTCTATAATCAAGTATGAAACTTTTATAGTACCTATATACAAGCATAAGAAAATGTAGAAAATTTCCCTAATTGCTAGTTGAAATGAACATATGAGCGATTGATTGCAAGAGCGACTAGGTTTAATAGATCTTGAAGAAGAGAAAGAAAGATCGATCTCCAAGAGGCTTGATGGAAGTTTCAAAATTATAGTGACAATTAATGAAATTACTAGTTTTTTATTGTAAATCATATGATATCTGAAACTTATTGATATAGTTAAGTCAGATCAGGTTGCGTAGGGCTGGTTAAGTAGGAAGTGCATCCAGCAAAAAAATTACGTTCTCAAAACTTGAATCTGAGATCTCTTAATTAAAATGAATTTCATCTATCTCACCCCATCCTTTAATTTGTCATAAATTGCTAGTCCATTAAGAAGCAATAATATAGAACTATTTTATCCATTTATCGACATACAATTAACTGATGTCAGTCGTGTGAGGTACAAAATATTTATTTTATTTTTTTGAAAATTCATGTATACCATGACTCATCAATTGTCTCTATTTATTTACTTTTCCCCTCAATTTTCAGGTGACAAGTCCATGGTTTGCACTATTCACAACCATTTTCTTATCATCTATGGCTCAACATCTATATGAAGTCTTGTCTAGTGGTGGCAACTTGAGGACATGGTGGAATGAACAAAGAATTTGGATTATAAAAACAATAACAGCTTGCTTATTTGGATGTCTAGATGTATTAATGAAGTGGCTAGGTGTTGCAAAGGCAAATTTCAGGTTAACAAACAAAGCCATAGATGAAGAGAAATTAAGGAAATATGAAAAGGGTCAATTTGATTTCCAAGGTGCTAAATTGTTCATGGTTCCTTTGACATTTTTAGTGGTATTTAATGTTGTGTGTTTCATATTTGGAATGAAAAGAGTGGTCTTAGAGAGGAACTTTGAGGAGATGTTTGGACAAGGTTTCCTTTCTTTTTATGTTTTAGTTCTTAGTTATCCTATATTAGAGGGTTTAGTAGTATCAAAGAAAGACAAGTAAAATGTTTTCTTGTGTGTAGTATCATGGTTAATGTTGTGAAAATAATACATGTTTTATGTGTTCAATTTATTGAATTAATACCATCCTTTTTTGGCCCTATTAACTCACGTTTATTCTGAAATGAACAAATACATCCTATTTTTCGAGAAGTCATTTTATTTTTTTTGTTTTGAGAAAGTAACGTACTTGTATCATCTGGTCGTGTGTACTTATTTTTTATACTATTTATATATGTAAGTTAAAACTAGTTTATACCAATCTTGGAGAGTTCTCTAATTTCACACTAAAGGCTAATTCATTAGACACATTTAAAGATATATTTTAGTCTGTTAAGTCATTTGAAAAATTAGTTAAAAGTAATAATGTGACAAGTTGATAATGTGACAAATTCCTAAAATAGAAGCAACAATATTCTTCACGTAAGCTTTGTTGAAAGGTGATAGATTTAAGAGTCCAATTTGATTAACAAAATACGTACGCAGATGAAATACGTAAATATATAAAATGGCAAAATCGTATATAAATAGGACAATTATATATGTTTTTCTCTATATTATTTAGAGACAAATTTGATCCCAAACTAATAGTAGTAAGGATATATTTGACCCAACTATTAATGAAGAATAAATCTGTTTATTTCGCATAATTCAAGGATAAGTATATATGGACAAGGAAGAAATAATAGGTTATTGATTAATATGGTTGTCTTATCCCACTAACGTATCTCTCTATGGGAAAATTGTACAAATTGAATCCAACCTAATTAAATGTGACAAATGATTGTATTGGATCGAATTGAAATTGGATGGATCGATTCAAAATGGGTTGGATATAATCTATCCATGTAAAATATAGGTAAATATGAATTTAACCAAATATGATTTGGATAAAATAATGGTTCTAATTCATTTTAAGCTTCTAAAGCCATAAGTCAAAGATAAATTGTTAATATTCAATATCCACCATGGTATCATCCTAACCTCGCTCCTAAATAATTTTATTTTGAAAAAAAATTATAGGAAAAAAAATTAAAAATTTTCTACTTTCGTATCCTAACTCTCACCTCCACCTGCACCTCTACCAACCCCAAAATTTTAAATTAAAAGTATCAAAAATAATTAATTTCCTACCCTATCCACCCTTCGCCAATTCCCTGCCCCTACACTACCATCAATTTTTTAGAAAAAAATTAAAAATAAAAATTTTCTAAAAAAATTAATATTTCACCCAGCTACACCCTACCACCAAAGCCCAAATATTTTTCAAAGAAAAATAACAGTTATTTAGAAAAGTCAAAAGTTTTTCATAACCCCACCTCCTTAATTAACACCTCCTTAAAGTGGGATAGAGATGGGAGGAGGGGAAAGCGAGAGAAAAGACTGAAAAAAATTTAATTTTTTATTTTTTTTAGTTTTTATTTAAAAAAATTTAGGGTGATGGTGGGGCAGTAAGGTGGGAGTTTTGATAGGGTGGAGAGTGGGCGTACGATGAGAAAAATTTAACTTTTTTTATTTTTATTATTTTTTATTAAATTAAAATTTGGTGTGGGGTATAGGGGGTGGGCATACAGTGGAAGAGGGGGAGGAAAAAAATTAAAACTATTTTTAAAATAATTTTATTTTTTTAAAAAAAAGAATTGAAAAGGTGGGAGGGCGGGGGATTAAAAAAAATTAACTTTGTTTTTTTAAAAAAAAAAATTAGGATGGAGGTGGGTCGAAAATGAGGGTGGTGAAAAAATTTTAACTGGGGAGCACGGATAGAGGAAGGGTAGAGGATGAAGTGGAGGGAAGCAAGTAGACCTCTAACCCCTCCCCTCCCCCCATCCCACCACCAATTTTAAATAAATATATTTATTTATTTAGTACAATTAAATTTTTTTAATAATGAGTGGAAGATCTATGGATCTATATGATTTTCATATTTTATCTATTTTAACAATATTTGTATAGTCTCTTAAAACAAGTCAAAATATATTTACTCATTTGAGAAATATGAGTGATTAAAATATACGGGTTAAATAGACTCATGTAATATTACGTGAGCTGAAATTTCTACCCCTAAACCCAATACATTTACCTTTATACACGATCCACATATTTTATCCAACTGTCCCTTTTCTCCATTCATGTGACCAATATCCCTCTTCCTTTGATACCACTGGAGTATAACACATTTTGATGATATCAAAGAGCAGACGAGTGATATTTTCACTGAATCATTGCTTCTTCATGCTTAATATGATCAGAATATATATATAATCCGATGATATTAAGTAGTATTCACTGAAACACTGTTTATTCTTCCTTGATAACCTCAAAGTATATTTACTCTAATATGGTATATACTCTGATGACATCAAGGAGTAACTAAGTTGTGTTTTCATTAAAACACAATTTCTTTTTTTATGATACCTAAAAGTATATTATACTTTGATCGTGTCAAGTAATAATTATTAGTGTTTCACTGAAATACTGCATCTTCCTAGCTCCTTGATACTATTAAAGTATACATATACTCTGATGACAGCATCAAATATGCCTTGGTAGTTAAAAACAAGGGGAGGTATAAAAATAAAGAGTTGTTGCTTGTAAATATTTTCTCTTTTGGAAGTACAAATGTTCTTTTCTGTAGTTAATAAGCCTGTCCCAATAATCAAGCGACATATATATATATATATATAACCATCACGTACGAGGCAAAAATTTATTGTTCTAACTAGTATATACTTGTGTTGACTAAGACATATAAAGGGGACATGCGAGAGTTTCTCTATTTTCAGGAGTTGAACCCAAGATCTTTGGAAAAGGTAAGATATAACTCCATCCATTCCACCACACTTTTTTAATAGTAAATTTTACCTTTTGAAGTATTTTGTTCGCATCCGAAATAATTTAAGTTTTAGATATATTTTTCAATATTTCCATTAAGAGGTACAATCCTCTCTAAATACACAATGCAAGGAATTAGAGAGTTCAACTAGAGTTTGAACTCATACTAGACAATATGATCATAAGAAGCCTATCTCTAGATTCAAACAATTGATACAATTTATATTTCAAATTCTTTCATTTGAATCTTTATTATCAAAATACTTATAGCCTTCCAAAAACAGGAACAAGTTGGTGTGACCGATAAAAGAAGAAGGACAACTGGCAAATATGGTACTATTACTATTTGGAAAGCCTTTCAAGCCATCCAAATCTGATCCATCAATATTTCCTTATAAATCAACACAAAAGCTTCATCAACTTTTTAATCCCTTCATCAATAGCTTTCTCCCCTTTCAATTTTATCTTCTTACTCAATTCTCTTGCTTTCACATTTACTTCTTTCCTAGTCTTCTCCTCTACCACCTTCCTTATTCCTTTTGCCACCTCTTCTTTCATTATCTCCCCATTTTCACCTCTCAAAATCTCAACTCCTATGCCAAGTTCCTCCACAAACCTTGAATTCAATGGTTGATCATGATTCATAGGCATGGCTATTATTGGTATACCAAAACTCATGCTTTCTGAAATTGAGTTCCATCCACAATGAGTTACAAAACCTCCGATGCTTGGATGGTTCAAAATTTGACTTTGTGGTGCCCATCCTTCAATAACCATCCCTTTTCCCTTTGTACTTTCAAGAAAACCTTGTGGAACCATTTCTTCTATTGTAGTGTTCACCCCTTTTGGAAATTTGATTGCCCAAATAAAACTAACTTTGCTTAGCTCGAGCCCTTTGGCTATCTCTTCAATTTCTTGCTTTGACAAGAAGCACTCACTTCCAAATGATACATAAATACATGAAAATCGATCCTTGTTGTCCAACCATAATTGAATTGTCCTCCAATGCTCCTCCTCACCTATGATCGCATCGTGAATGAGTGGTCCAATTGGTATCATCTCCTTCTTTCCTATGGTAGAAACATAATCTATATACTTTCCTTCAATTTCCCTACAAGTGTTCACCAAAGCAATATTGTGAGATTGTTCAAAGGATTTAAGGATCACATATGCAAAGGCTTTCTCATCGCGTGATTTTGTCGGTTGTATCCCAAATTTCTTGATCTCATAGTCATGAAGGTATATGGAAGAAAAAGGAAAAGATGTAAGGCTTGGAATCCCACAAAGAAATTGGTGGTAGAGGTAGGCAAGGCTAGAAGATGAAGAAACATAAAACATAATAGCATGAATATTGTATGATGAAGCCATAGTTGCTACCCATGGTTGGAAGCCATCATAGATAATCAAGTTAGGTTTTAGGGTTTCAATTATGCTTGGAAATTTGGAAGAAGCCATTTGAAAGGCTTGAATAAGAGTAGAATTAAGATGGGGAGGGAGGTCTTTAGTTGTATGGTAATAAGGAGGTAATTCATCCATATAAGGCAAGTGAAATTCAACAAGTTGTACGGAGAGATTATCATTATTTGATGCGTTTTTATCTAGGTTTTCCTTGATAGATTTGAGAATAACTGGTGTAGAAAGAAAATATATGTGAAAGTTCATTTTTGATAATTTCTTGGCTAGTGCCAAAAAGGGATTTACATGGCCAAAACCTAACCATGGAAATAATAGGATACTGGGATTATTTGCCTTAGATCTCTCCATGAATGGAATAATTATGAAAAAAACATTTATAAAGCATGTCATAGTTTTATAGGGTATCAAAAGTAAGTTTAGATATATGGACTTTTCATTTAGTTTTTAATATTCACGACTCATTTGGCATGTAACGTGCATGAAATTTAGTCCAATAATTGTACGGCATTTATTTGCATGTCAATTGAAAAAATTCAAAGTGAAAAAATTTATAAAAGAATTTAACTTATACATGCTAATATTTCAATTTATATTACCATTATACTTAAACATGTCATTAATTACTCTCACTTTTGGTATGAATTGTTGTTTATAGTCATACTTCAAATTGTATGATATATATTTTTTACATTATCAATATATAAAAGTTAAATTGTAAAAACTTTAGATAATTTTGAATGTTCATTAAAACTATAACAATATATCTTATAATAAGAAATTCACATTAGCAAAATACAATAGAGATGTTGGTATATAAATAAACATGCCTTATCGATTGGCGATATGTTTAAAGTTGTGAGGACTCAGACCCAAAATGGACAATACCACTAACGGGGTGGGTCGTTACAGATGGTATCAGAGTCACTCATATATCAGTCTTATCGATGTGAGGCAGAGTTCAACTGAGTTTAGGCAAATTTCGATGAGGCGGGACAAACTTGAGTGCTAAGTCTGGCGAATCTCATACGATTGGATAAATCTCAACAAAGACGTTGAGTCCATGCATAGAGGCGGTGTATGTAACATCCAGGCAAATCTCATACGGTAGAATCAAACTTCAACGAAGATGTCGAGTCCATAGAGTGGGTATTACAGGTATATAAATAAATAAATCTTACTTACTAACGACGTATTTTAAAATCGTGAAGGCTCAGATTCCAAAATGAATAATATTAATCATGAAAAATAGCATATTTTCCGTGTTATTAAAGTATATGACAAAAAAAAAGGTGCCTTTGATATTAAAGTAATGGCATTGACCCTCTACACGTGACTTATATTATAACCACAAATAATTAGATTTGATGGATCTTCTCGATATTGACATATTTAACGTACGAATGTCTAACCAATCGAAACATGCTACAATTAAAAAAAATAATTCAACAAATATAAGCTAATTATTTTGATGTGATGCATTGAAGATATTATCATCAAATACTAAATGAGAGACTTAAAATCAACACCTATGATCCTATGCGGTGAGGGATAATCAGTTGAACGTTATTTCTTTAATTTATTTTTTAAAAAATATTTTGTAAATAAAGACTCATAAATATATATACACACCTCATGTGGATCTAGCTTTCAACAACGTAGAACACATTATGAGAGATGTTGAAAGGGGTTGGTGCCGTATCAGACCAGATAGATCTATTGAGTGAGAGAAAGAGCGAACTCTTGGCATAAAGTGAGTGAATTTGCTCCATGTAGGCTTCTTTCTTCGCGGAAATTCAAAAAGAATCATTCTTTTGGACTAAGACCTCAGTATGCTTGTATGTCTTATCACTCCCTTCGATCGGCCGCCAGCCAATAAGAGAATCGCTTCTTTCTTGGTACATCACATTCATGCCCCACTAAAGCAGTGGACGTGGCAGAAGCTCCCATGCTTCAAGACAAAATCCTACCACCCGAGCAATTCTCCGAGGCAGCTGAGGACTCGGATGAATGCCTCTTTTCTCTTCTCTAAAGCAGCGGATGCAATAGGTGATGAAGATAAAACACATTCTACCTTTGCTTCATTATTTTATAATTATCGCAATTTAATTGCTGATGGATTGCTTAAAGAACCTGTCAATAGAGAGGAATAAGCGATGCTAGTCTTGTCGGCCTATCCCCTGCTATAGAAGACGGTGGTATAGTGTACTATGAGAGTACTTCAACGATTAGGCGGTGCTGGTCATCGTCACGTCTTATGTCGACTCAGAGTAAGCGCTAGGAACGCATCAAGGCTGCTTTTTCCAAATATCATATCTAATTTCGAAGTGGAATTGTTTGTTTAATTCATTAGCTATAACAAAATTTTTATAAATAGCATAGGCTTGAAACTTAATATGGTCAAATAGCTACATTTTGCATAATTACATGGCATAACCTCGGCTATATAACCTGGAGGGGAGAAGAAAAGTGAGCGAGATCGAGAGATCGAGGGGGGAAGAAAGGCGAATTGTGTATATATATATATGTCAAATTGTATTTGTATATCTGCCAAATAATTATATGTGTAACTAATATACAATGTATTTGTATATTTGGCTAGCAAGACTGGGAGAGGGAGGAGAGAGGCGAGCAAGAGAAGGCAGAGAGTAGAAAGAAATGAATTGTATATGTATATCTGTTGAATTGACTATGTATATATATCTGACAAAATAATTGTATATATGCAGCTGGTATACATATATAATTGTATATCTGGCAAGAAATTGCAAAGAGATGAGAGAGACGAGAAAGATGAAAAGAGGAGAGATAAACAACAACAAAACTCTAACTATAATAATAAAATCTTAATTATAGCTAAATTGTAATTTTTTCAAATTATAATTATATAATATATATATATCTCATATGTTTACCTAATTTTTTTCTTTTTACATATTAATAAATCTTAAACAACCTAAACGATTTTTTTGGGTAATGGCCACTGTATGTGATGTACTACATGCAAAATTTAAATATGTCATTATCAGAAAATCATTCATGGTCACAAAGTATTAAATATAGTATCTAGCTATACTCACAGATTGAAAGAAATGTGATTGGCATTTTATATAGAGTCATTCACTAAATTCAGCAATATTATATATGAAATTGTTATGATGATCAGATCTTGTCTGGTAAATAAAATTTTTGGTGACCGTTAATTTTGGTGTTTAACATGTGATTAGGGGTAAACAAAATTAAATTGATGATAAAATTAAATTGCAAATTTAGTTAATCCGAGAAAAAATTTAACTAATGATTTGGTTTGACTTAGTTTGGTATAAAGAAAATTGATTATAATGGATTAGTCTGATTTTAATTTTAAAAGGTCAATCCAAGACCAAATTAAATTAACCGAACATCATTATATATATATATATATAATATTT
>JAOTQR010000046.1:65467-117734 GCA_025774065.1 Solanum ossicruentum | reverse complement strand
TGCTGAGTTTTATTGCAGGTGAGGTTAGCTAATAAAACAGAGGAAACTCTGCCGAAATTACGGCAGGTTTCCAGGTCAGATAGATTGGGAGATTTGGATTAGTATGTGTCTAGGTGCCCCTATCGGGCACTGGTCACGACCCTAGGATGGGGTGTGACAATAACATTCAAAAAGTAAAGATAATATTCAAGAAATACATACAGTATTCTAGAAATTCTCAAGAAATCACTATTCAAGATTCCAAAGTATTAATTTACATCTTAACTTTACATTGGGGCACATGGAAGAACAATTCCATGCTTTTGGGTAGCCTTTACATACCTGGAATGGAGAATCATAAAGTTTTCTCCAAAGAATTTGAACTTCAAAAGAAACCCTCACGTCTCTTGATCTTCTACTATCTCAGAACTTACATAAAAAACTTAGAAAAATTATGGGTATTAAACTCTTATTGTATGAAATACTCTTTAAAATACATTTTTGAGACTTTAGAATATATTGGGAAGGACAAAAATGCCCTTCCTGAAGTAAAAGAAAAAAGATCTAAAAACTGGCACACTAGTGCGCATTGCGGAGGGGTTGCATACCAGTTCATTTTTGAAACTTCTCAGAAATTCCATTGCCATTGAAAAACCACAAAAAAGCTTAAGTGCATTTTCGCGCCCCCGGCGCGTCGCGGAGGGGGCGCGGATTTGCTACTGTTTTTGCACAAAATGTGCAATTCTATAATTCGACCGGATTTGTTTTAAATCGGATCGAGACCATTTTCTGACTTGATTTTCCGCGCTGATCACAAATCTGGTCTCAAATTTTTCATCAAAGCTTTGGAAGACGCATTGTGCGCATGATGTATTTTAGGGGAGTTTTGATAATTTTACGAGGTGTTACAATAAATAATGATATAATAATTAAAAAAATGATGAAAAGATGATTTTGTCTAGAAAGTTCAAACAATATTTAAGGGTATTCATACTTTTAACATAGTATAGAGAGATATTATTTATTGATTATAATAAGCATAACAAAAATTAAAATTAAGAAGATTTTCTTGTTATAGTTAAATTAAAGATTTTTATGACTTCCACAAAAATAGGCAAAAGAAAGTCAAAAAACGTCTCCCACAAAGGGTTTAACAAGTAGGCAAATTTTCTTTTTTTAAAAAAAACCTCAAAAAAAAAAAACTTACAATGTCAAAAAGAAGCCCTAAAAAAGTCCCCCCAAAAGGCAAATATTGTAAAACATAAGCAATATAAAATAAGAAATATGAAGAGTAGAAGTGTAAAGTTCATCTTATTCAAGTGCTTATAATGGTGAATGATAACCTTATTTATAGGTTGAGAAATTACTCCAAAAGTCACTATATAAAACGTCACACTTAATAGATACATTTTTATCCAAAATGGTTCATAAACCTAGTGAATCTGTATACATAGATGTAAGTAGTTCATGTATTAACTAAATGGACAATCCACTCCTTCAATATATTTATAACATTCCCCTTGGATGTCCATACATAATTTGCCTAATTAAAACCTTACTAGAAAAAGTCGGTGAAAAAAATTAGTGTAGGAAAAAAAAGTACACAACTTATAATACTCCATGAGTGCTGCTTTATTAAAACCTTACTAGGAAAATTCAATGGGATAAAAATTTGATTAATGAAAAAAGAGTACAACACATATTATATTCCCCCTGATGATAGCTTCACTTGAAATCTCAGAGGCGGCACATTTCAATTTTACACCTTAACTTTTCACATGTTCATGTTGACAATGCCTTAATGAATAAATTGACATGGTTATCACCTGAACGAATCTGTTGAACTTTTATCTCACAATTTGTTGAAGATCATGTGTGAAAAAGAATTTTCGTGAAATATACTTTGTCCAATCTTCTTTTGATATATCCTCCTTCAGTTGAGCTATACATGTAGCATTATCTTCATATATGGTGGTTGGACACATTATCTGAATGTAGTGGCTTATTGATCTTAACCAAATATACTCCCGACTTGGTTCATGGATATCTATTATTTCTTCATGATTTGAAAGAAGTGGTTGCTAGTATTTGAATATTTGGATGCCAAGATATGTTGTGCCTCCACTATAAACAAATAACCCATTTGAGATGAAGCTTAATGTGGATTGAAATAACAGCCAATATCTGCACAATTCATAATTCATTATTTCTGACTTGAAAATTGATCATTTCAATTTTGTTAAAGCTTGTCTCTTTTTATCAAAGAAAATTGCACATCTTCTATGTATTGAGTCATTTACATAACTTGAATGATAATATGATAATCTCCTCACATAACATTCGTTATGTAATAGTCCTCTAGCATTTGCATAACCAACAATCTGTAAGTGCGTGAACTGTACTAATACATGATATTTTCAATTATTTTCATAAGATTAGAATTGACCTTTGTTTATGCTAAGTAATCTCATAACCATTAGGGTACTCAATGAAATCGCTTTAAAACCTTTTAAATTCATTGAAGGATTTTCATATAACCTTCATTGTCTAACTAGACATGATAATAATTCATTACACATATTCAAGTATTTCATCTATTTTGAGACTAAAAGAAGTCTCATTGTATCCATCACTGAAGAATATATCTCCATTTAATAATGATAGGACCTTTGTGAAATGTCATGCCCCAAAAATAGGGGAGACGTAACTGGCACTCGATACCATTATTGGTCGAGTAATCCAATTAACATGCTAGCTACTAGACTAGGGGCCAAAAGATTGAAAAATACAACATCCAAAAAACTAAGTTTTGACTGGTTAGGTCATGGCTTGGTCAATAATAAGTCATGTACACCAAGGTAGATAAATCAAAATGATAAAGTACTAGCTAGTCGACGAGGCTGCAACAAGAGAGATACATGCGCATGCGTGCGCGCGCGCGCGCGCACGCACACACACACATATATACACATACACACACACACACACGCGCGCGCACACACACACACATGCCAAACCTATAACTAGAGACTAAAAGTTGCAAAAGAACTAACCTAAAATAACATGTCCAACAATAGTCTCTAAGAGTATCACTAATACTAGCAGGTAGTGCCTCGACCATACCCAAATGTTCAACAAAAAGTAGGCATCTTGTGAAAGCACCAGGAAGAGGTGTAGCTTACCAACTCATAACCACAAAACAAAATCCCTGAACCTGCACGCATGAAGCAAAATGTAGCTGTCATAACCCAAGCCTAGGGCCTAGACGTGACATGACGCAAGGGGGACCCAAAGAGACCCCAAGCAAGCCTCTTAGAACATCATTACATATCCTGGTTGTGGAAGCAATAGATACAACATAAGAGAATAAGAATAGGGGCAACGGGACTAGGGGAAAGCTTGCACAACATCATAATCAAGAGACAAGAGACTAGATCGTATCGTAGACATCAAGAACAATAGGGTCAAGGCTCTTAGCATAGATACATAATATGTCCAACAAATGCCTCTATACATAGATAAGAACGGGGGTCAAGACAAAGTAACTAAGCTTACCTCATGGTCAAAATAGACAATAAAGAAGAATGTCTTAATACATAATAGGAGAATCATAAACTAAGGTCCCCGGAGTGGAGGACTCACCAATTAGCTTGAATAGCACCAAACCAGGCACGTGGAGGAGGAGGATGATCAGCTTGGGCACCAGTTCCTACATGGTGACATCATGTAGGCATAGAGTATGCATTAGTACATTTGAATGTACTAAGTATGTAAGATGCAATGTGAATAAAAATTGAGCATTATAATCAAAATGCATAACAATAGGCAATAGGCATACTTATAACAATATGACATATATGATCAATGCATAAGTAAAACATGCTTAAGTAATTCATGCTCATATAGAGTATCATATGTATAGAAGAGACCAAGATAGATTTCCAAAGTACAAACCACTTGGTGGGTCAGTGATGATAACACCCATCACCCTAGTGTATGAGTTACAAACCCCTCATCAAGGTTAGTGATGATAGCACCCATCACCCTAGTGGTTGAGATGTTGACCCATCAACTAGGTCACCTGGATTGGGCATGGTCTAGTGCAACTTTTTATATAGAATATATCATACACATGATGAAATGTATAGTCAATCATATCATATCTCATGCTTTGGTCCTTCAACTCCTCAAGAAACCACATCTGGACGTTTTATCAAACACTTAGAGGGTGTGTAATGCTAGTATAAAACTATGAAATATAGAAATGAAATCATGCAAGAAAATCCATCGTGAAACCATCAATGAACACCTTGAAACACCCTCTAGAAATATACATCAAAACACCTCATCAAATTTTACTATAGATCAAAGATTTATAGCACAAAACATAGCAAAACAGTCACAACTTTACATAGCTTTAACAAAGTGTGCAGTGAATTTCATAATGATCAAGACCCATTTGTAAATCAATTTTAAATAATGCAATTTGAGTCAAAGAAGGCTTGGGTATCATGGATGAAAGGAACCCATGAAATAAACTCACATACCTTAACTTGGAGATGAACTTGGTGAAGATTGGGGATGGAGACTTGAAGCATGAAGAATAACCTTAAAGGAGAACCTTAGTTTAGGAAGAGGGTTTAGGAGTTGAGATTGGGGAGTAAAAATATGACTAAGTGATTGAGTGAGTATTAGGAATGTTTAGGATGATATGAAGGTAAAATTTGGCTAAGTATAGGAAAAAACATGTTTTGGAACATTTAGGCCCAAGACCCAAAAGCTTTGGGCCGAGATAGAAATCACTGGCAACAAAATACATAGGTCCGTGTCTAGTTTGCGACACAGACCTGTCTCAGTGGCCAAAGTAACATATGTTCGCGATAGCTGCACATCGCGGTGCTATTGCAGATCGATTCTGGATAAGAAAAATTATGAACATTGAAATTGTTAATAGTTTGCCCTTAAATCGGGGTTAGACCCTTTTCCCCTAATTTTGACCCTCTAAACATGAATATGAAGTCGAATTATTGAAATAGCAAATGGATTTTGAGATATATGAAATTTAAAATTCCAGGCATTCTGAGCCACATTTTTGAGCACTTCTTGGGGTAGTTTCAATATCTTCCCCTTGGGAACATTCATCCCCGAATGTAAAAGAGATGTATAAGACAAGAGTGATCATGAACAAGTCAGCCCTAACAAGAATGCAACATAACATGTAAAACACCATTTTCCAATTCTCAACGTAAGTGTAAAATCATCATGACTTGCCAACTTAGACATGAATGCATATGAATGACATAGGGGATGAAACATAAGACTTAAAATCACATAGGGTACTTAGAATTATTACCTTAGGCTTGAGTGGGGTGGAAAAGATAAGGATACCATTTTTGCATGTCCGCTTCGGCCTCCCAAGTAGCACTTTCGATTTGTTGGTTTCTCCAAAGGACCTTAACAGATTCCACCTTTGTTCGTCAATCTCTTCATTTGCCTATCTAGGATCTGAAATGGAACCTCCTCATAAATCATTTTATCCTCAACAACACCTACAACATCAAGAGGCATAATAGCATTAGGATCACCAATACATTTCCTCAACATTGAGACATGGAACATTGGATGAACCAAATTCATTTCACTAGGCAACTTCAATTCATAAGCTACCTTTCCAACCCTCTTCAAGACCTCATAAGGACCAACATATCTTGGACTCAACTTCCCTTTTTTACCAAAATGAACCATACCTATCACCCACTTTGAATTCAAGGTCTCTTCTTCTCACATTATCATACACTTTTTGAAGACTTTGGGCTGTTCTCAACCTTTCCCTAATCATCCTAACCTTCCCAAGGGCCTACATAACTAGATTTGGTCCCAATAAGGCCACCACTCTAACCTCAAACCAACCGATCGGTGATCTACAACGTCTCCCATAAAGAGCCTTAAAAGGAGCCAAACCAATGCTAGAATGATAGCTATTGTTGTAGGCAAACTCAATCAAAGGAATATGGTCATCCCAACTACCCCTCAACTCCAATACATAAGCCCTTAGCATGTCTTCAAGGGTTTGAATTGTTCTTTCAGCTTGGCCATCTGTTTGGGGGTAAAAGGACGTACTAAGGTGAACTTTTGTACCAAGACCCCTTTGAAAAGATCTCAAAAGTGCTAAGTGAATTGTGAACCACAATCCGATATGATGGACAAAGGAACCCCATGCAACCTTACTAACTCATGGATATACACACAAAACCTTTCCTAGTCTTGGGCAACCCAACCACAAAATCCATATTAGTTACCTCACACTTCCAAGTAGGAATCTCTACATCTTGGGTTAGGCCACCCGACCTTTGATGTTCGGCTTTAACTTGTTGACAACTATGGCAATTGGTAACAAATTTGGCAATGTCCCTCTTTATGCCTCCCTACCAATACACATCCCTCAAGTCTCTATACATTTTGGTGGAACCGGGGTGGATAGACTAAGGAGAATTATGGGCCTCATCAAGAATTTTCTCCCTCAAACTATCAACATAAGACACACACAATCTACCTTGGTACCTAAGGGCACCATCTCCCCCTCGGGAGAAAACCTCTACTTTGCCCTCTTTCACCAAGGCCTTCAATTCAAGCAAGGAGGAGTCAAGATCTTGTTTTGCTATCACCTCATTACCAAGGAAGATTTGGAACCATCAGTAACAACACCACAATCATCACCAACCTCTTCCAACCTAACCCCCAATCTAGCCAATTGATGCACCTCTCTATCTATCTCCTTACCACCACCATCAACATGGGCTAGGCTATCCATAGACACCCTACTCAACGCATCCGCCACCACATTTGCTTTACCCGAATGATAATGCACACTCATTTCATAATCTTTGAGAAGTTCTATCCACCTTCTTTGTCTCAAGTTGAGATCTTTTTGAGTGAAGACATGTTGAAGACTCTTATGATTGGTGAAGACATCAACATGCACCCATACAAGTAATGACACCAAATCTTTAATGCAAACACAACGGCAGCCAACTCTAAATCATGGGTAGGGTAGTTCCTTTCATGTACCTTGAGTTGTCTAGAAGCATAAGCTATGACCTTACCGTTTTGCATTAGCACACAATCCAAACCAACTCTAGATGTATCACAATACAAAACAAGACCCTCAACCCCATCCAATAATGACAATATAGGAATGGACACAAGCCTATCCTTCAATGTTTGGAAGCTTCTCTCACATTCATCGGTCCACACAAACTTAACCTTCTTTTGATCAATTTTTTCATAGGGGAAGAAATGGAGGAGAACCCATTCAAAAATATTCTATAGCAACCCATAAGGCCCAAGAAGCTCCTAATATTCGACGGGGTTAATGGTCTAGGCCAATTTCTAATCACATCAGTTTTTCTTAGGATCCACTTTTATACTATCCCTCGACACCATATGACCCAAGAATGCAACCTCCTTCAACCAAAACTCACACTTTTCATATTTGGCATATAATTTCTCCTCCCTCAACCTTCGCAATACAACCCTTCAATGACCTCTATGCTCCTCCCTGCTATGTGAATAGATCAATATATCATCAATGAAGACCACAACAAAGGAATCAAGGTAAAGTTTGAAGATCCTATTCATTTTATCCATGAAGATGGCCGGTGCATTGGTCAACCCAAAAGACATTACAACAAACTCATAATGCCCAGATCTAGTCCGGAAGGCCGTCTTCGGAATATCGCACTCCCTTGCCCTCACTTGATGATACCTAGACCGAAGATCAATATTAGAGAAGAAGCTAGTCCCTTGCAATTAGTCAAACAAGTCATCAATCCTTGGAAGAGGATATCTATTCTTTATGGTGATCCTATTGAGATTCTGGTAGTCAATTCACATTCTAAGTGACCCATCCTTCTTTTTTACAAACAACACCAGAGCACCCCAATGTGATTGACTAGGCCTAATAAATCTCTTTTTCAACAAATCTTTTAATTTCTCCTTTAAATTCTTCAACTCTGCCGGGGCCATATGGTAAGGGGGAGTGGAGATTGGTTGAGTATTGGGAAGGAGGTCTATGCCAAAATCTATCTCCCTTTCAGGAGGGATACCAGGAAGGTCATTTGGGAAGACATCAAGAAACTTATTTACAATGGAGACCAACTCAATGGAAGGGACTTTGGACTCCACATCTTTAACCCCCATAAGATGATACAAACATCCCCTAGAAATCAACGTATGGGCTTTAATGCATGAAATGAATCTACCCTTGACCACCACATCTTGACTTTCCCATTTAAGGACGGGTTCATTAGGAAATTGAAACTTGACCCTACGGGTTCTACAATCAATAGATGCATAGTAGGTATGCAACCCATCCATACGATGTCTAATTCAACAAGATCACAAGGTAACACCTTATGCAAAATGCAAATAGGACAACTTCTATAAACTTTCCTAGCAATAATAGAGGCACCAATAGGAGTAAACACTTCATATGACTCATGCAACAACTCGGGAACAACATGGAACTTTTTAGCAATAAAAAGGATAACAAAGGAAAGAGTGACACCCGAATTAATCAAAGCATAAACATCAAAGTCAAAGATTTTCAACATACCGGTAACAACATCGGGGACCTCATCAACCCCTTGCCTCCCATGTAGTGCATAAAACTAGTTGTACCTTGGGCAACAACCTTGAGGACCACCTCTACCCAATGGAACTATATTTGCACCCCGACCCTTGCCATGGTTTCTTGGACAATCTACCTTCTTGTGATCAAGCTCCTCACATTCATAGCAAGCATTAGAGCGCTTCAAACATGGGCCCTTATGAAACCTACAAAATTTAGGACACATATCAATGGGAGCCACAACACCAACACCTTGAGGCCTAGGAAGGGCATTGGCAAACCCCCTATTAGTGGCATGGTGAGACCCTTGGCATTGATGGAACTGGCCACCCTTTTTGAACTTACTCCCAAGACGAGCCCTCTTGGCCTCTGCCCCCTTCTCTTTCTCAATGTTTCTTCCTCAATTTTCTCGGCATAGGTCATTAACCGAGACAAGTCCATGTCACTAATTAGCATGGCAGACTGTCATTCTTCACTTACCAAGTCAGAGACCCCCATCACAAACTTGTTCATTCTAGATCTAGGATCCTCCACCAAATGTGGAGCATACTTTAAATGTTAACTAAACTTGAGGGAATACTCCCTCACACTCATAGCACCTTGTTTTAATTTCATGAACTGCACCAACTCAGCTTCCCTAAGCTCAAGAGGGAAAAACCGGTTAAGGAAAGCCAATTTGAACTCCTCCCAAAGCACCACATTACCAACCCCCTTCTCATCCTTCCATTGAACATACCATATTTGGTCTACCCTTTTGAGTTGGTACGCTGCTAAACTCTGCCTTTTCATTTGGCCCAACACCCATTATATTCAAGATTTTGTAGACCTCATTAATGAGTTCTTGTGGATCTTCATCCACCTTTGACCCACAGAAAACCAGAGGATTCATCCTCATGAAGTCTCTTACCCTAGCTCCCGGGGTAGTAGCATGAGGGGCTTGGGCCCCTTAATTGACTTGGTTGTCCACAATTTGGGCAAGCATAGTGAGAGCATCCCGGAGCTTACCATCGTTAAGTTACTCTTTGGGAGTTTAGGCCCTTCATCATTGAGTGTTTGGCATGATCTAGCATAGAAAAGAAAAATTGTTAGGGTAAAAACTCAACACAACTCTATAGCATGACTTAGAACATGAAGAAGGGAAATATTTCCTAAAGCGCTTCATAGCCTCCTAATCATAGTCATGGCGTACTTTATAATCATAAATATGACTCTAATCGATCAGTGTGTTGGACTCCGAGGATCTATCAACCTAGTGCTCTAATACAAAGTTATTCATGACCCAAGCCTAGGGCCTAGGCATGACACAACGCAAGGGGAACCCAAAGGGACCCCAAGCAAGCCTCTTAGAACATCATTACACATCCTTAGTCACGGAAGAAATAAATACAACATAAGAGAATAGGTATAGGGGCAACGGAACTAGGGGAAAGCTTGCGCAACATCATGATCAAGAGAAAAGAGATAATCTCATCTCGTAGACATCAAGAATAATAGAGTCAAGGCTTAGAGAACCACATACCTTAGCTTAGAGATGAACTTGGTGAAGATTGGATATGGAGACTTGAAGCTTGAAGAAGAACCTTGAAGGAGAACCTTAGCTTGGGATGAGCATTTGGGACTTGAGTTTGGGGAGTGAAGATAAGACTAAGTGTTTGAGTGAGTATTCGAATGTTTAGGATGATATGAGGGCAAGTATAGGTAAAAACATATTTCGGAACACTTAGGCCCAAGACCTAAAAGCTTTGGACCGAGATAGAAATCACTGATAACAAAATACACAGGTCCATGTTTGGTCCGTAATGCGGACCTATTGAGGAGACCAAATAACATATGTCTACGACAGCTGTGCATCGCGGTGCTGTCGCGGATCGATTCTAGATAAGAAAAATTATAAAAGTTGAAATTGCTAATCGTTTTCTCTTAAATCTAGTTTAGACCCTTTTTCCCTTAATTTTGACCCCCTAAATAAGAGTGTGAAGTCGGATTTTTGAAATAGCAAATAGATTTTGAGATATATGGAATTTAAAATTCTGGACATTTCGAGGCACATTTTTGGGCACTTTTTGGGATCGTTTAAGTAGCATCCCCAGGTAATGGGACATCAGTACGAATAATAATGTATTCATATATGGGGCAGAAAGTAAAATCATTGATAAATATAGTAAAAAAGATAATAAAGAAACCACCTATAACCAAAACTCAAATAACTGTCAGGGCTAACATTTGACCTCCTAGGGATCAAATATGCATGGTATGCTCAGGTAATCACATGTCCTGAATACATATAAACAGATGCAAATGCATGATATACCCTATCAAATGCTAGCAATGGTGGTCCTTTCTGGTAGCTAATTAGCATCATATTTGCCATCCTGTTGCCATTTGTATAAAGTACATATATATAGTCATTTGAACAAATATCCCCTTACCTCCGACGGTTACAACTCACAATCCATGTATGACATGCCATGTATGATATGAATAGTGAATGTACATAATAAGGCATAGCAATAATTTAGCCAACTTGGCTCATTAGTACACTTAATCTCATAATATCATAATCACCGTCGTAGCATATACACACGATTCGTGAGATCTTATATGTCTTCTGAATAATTTTGAAAACTTAACTCAACATTTAGGATGATGCTTTAACTGTGACAATGTTCATAAAGAGCTTAAGGTGCTTCACATAATTCTTATAGTTAGTTCTTTGCTAATTAGTGCCTTAGTAGTTTAAACAGGAGTACTATATTTGATATTATTGGAAATCAACAGGTTACCTTTTTAAGTTCTTCAAATACAGTTTTAGCGAGGAAGAAAGACTGATTATGACTACTACTACATTCCTCTCATAATTTGTCTTTATTTTTAGTGACACCACACCAAGAAGAGTAATACCTCAAACTCATGGACATGTGGTCAGAAAAATTGATAAATTGATATATAGATATCAAATGTCCAATAAAAGCGAACAAATGGAATATCACCCTAATATCATCATGAAAATTATTTAGCTGTAGTCTCAATACCTTTTATAGAAGGTCTTTATAGCAATAGAATAGTAAAATATTGTATTTGACATTTTGAGAATTTTTCAAATTTCGTGCTAAAAGGAGGGATGGAGCTTAGCCTTCACATACCTTTCCAACAGACGTCTAAATGCCCAAAGTTTTTTCACGAAAGTTTTTCCTTACGTCCTAAGCTTCAAAACTACTATCTATACACAACATATACAGACCTATAAATAGTCCATAATTGAGCATAAATCGGTAAATTTTACATATATCCTTAATGCAATGAAACGTCCGTAGAACCTCATAAAAATGATAATAAAAAAGCCCCAAGATTATTACCTAAATGAATCAATTGTAAACCTAGAATAACCAACAAGAAACCAATTTTCTACCTCTAAACAGTAGCTCCAAACACAGCTAATAGGAGGGGAAACAATTCTAAAGATTAAGACATGCATTTCTAGGCACGGGGGGCAAATTTGAATGATAAAAATCATGAAAAACATACTTAAATCGTTCAAGGACCTTATGGGAGATTTCTCTTCAAATCTTTCAGTGTTTTGGAACAAAAATAAAATTTTTGGGGTTTTAAAATGTTAAATTTGCCGACTTATAAGTAGCCTTGACATGACCCGATCTATGACTCAGTTTCCTGCTCGAGCAGTCCATGGTAAAATAGTCATAATTTTTTATTCCGTAGTGGGTTTAACTCATAGTTTTATGCATTACAAGCTAGATTCGTAGACCTTTGATGTGATTATCATAGCCTCTTTAATTTGTTTACATTTTGGGAGATATGGTCTGATACATTTGACCCAAAATTAAGAAATATTTCCTAGAGAAGCTTGTGGTAACTTTGGCCAACCTTTATCTCGCAACTTTGTTGACTCCAAAACTTAACATATGATCATTGAGCTATTAAAATACCTTTTCAAACTCCATTATTAGCAAATTATACATTCTTAGTATCACCTAAAAAATGAAAGTTAATTTAAATCCTTTCAAAAAGGCGAGGTGCCACTCGAGTGTGTTTAAGGGGTTCCTTTGACCTAAAACGTTAAATCCTTGATATTAGCACTCATTTGAAATCTTATCATACTTAGTCACTATACAAAATTATATACATCTTATATATCATGCCACATTATATATATTATTAAAGACAAGAAATATGGGGCCTCACAGTCTCCCCTCTTAAGAACATTCGTCCCCGAATGTGTCAAAACAACCCCTTGGTTGCATTACTATCTGCCAAAAATATAATTTTTGACGATATACCTATTACCCTTGCAAACCATTTATCAACTTCTGAAAACTCCAATTACTAAGTTTCATAACTATCTGGCGACAAGACATACAAATTACACTTTAAAATAATTAAAAATTTAAGTTACTATAAAAAGATAATTGTAAGTTTTGAAATACCACTCACCTTAAGTTATAAATAGCTGAGGGGTGCTTATTCATCATTTCCTCTTTGGCTTCCCAAGTTGTTTTGTCGATATTATTGTTCTGTCATAACACTTTCACAGAGGCTACTTTTTTATTTTGAAGCTTTCTTACTTATCAATCTAAAATAGCTACTCGTACCTCATCATAGGATAAGTCTTCAACAATGTGAATATCCTCAATGTGAGTAATACACCAAGTATTTCCAATACACTTTAGCAATATAGATACATGAAATACCGGTAAGGACCCAAACTTTGTAAGGCCTTAATGGTGCATGAAAATTTAGTTCTGAAAAGTTTTTGACCAATGTGACACCACAAGATCACCTCGACGGGTCGTGTGACACCTCACTAGATATGCAGAGGAGTCTTGAGGTGGCCTTGGGCTTTTGTGTAGAGTGCTTGAGCTCAAGGTGGAGTTCAAGATGAAGGCATCCGTCATGGAGCCCTTCACGACTTGTGTGAGACCTCACTGGCCATATGATGGCTTGTGAGAGGGGCCTTGGGCTTGAAAGTCATATTTTTGGCTAAGACACTTCACACACGAACCCTTACATGGGTCGTGTGGCACAGACAAGTCTTGTGGTGTCCCGTAAGGGTGCTAGTCCAAAAATTTTCTAAGTATGAAATCACCATCTCGAAACTTCATCAGTGAATAATTTTTCTAAGGAAAGAATCAAAGACAGCCATATGGTCCATGTGACACCTCATGACCCGTATGCCTTTATTATGGGACCCTTGGCAACTTTTTGAAGTTCATTTTATTAATGACTTTCTTGTAACTTTGGTTATTCCTAAGGGTCATTTATGATTTTCTAAGCTATCCTAAACCTCTTAAAAGACCTATACTCCTCTATTCCTGTTCAGATTCATTTCATACACTTAGAATATTCAAATTTCTCTCATCTAAAGACTCCTATCAAGTGAGTCATTGGAGATTAGCTTGGAGTTAAAGAAGGGAATTCTCCTTCAATCAATTTCTTCTTTATTCTTCTTAGTTATCTAAGCTATGTGCGATTGATTCATGGTCCCTTTCAACCGTGAAGACCCCAAACTAGCTATTTTGCTCCTTGATTTATGAATTTTAAGCTTACTTTGAATATGGGTCTTTCGAATTATTATTTATTTGATTCAATTGAGATATGAACTATGTATAAGTGATGTTTTAAAAATGAATTAAGCCCTATCATGTTGATACATTGATATTATGAAGATTTGAATATGCATGTCCTTTTTAAAGGTTGATTTAAGCATGGGTAATATAAAATATAATTTCAATGTAAACTTACTTATGGATTTACTTGAATTTCATATTATATTATTTATTTAAGTATGCATCTCTATTGCCTATGCTATTCTCACATCATTCATGGCATTTGCATACATGAGCATTGGATTTTATGAAGATTACGAAGTGGGCTAAGACCTAAGTATGTTTATGAATATGATTTTGATAAAAGTATGGTTATGAAAAGAATGTAATCACATAAATGTCTATGATATGACTCTTTGAACAAACTCTAGTTGTTTACACCATCTTAATATATGTGAATGAGCTATTCCTATGCATGAAAGTATGAATTAAAGTATGATTTGCCTTTTGAGCCTAAGTGTGCATGATTATGAAGAATATTTGGCTTTTAAGCCTAAGTATGCATTGAAATGATTATGATTTGAAAGGACTTATGCCTCTTTGAAAGAATATATACGTATGTGTTTTCTTGTGGGATGATGACCTAGAATCAAGAGGACTTATGGGAGAGGGGCTACCTCCAAGGGTCCAGTACCCAAGTCCCATAACATGTGTCACCATATATATATGTTTATTCCTCTTTAAGGGATAGTTATGATATGATATGGAAATCCTTCTAAAATAAATAGGTCGTAAGGAAGGCGGCCATAACACAGAAATGACCGGGTCATAAGGTGTAGTGTAGATTATCTTTGGCAAATAATCTTCTCTCATCCAATAGAAGTCTTTCATGGGGTAAATTTCATGTAATAGCTTGCATGAGTTTGAGATGTCGGTTATAGGATCATCCCCTCTATTTTAAAGTATTATCGTATTGCATGCATCATGAATTTCATGACATATTGATATATTACTCTTCCTTGCATATATGCTTCTTTCTATATATGTGCCATTGTCATCTAACATTGAATGCAGGTTTGATGAGTTCATTTGCATTGCATGCTCGCATAATTAGTACATTTAAATATATTAATGCATACTCTTTGCCTACATGATCCAACCATGTAGGGACCGAAAACTATCTTAATCCACCTCTTGACGGTTAGCTCGAATTATGAAATTTGTTGTGGTGAGTCCTATCATCTAAGGATGAGTCATTATCCATTTACCCACTATGCTTCTTCTACTTTTGTTTTATTTACTTTGAGGGTGAGCCGGGGACACGTCTTTGGCCCCATCTAATTCTATGACTTATATGCATTATAGGACAATATGTAGCCTCTTGTACAGATTTATGCTATGTCTTGTTATTGGGAGATTATGATTATGGCTATCTATTGAATATTGATACTTTGATGATTTAGTTATGATGAGATATGGAAATGTAGAAAGGCTTAAGTCCAATTCTATCTCCATAGCGTGAGTCATACTTACCCGCCCATTAGTTACTATGTGCTATGAGAAACATGTTAATCCCTATCCCTATGACATCTCATAACACGAGTCCTACCTTCTTGTCCCCTAGAACTATGTGTTTACTACTTCATTATGCACTTCAAAACTGATGTGAATATGGATACTTTGAGGCTTGTTTGTAGACTCTTGGGTTCCCACTCACCATGTCACTCCTAAACCCTAGGTTCCGGTCATGACATGGACTGCTCCCAATTATAAAGGAAAATCATACTCATATTCTGCCTTGCAAATTTGTTGAAATAATCCTATACGGTCCATGTCATGCCCCGAGGATGTACCCTTGGCTTGGCCGGTACTCAGAAACCATTGCTGGCTCCCAAGCAAACCACTTGGCCTCATCACATTTATTCAATACATGAAAGACTTAAAATAAAAAGAAAATAAGATGGGTAAATCAAATCATCAATATGTCTCAACATATAGATGCCATTGGCCAACAATAAAACTCCTATTCTCTAACATAAGAATAATTTTAAAAGAAATCAGTCAAGAGGTAAAGGTCTCAACATCAACTCATCTCTATCTAGTCTATGTAGCCTCTAACTCTACTATCTAGATAGTGCCAATAACAGGTTCATGACTACCTCAAATAAAAGAAATTCTAAACTCTAGTAGCTAGATGATAGCAATATGGAAATCCTTCGAAAACAAAGAGGTTTCACTGATCAGCTGAATACGAATATATCCTCAAAGAAGCATCTGTTGATGATCTCTAATACCTATTTCTGCATCATAAAATGACATAGTCCAAATGAATGTTAGTACATGGAATGTACTAGTATATAAAATGGTTGAATGAAACAGATATAGGTAGAATAACATCAACTCAGAATATACTCAATCAGGATGTCAAATGCTATCTAAAGCAAGAACAAAGAGTAGACAATGACCAATCAATATCAGTCCAATACAATCCAATCCAATCAAATTAAATTAGAGTACTATCAATATAGAACCTATCTGGGAGTTTCTCGTATCCGACAACAATCACTTATAAGCCAGTGACTGTATAACAATCCCATTGATGTTGCCACAACCGTTCAATATTTTCCAGGTGAAGAATGAATCAAATCCATAATGGATTTGGTCAATCAAGTCCACTGTTATTTTAGGGACTTATATAATCAAGAGGGAACATCAGATTTAATGGTTCAATCCTTACCTATGCTTGGTGACGTAGTTGACGGCTTACTTTTACTCATTTCAGTTCTTGCTACTCCCACCAAGGCTCGTTTCTCATAAGACAATCCATCTCAATCAATCAAATCAATTAGTCTCATAAGGGCTCTCATCATACCATCAATTCTATCACAATCAAGCCTTTCGGCCTATCAATCATCTAACCAATTCTCAATCATATCCTTCAGAGAGCTTAGACCAATCATTATGAGGGTATCAATTAGACTAATCTTTAGAGTTCAATTATAAATACTCATAGGACCATCAAGTTCTATCAATCTATCATCATGCTCACATCACAATCAAATCAACATTCTCAAGTCAAGACTTTAGACTCAATTCCTAGGTTCATTCATGCAATCTATTATAAAGTAACATATAGGATTTGTGAAACAACTCATGTAAAAGTATTTATTCAGTAAATCAAGTTTATGATGATCATCAACATGTGAAAATATGTAGAATATGTATAATTTACAAGAAAAGAATTCAAGAAAACATGTATAAAAACTCAATACGTTCATCTATCAATCTATCTTAATCAAGGGACACATGGGAGGATATTCACATGCTTTAGTTTAGCCTTACATACCCAGAAAGTTGGTATTACAATCGAAATTTGATGAATACTAGCTTTATTGGAGAAAATCCTTGATCTTGATAGTTCTTTTAGAGTGGAAGAACTTGGAAAGATATTGGTTGAAGGGCTTCTTTTTGATTCTTGAATTCTTGACTTAGAATATTTAGAGTTCTTGATGAAGAACTCTAATTCATGAAGAAGAAGAATCAAGAAATTCTTTCGTGCAATTCTTGAATTTATTTTATTGAAACCCTAGGTTATGATTTAAGGTTCTATTAGAGATTCATGAATAGATGAAGAAATTGATTGGGTAGCTTGGAATTTATGAAGAATAACTTACCTTGATGATAAATCTTGAAAGCTAACGCTAACCTGATGATTTTCTTGATGATTCTTGAGTATTTATGTTTAGGAGTGAAGGAGAGACTTTTACTTATGAAAAACTAATGTTCTATGTGTTTTGAGACCTTAAATAGACCCCTAAAGATTATATGATAAAAGTACCCTCAAAACATAATAAAATGACATCATTTAGCTTATCCATAAGAGTCCACGTCATGTCCACAACGTGGAGCTGTCGTGGACCTTCAGATAGTTCTGCACGTCTTCAGTAAAATGATCATGAATTCTTACTCCAAACTCTGATTAAGGTGAAACTTTATGAGTTCGAAAGATAATACAAAGATCTTTAATTTGATATATTATGGGTCACCGAACTTGTGATAATATAAGATATATGGTCATTTGAAATTGACCTTTCTATCAACTCATATGAAAACTTAGTCCATAGAAATATCTCAAACTTGTGTTGACCTTGGGTGTCCCTTATGACCTCAAACCACATCCAACATACTTCAATTACTTTGGAAAGGAACATAAATTCATATCATGGATTTATTTGATCACCATTAAGTACAAATCCATGAAAAGTCTGCAACACGGGCATTTTCTCATACTTCTCTGGAATTGCAGTTTTGCATAAAAACTCTTTTTTTATCCGATTGCTCTAAAAATCAACCAAGATCATTTTCGCACATAATATTCCATGGTGATCTCATTTCCATCTTTGGATTTTCCAAAAGAATTTGGGAAGACACATTATACAAGTGCCTCTCATCTAGGGGTATTTTGATAATCTTATCGGATGTAAGATTATCTCCTCCTCGGGATCATTCATCCTCGAATGAAGAGTAAAGATGTATTCAATAGACGAATAACAATCAAGACTCCTCTTTTTGATCAATCAACCAATCAAACTCTTTAGAAAATTACTATTCAGATTCAAAGTAAACACATTATTTCAGATCAAGAATAGGAACATTATCTTCGGCTTCATTATTGAGGGCACAAATGGGACATCAAACTCAATCAATGAAATAATTTGTACTTCTAAACAATCAACCTTTGAACTCAAGAATGAACACATCAATTCGTAACCAGGGAACTCCCTCACTAGAAGGCATTGGGAATGAGAAGAAAAGCTACTATCTTGAATACTCCCATCAACTTTCCTCATGACTTCAAGAGATGATCACTTTTCCAACACAAGGGGTAGGGACACTTCGTATCAAGAGATAGGGATGATGACTTTGACTCTCCTCGTCCATGGTCTCCTTCTTGTGTAACACACTTCATTAATTTAGGACTATAAATTTCATCAAAGCCTAAGTCTGTTGCGTTTCTCTCATTAGGTTCGAGTTAAGTTCAAAGTCATAATGTGTTTCCTATAACTTGACTAGTCTCATGCAAATCTAATCCGCTTGATGTCTATTCTATACCTTTGTAAGGACTTTTCACTTAAGTGATATTACTCCTTATTATCACTTAAATACACCTACTCGATACCTTCACACAGAATCACGAATAGGCTACTACAATGATTTACATTAGGACCTTTACAAATTCAATCCTATCACTCTAATCACTTTATCGCCTCTTCAAGGTCAACATCACTTAAGAATCTTCAAATCTACCATAGCACATCTACACCCACAATCACATGAACTTTTATCAAGAAAGACACTAATATACTCTTACCTATTTATCACACATATCAAGATTTTTTTCTAACTCCTCATCCATGGCTATAATCTCAAACGAACCAATATAATATCATTATTAGAATCAAGAAGTCTGATTCTCTCTCATTAACCATCACTCCTCTACTATCATCATCCTTTTTATCAAGACTAGAAAGCAGGATCACTGAAATTACTTGGAATGAGAGATCATCAGCATGATTCAATAAGGAAATCTTATCTGAGAATATTCATAATGGAGTATGATCTCCCTCATCTTTCAAGACTCATTCTAACTTCACAAAACTATACATCATGTAAAACTCAAGTCACATCTCATTCAACATAGGGCTGGAAACTCTTAAATCCATAAGGTAAGATCAAAGTTGTTGAATGAAGTTATCGCTTCTCATCCTTGAAACTCAACATAAATAGGAATCAATGTGTGGTGCATGGGACTAGGCCATGGACGTGACAATCATATACTAGATAGGAATAGAGTATCTCTTCAATTGAAATATAACGAATATATGAGATAGAAAAAAATTGATCTCTTATCTTGATTAACCTATCACTATAAAAATCTCAAGATCTACTTTGGTTCATCACCTCATTATCTCCCCCTTAGCTGAAGGGTCGTCTCTCTAAGTTTGCGAATTAATTTCCTTTATTAGGCTATAAGTACATATCTCCACACGGTTAGTTAATCACTATCCAAAAAAACATCTTAATTCTTCTGTTATAATATAGTAGCATATATATTACATTCACTAAGACTCTCTTTGAAGGTACCACTCTTAGCTTCTTCTTGTCTCTATGGGAATCGTTTTGCGCCTACTACTCTTATAGGCATACACAACTGCTTTCCACAACTCTTACAATCTAACCTCTTATTTTTGCCTGCTAACACTTAACTTCTGTGCTCCCATAAATTTAATTGTATAAAACTTAGACTATAATGGAGGACTTATCATCATCTATCCAAAATCCCCAATTGACTTAATTACTAGGGATGTCAAAGAATGCATACATCATCCTACTCCACATTGACAACTCAAATATACTATCTAAATTCTTATAGCAGTCATAACTTTGAGTTTCACATAACTTTACACTATCATAGATACACATCTTAAGTCTCTTCTTATCTAATGAGTTAGCCTCCATTCACTATTCCTACCTAAGGGGCACTTTTACCCTACTCAAAGCATCACATCCTTACAAATCAACGTCTTCATCTCAAACATATATTATGGCAAGCTTCTGAGAGTAAATCTCCAACTAATACTAACAATATTATAATGCTATCTGCTTTTTCACAATGCTCCTCAAAATCTAAGCTTAGGGACTGGTGCTAACATATGCATCACACATTTCTCTCGCATTATACCAACTAACAGCTACTAGGCAAAAATTTGGGTACATAGGCCCATTAAAATCTCATAGTGAATAGTCGATCAACATATTTCATCTTCACAAATCAAGTACATTCACCCATTCATTATACCTCCTTACTTGGCTAAGTTCATAACTCTATAAATCTCATGGAGCTCTCACTTCAGAATTATAAGCCTAGTTTAGATCTATCACATTGGAAGCCCTCTGTTCCCCTATTCAACATATGTACTTCACCCTCACTAATACTATGACACATCAACATAAACATCTTTTTAGGTTGAGCACACTCCAACTCATCCTAAAAATAATTCTTTTTCTATACCTCATCATGAAAATCAATTGGTACTTGCTATTCATTTGTCAAAACTTATAGGAATTGACACATCACCACATTACTTACCTAACATAACTCTAGTTACAAGACTCAATCAACCATCACTCTCACTATCTTGTCTCTCCTTTTTCATTGTCACCCTTCTAACTTTAGGATGACTCAATTCTACTTATGGTTTATAAGATCTCAAATCACACCCTCAGCTGGTGAAATCAAACTTTAGAGACATAGTTTTTCCCTCTTATGGTTAATATCGAAAGCAAGTTTTGGATAAGAGAGTCTGGAGTGCATCTTGATCTCTAAAAAATGTATGATTCTTTTGAATAGAAGTGTATTCCTTTGAATCAATCAACTCAACATACTAGTAGGCTTCTCTCAGGCCTGGTGTAGTCTCTATACCATTCCAATTACTTTATCGCAGAGGATCTCATCGGTAAGGGTCTAAACATTACTGTGTCTATCACATGTAGATTGGACATAGTCAAAAAGGTTTAGAGCAACACATGAATCGTCATAAGTTTCTTTAGGAAAAGCTCTATCACATGATTCAGAATATTAAAGAAGGAAAACTTTCCTTGAATGTCAATAGTCTATCATTTAGTGAAGAGGGGCCCTCACAACCATGAATAAGATCCTACAGACATGACTTCATAGACATCCTAGGATACTTAAACTCTGTGCTCTGAAAGCAAGTATGTCATGCCTTGGGAGGGTACCCTTAGCGTCGCTGACACTTAGAAACTATTGCTAGCTCCGAACCAAACCACTTGGCCTCATCATATTCATTCAATTAGCAGAAGACTTAAAATAAAGAGAAAATAAAAGGACATCATTTAGCTTATCTATAAGAGTCTGTGTCAAGTCCACGATGTGGAGATATTGTGGACCTTCAGACAACTATGCACATCTTCAATAAAATAGTCATATCTTTTTACTCCTAGTTCCGATAAATGTGAAACATTATACGTAGGAAAGATAATTCAAATATCTTTAATTTAATATATTATGATTCACATAACACATTAAAATTTAGGAGATATGATCATTTAAAATTGATCATTCTATCAACTTATATGAAAACTTAGTCAGTAGAAATATTTCAAACTTGTGTTGACCTTGGGTCTCCCTTATGTCCTCAAACCATGTCTAAGATAATTAAATTAATTAGTTGAGGACCTTAATATACATTCACAACTTGGATTTATTAGATCACCATTAAGTGCAAATATGTGACAAGTTCATGACGCGGACATGTCCCTCACTTTTCTGGAATTGTGTTTTTGTATGAAAAATATTCCTTTGATATGTTTTCTCTAAAAATAAACAAAGACCATTTTTCCACATAATTGTTAATGCTAATCACATTTCCAGTTTTGGATTTTCCTAAAGAGTTTGAGAAGACACATTATGCAAGTGTCTCTCATCTAGGGATATTTAGTAATTTTATCGGGTGTAACAATCCAACATACCTTGGACCGAACTTTCCTTTCTTTCCAAATCACATGATACCCTTAATAGTTGATGCTTTCAAGAAAAGCCAATCTTCTACATCAAAGTCTAAGTTTCACCTTTTCCATCACTTATTGGACTAGATTAGGGGCAAGCAAATTTCCACCCCATACATGAAACCAATTGATCGGCGACCTACACCTTTGCCCATATAATGCTTCATAAGAAGCCATATGAATACTACTTGGAAGTTTTTATTTTAAGAAAACTCGATAAAAGGTAGGTGATCATCCCAACTTCCTTTAATGTCCAACAGATATACACATAACATATCCTTAATAGTCTAAATAGTACGCTCTACCTGTCCATTAATTTGTGGATGAAAAGTGGTGCTAAGATTTACTTGAGTTCCTAGACCCTTCTGAAAAGACTTCCAAAATGTGTTATAAATGTAGCCCCTTGATCCAAGATAGTAGATAATGGAACTTCATGAAGGCGAACAATCTCCCTAATGTAAAGTCTAGAGTAACCTTCGCTGAATGTGCTATTCCGGCTGGTAAGAAAATAAGTAGATTTTATCATCCTATTAGTGATCACCCAAATAGAATCATACTTCCGCGGAGTACGTGACAACCCAGTAATGAAGTCCGTATTTATCATGTCCATTTCTATAGTGGAAACTCAATATATTAAGCCAGGCCTCCAGGTCGTTGATGTTATGCTTTAACTTGTTGGTAGTTGAGACATTGGGCTACTATATCTACAATATCCTTACTCATGCCATTCCACCAAATAAATTTATCTAGATACATTTTTGTCGCTCTAGGGTGAATTGAATATCTAGAATAATGGGCCTAAGAAAGAATTTTGGGACAGAGTCCACCGATGTTTGGCACACATATAAGTGGCTCTACTACCTAAGGACTCCATCTCTAGTTAGCTCAAATGAAGGATAATGCTTGCTGTAGAATACCTTCCCTTAGTGTCATACGCTTAGGATCCTCGCACTCTCGCTTTTTTACTTCAGTAACAAAGGAAGATTCTAGTGTATTCTAAATAATTACACCTCCATCCTCTGCATCTACTAATTACACTTGCAAACTAGCTAGCTAACGTAGGTCTTTTTTCATTTCAACCTTATCAGCTTCAACATGGCTTAGACTATCTATGAACTTCCGGATAGTGAATCAATAACAATATTAATCTTGCTGGGATGGTGTAAAATGTCAATATCATAGTCCTTAAGTAATTCTAGCCATCTCCTTTACTGTAGGTTCAACTCCTTTTGCTTAAATAATTATAGAAGGCTATGTGGTCAGTAAATACATCAATATGAACCCTATATAGATATTGCTACCAAATCTTTAAGGCAAAAATGACTGCAGCAAGCTCAAGATCATGAGTATGATAGTTTTGTTCATGTTTCCCCAATTATCTGAAAGTATATGCAATAACCCTACCATGATACATAAGAACACAACCCATTCCAATTCTTGAGGCATCACTAAAACGACCCCAAAAAGTGCACGAAAATGTGCTTCGAAAGTGCCTAAAATCATAATTTCTATATATCTCAAAATCTGTGCGTGATAACAAAAATTTGACTTCACATTCTTGATCAGGGGGAAAAATTGAGTGGACAATGTAACTAACCCTGATTTTAGAGCCACCGTATCAAAATTCTAAATTAAAAAATGGCGATTCCCAGAGAGGACGTCGCGCCCCAGGCGCGATGCGCTAGGCGCATGCCACTATGTATTTTGTTGCCAGTTTTCTTGTTCTGATTCAAGGCCATTGGGTCTTGGGCCTAATCCTTTCTATGCATAAAAACACCTATACCTAGTCATTTTTAATCCATATCATTCAAGACCTTCCCCAAAATCCTCTCTAACACTTAGCCAAATATTTCATCCAAATTCAAGTGTTCCAAACTCATTTTGGATTTCAGGAAATTCATTCAAGCTTCAAGCTCTCACTCAAATCTAAGTCAAGCTTATTCATGTCATTAAAGACCATCGAGGGTCCCCTACATCAAGCCAAGTTTAAAGGAATTTTCATTGACTAAGTTTTGCACAAGTAATGGTAGGAGGGTCAAATTTAAAGGGGTATATCTCTTAGCACAGAAAGTATTGGGTGGCCCATGACCTATTAGATCAATGCTCTTTGCATTAGCTTTCTAAGCACTTGGTTTCACCTTATTTAGAGTTCAGATGAAGAAGTTATGCCCGTCTTCGTAGAACTCGTCTGTGCAGGGGTATATACAGACTTTTGCCAAATTCCATTTCATTAATGGTATTTCATAAATTTGGTTATTTATATTGTTCTTTTAGGGATTCCTACTCTATCTTAATCCTTCCTAAAGAACTAAATGCCATTTCTAAAGATTAAATTCACTCCTCCTAATTGGAACACACTCAAAAGTTCTCCAAGAGCCTCTACCAAACCCTAATAGGAATTCCAGGAAACTCAAGAACAAGTTGTGGATTTCAAGACCCCATTCCAAGCTTCAAGTCTTCCTCAACTCAATTTCAGGAAATTCAAGGTCTAAGGTATGTGGGTTACATTCATGGGTTCCTTTCACCCATGAAGCCCAATCTTCCTTTTTATGAAAATTGCACGATTTCAAGTTCTATTTCTTATGGGTATCTATTATTATGAAATATGAGCATGAAATACATTGAGATTTTGTCAAATATTGTTGATTGTGCATAAATACCTATTTTGAGCTTATACTATGAAGTGATCTTTGTCTATTGAGACTATACATGATTCAAATTATGAAATCTATTAACTATTGTGAAGTTTTGATATGATTTATAAGTTACCCATGATGGAGTTTTACAATGATGTTGGTGGGCTGATTTACATGATTATAAAATGCATTGATTTCACTATTTCATGATCTATACTCTTACATTTTGCATGATTTGAATATGTCCTCATATGTACCCGCCAAGTGTTTGATAAAATGCCTAATTTTAGATTCTTGAGCTATGAATGATCTAATGCATGACCTATGTTATGAATGACTCTATGATGATAAATGGAAGGTATATATGTGTTGCTTTCATGAAAATGTATCTATTGGGATGAAAGTTGATCAATCTCCTAGCTCGGGGGGTGGTAGGCCAGTGCTACCATGTTGAGGGGTATATACTTCAATCGCCTAGCTCGGGGGGTGGTAGGACAGTGCTGGGTATATACCTCAATCGCCTAGCTCAGTGGATAGTAGGCCCGTGCTACCATGTTGAGCGGTATATGCCTCGATTGCCTAGCTTAGGGGGTGGCAGGCTCGTGCTACCATATTGAGAGGTATATACCTTGGCCGCCTAGCTTGTGGGATGGTATGTCTGTGCTACCATGTTCAGGGGTATATACCTCAATTGTCTAGCTTGGGTAGGGGGGATGGTAGGCTCGTGCTACCACGTTGATGGGGTATATAGCTCAATTGCCTCACCAAGGAGGCAGTAGGCCTTAGTTATCGAATGTGGTCACCTTCTTCATATGTGATATGTTCCATATATAAGCATGTTTACTTCAAGTATTATTCATGCATGCCATATTGTTATATGATCATCTATTGCTTATTAATGCATTTTGATTATGTTGCATATCTCTTGTTCCATTGCATCCCTCATACTTAGTACATTCAAAAGTACTAATGCATACTCTATGCCTACATGATATCACCATGTAGGAACTGGAGCTCTTATTAATTGTCCTCTACTTGGCTAGACGGATTGATCAAGTTAGCTTTTGGTAATTCCTCATGTTCGAGGATAACACCTATCTTCTTTCATGCTTATGTTTGGACTACATCTTGTTTATTTGGATAACCTATTGTCATTATTATAAGGGTGAGCCCGGTTGTTTGTCTTGGCCCCCGCTAAGTTCTATGTTTAGAGGTGTTGTTGGACAAGATGTAATGCTACTATGAACTTTGACTCCCTTTGACTCTTTTGATGTTTTATGATATGAAAGATGTCCCATAACTCCGTGTTTCCTTTTTACTATCTCTTATTGTTGTATTTTTTGCTTCCGCGACAAAGAATGTGCAATGATATGTTAAGTGGCTTGATTGGGGTCCCTTCGATTTCCCTATTTGCCATGTTACGTCTAGTCTAGGCTTAGGTCGTGACAAACTTGGTATCAGGGCACTAGGTTGTTAATTGTCCTCGGAGTCCAACACTCTGCGTTGATTAGAGTCTTATTCATGGTTGTAAAGTGCGCCACGACTATGAATAAGAGGCTATGAGGCATTTTAGGAAATGTGTCCCTTCTTTTGGTCTCTGTCGTGCAATAGAGTTAAGTCCTCTAAAGCTTATTTCTTATTTTAACTATTATGTCTTAGAATATGTCTCAATCTACTCAGGATGGTGATATATCAAATGCGGATGTTCGCAGTGCTCTATGGGTATTGGCTAAAGTGGTGACAAAATTGACAACTCATCTCAATCAACAAGTGTGTTCCCCCGAGACTTCAAGTGGTAAGATGAGGCAGAGAAAGGAGAAGGAGTCTAAGAGGGCCTCTTTTGAAGGAAAGTGCCAAAAACTTAAAGGTAGGGGTGTTGTAGTGCCTTATGCTAGGTGCCCATGATATGGACCCATGCTTGAAGGGTATGGATGCTTGTTTTGGTTATGGGGAGATGGGTCATAAGGTAAATGATTATTCTCATAAACGCCTCAAGGGTAAAGGTGGTAATGGTGGAGGGTCCAAGCCTAAGTGCCCTACGTGTAGGAAGAACCACGGCGGCCCGTGTTGGGGGAACTCTAGTGCTTGCTTCAGATACGGTGAAATGGGTCATAAGTTTATTGATTGTCTTCATGCTTGAAAAAGGTGTAAAGGTGGGAAATGTCAAGAACAAGATAGTCATATTGATCAAGAGGCTCAAGGAGTGGAGGTGGCGTCCAATGTTGTTACCGGTATGTTGAAGTTTCTTTTGACTTTGATGTGTGTGTATTGATGGGTCTGGGTGCCATTATCTCTTTCATTATCCCTTTTGTTTGCTCACGGGTTTCATGTGTGTCCCGAGTTGTTATGTGAACTCATTGGTATCTACCCTATTGGTGAGTCTATTATTGCTAGAAAGGTCTATAAAAATTGTCCATGGTTATGTTGCATTTAGGTCTTACCTTGTCATTTCATTAAATTAGATGTGGTAGATTTTGAGGTCATTCTTAGGATGGATTGGTTATATGCATATGTGTTCCCATTGATTTTAGGACCCGTAGAGTTAGATTCCAATTCCCTAATAACCCGTTCTTGAGTGGTAGTGAAGAGGTAAGCCTATTCCTTATCTTGAGGTGCAATTGATCCCTAAGGGTGGCATTTATCATCTTGTATGAGTTAGGGGTGTGGGACCTAAGTTATTTCTATTGAGTTGTTTCGGTGATAGATGAGTTCCTTGATGTCATTCCTAGTGAGCTTCCCAGTGTTTTTTGCATGGGATAAGGTTGGTTCCTTTAGAAAGTGTATTGATTACTGGCAACTTATTAGGGTTAGTCACTTCTCTAAGATTGATTGTTGGTTCAGGTTTTGTCCCTAAGTGAGGATGAGTGTAGGTGATATCCCTAGGTGCCCTTTCAGGCTCGGAATGAGCATTTTGAGTCATGAAGGAGTTGATTGGTCGACTTATGCACTAGCTATGTTTATGGGTTTCATCAATGGGGTCTTAAAACCCTACCTTGGCATGTTTATGGCAGTCTCTAGTGATAAAGTATTGATTTATTTAGAGCTTGTGAACCATTTGGGGGTAGTGTTGCAAATCTTGGGAAAGAGAAGTTGTATGCTAAGTTTGAAAGGTGTGAATTTTTGTTGTAGGAGGTTGCTTTTCTAGGTCATATGGTGTTAGGGGATAGTGTTAAGGTGGATCCTGAGAAGATGGATGTGATTAGAAATTGGCGTACACCATTGACCCTTTCGAATATTATGAGCTTCTTGGGCTTAGAGGGTTACTACCAGAGGTTTGTGAATGGGTTCTCTTCTATTGCATCTCCCATGACTAAGTTGACTCAAAAGAAGGCTAAGTTTGTGTGGACTGAGGAGTGTGAAAAGATTTTCCCAACCTTGAAGGATAAGCTTGTCTCCGATCCTATCTTATCTTTATCGGAAGGGTTGGAAGGATTTGTTGTCTGTTGTGATGCCTCCCGAATTATTTTGGGCTGTGAAGAAAAATGGTAAGGTGATAGCCTATGCTTTTAGACAATTTGAGATGCATGAGAAGGATTATCCTATCTATGACCTTGAGTGGCCGCCGTGGTATTTGCTTTGAAAATTTGACGTCATTATTTGTATGGGGTGTATGTTGATATGTTTAGAGATCATAAGAGTCTCCAATATGTGTTCACCCAAAGGATCTTAGCTTGAGACAAAGAAGGTGGTTATAAGGATTATAATATGAGTGTGCATTAGCATCCTAGTAAGATTAATATTGTGGTTTATGCTTTGAGTAGGGTGTTCATGGGTAGCCTAGTTCATATTGATGGTGGTAGCAAAGGGGTGGCTAGGGAGGCTCACCGGTTGGCTAGATTGAGGGTTAGGTTAGAAGAGGTTGATGATGGTGGTATTATGTTTATTGGTGGTTTAAAAATCTTTCTTGGTTGATGAGGAGAAGCGAAGCAAGACTTTGACCCTGCCTTGTTAGAGTTGAAGACCTTGGCGAGAGGTGATAAATTGGAGGGTTTTCTCCCAAAGGGGATATGGTGTCATTAGATACTAAGGTAGGCCATATGTGCTTATGTTGATGATTAGGTTCACTTGGAAGTCCCCTCCCCCCATGTAGGGTGTGGTCCGGTTTGGCAAGAAAGGGAATTGAGTTCATAGGTTGTAGGTTCTTATAGAGTGTTGAGGAAGGTGGGTGAGGTTGCATGCGAATGGGGATTGCCTATGAATATGGATATGGTTCGTCCGGTTCTTCATGCATCTAGGTTGAGGAGATATGTTGGTGACTCAAATGCTATAGAACTCTTTGGGGTTGTGGATGTTGTGGAGGATGCTGAGCTTAAAAGAAGGTCCTGGTGGAGATATTGGAAGGATGGGCGGAAAACTTGGTTAATAAGGATATAATATTCGTCAAGGCCCTTTGTAAGAATCGTCAAGTCGATAGTCTCTTTGGGGGAGCCAAAGTGGGCATGGAGAAACAATATCCGTGCCTCTTTCATTCTATTCAAGTTTGTGTTAACACGCCAAGTCCTTTTGTTTTATCATTAAACATCTTATGTTTCAGCCCCTATATCATTTGCATGCATTCATATTTATATTGACAAGTTCATGATGATTTTGACACTTATGTTGATATTTTAAAAATGGTGTTCTAAATGTGTTGTTGCATTTTTGTTGGGGATGATTTTCTCATGATTACTCTTCTTATGTATGTTTCTTTGACATTCGGGGACGAATGTTACCAAGGGGGAGATATTGAAACGACCGCAAAAAGTGCCTGAAAATGTGCCTTAGAAGTGCGCAGAATCATAATTTCCATATATCTCAAAATCCATACGTGATATAAAAAATCTGACTTCATATTCTTGATTAGGGGTAAAATTGAGTTGGAAATGGGCCTAACTCCGATTTTAGAGCAACCGTATTAAAATTCAAAATTCCAAAGTGGCGATTTCCAGAGAGGACTTCTTGCCCCAGGCGTGACACACTATGGGCGCGCCTCTATGAATTTTATTACCAGTTTTCTTGTTCTGGTCCAAGGCATTTGGGTCTTGGGCCTAATCCTTCCTATGCGTAAAAGCACCTATACCTAGTCATTTTCAATCCCATATCATTCAAGACATTCCCCAAAACCCTTTCTAATACTTAACCAAATATTTCAACCAAATTCAAGTGTCCCAAACTCATTCCAGATATCAAGAAATTCATTCATGCTTCAAGCTCTCACTAAAATCTAAGTCAAGCTTATTCATATCATTAAAGACCATCGTGGGTCCCCTACATCAAGCTAAGTTCAAAGGAATTTTCGTTGGCCAAGTTTTGCACAAGTACCGATAGGAGGGTCAACTTTGAAGGGGCATATCTCTTAGCACACAAAGAAATGGGTGAGCTAAAACCAATAAAATTAAATTACTTTGAATTAGCTTTCCAACTCACTTGATTTTACCATATTTAGAGTTCGGATGAGGAATTATGCTCGTTTTCATAGAACTCCTTTGTGCGGGGGTATATACGATTTTTTGCCAAATTCCATTTCATTAATGGCATTTTGTAAATTTGATTATTTCTATTAGTCTTTTGGGGATTCTTATGCTATCTTAACCCTTCCTAAAGAACTAAACCCCATTTCTAAAGATCAAATTCACTCCTCCCGATTGGAATACATCTTAAATTCTCCCAAGAGCCTTTACCAAACCCCAATAAGAATTCAAGGAAACTCAAGAACAAGTTGTGGATTTCAAGACCCCATTCCAAGCTTCAAGTCTTCCTCAACTCAATTTCAAGAAATTCAAGGTCTAAAATATATGGATTTCATTCATGGGTTCCTTCTACCCATGAAGCCCAATCTTCCTTTTATGAAAATTGCATGATTTCAAGTTCTATTTCTTGTGGGAATCTATTATTATGAAATATGAGCATGAAATATGTTGGGGTTTTGTCAAATATTGTTGATTATGCATAAATACCTATTTTGAGCTTATACTATGAAGTGGTCTTTGTCTATTGAGACTATACATGATTCAAGCTATGAAATCTATGAACTATTATGAAATTTTAATATGATTTACAAGTTACCTATGATGGGGTTTTACCATGATGTTGGTGGGCTGATTTACATGATTATAAGATGCATTGATTTCACTATTTCATGATCTATACTCTTGCATTTTGCATGATTTGAACATGTCCTCATATGTACCCTCCAAGTGTTTGATTAAATGTCTGGTTTTGGATTCTTGAGCTATAATGATCCAATGCATGACCTATGTTATGAATGACTCTATGATGTTGAAAGGAAGGTATATATGTGTTGCTTTCAAGAAAATGTATCTATTGGGATGAAAGTTGATCAATCGCCTAGCTCAAGGGGTGGTAGGCCAGTGCTACCATGTTGAGGGGTATATACCTCAATCGCCTAGCTTAGGGGATAGTAGGACCGTGCTACAATGCTGAGGCGTACATACCTCAAATGCGTAGCTCGGGGGGTTGGTAGGCCTGTGCTACCATGTTGAGGGGTATATACCTCGATCACCTAGCTCGTGGTATGGTAGGCCCGTGCTACCATGTTGCGGGGTATATACCTCAATCGCCTAGCTTAGGGGGTGGTAGGCCCGTGCTACCACGTTGGGTGGTATATACCTGAATTGCCTCACCAAGGAGGTGGTAGGCCTTGGTTATCTAATGATAGTTACCTTCTCACTTGTAATATGTTCCATATATAAGAATATTTACTTCAAGTATCATTCATGCATGCCATATTGTTATATGATCATCTATTGCTTATTAATGCATTTAGTTTATGTTGCCTCTCTCTTGTTGCAATGCATCCTATATACTTAGTACATTCAAAAATACTAACGCATAATCTATGTCTACATGATATCACTATGTAGGAACCAGAGCTCTTATTAATTCTCCTCTACTTGGCTAGATGGATTGATCAAGTTAGCTTTTGGTGAGTCCTCATGTCTAGGGACAATATCTATCTTCTTTTATGCTTATATTTAGACTATATCTTGTTTATTTGGATTACCTATTTTCATTATTATGAGGGTGAGCCTGGTTGTTTGTCTTGGCCCCCGCTAAGTTCTATATTTATAGGTGTTGTTGGACAAGCATGTAATGATGTTATGAGCTTTGACTCCCTTTGACTCTTTTGATGTTTTATGATATGAAAGATTTCCCTTAGCCCTGTGTTTCCTTTTTACCATCTCTTATTGTTTTTTTATTGCTTCCGTGACCAAGGATGTGTAATAATATGTTAAGAGGCTTGATTGGGGTCCATTTGGGTTCCCTGTTCATCGTGTCATGTCTATGACCTAGGCTTGGGTCATGACAATCATAATATATAACATAACCTTTGGTGCCATCCGAAAGAGCCAAGATAGGTGCAGTGGTAAGCCTTTTCTTTAGCTTTTGAAAACTCTGTTCACACGCTTTAGTCCACTGAAGCTTAGATGCTTTATGCTAAACTTTTTAGTTATGCTGAGATAGAAGAGAATCTCTCAACAAACCTTCTATAATATCCTGCCAAGCCTAAAAAGCTATGGACCTCTGTCGGATTCAAGGGTCTCGACCAAGCCATCTTTACTTCAATCTTCTGGCCATCGACCTTGATATCACAACAATTAATAACATGACCAAGAAAATATACATAAGTTAACCAAAATTCACATTTAGAGAATTTAGCAAGAAAAGATACAAAAGTTAACCAAAATTGATATTTAGAGAATTTAACTTATAACTTGTTGTCTTGGAGAGTTTGTAATATAGCTCTCAAGTGGTCTGTATGCTCAGCTTCTGATCGTGAATATATTAGGATGTCGTCAATAAATGCAATTACAAATTCATCCAAGAATGGTTTAAAGACTCAATTCATTAGATCCATAAAAGCTGCTAGGGCATTTGTAAGCTCGAAAGACATGACAAGGAACTCAAAATGTCCATACCTCATCCTAAATGCTATCTTTGGAATATCAACATCCCTAACTCACAGCTTGTGGTGATCGGATCACAATTCGATCTTTCAAAAGCATTTGGCACCTCGTAACTAGTTGAACAAGTCATCAATCCATGGAAGAGGATACTTATTACTGATGGTGAATTTATTCAGCTATTATCTTTCTTTAACAAAAAGCACTGGAGCCTCCCATAGAGATATACTTGGTCTAATAAAGCCTTTATTTAGTAAGTCATTCAATTTCCCCTTCAATTCTCTTAGCTCTGCAGGAGCCATTTTATAGGAAAATGGATATAGGTTGTACATTGGGAAGCAACTCTAGAGTAAAATTGATTTCCCTTTCGAGGGTTGGAAGCTCATTAGGGAATACCATTGGGAATTCATTCACAATAGGGACTGAATGGTTGTCGAAGCCTTATCAATATCCCTAGCATGAACTAGATAGTACGTATAACGTTTAGCAATTAGCATTCAAGCCCTAAGGTATGAAATACCCTTGGGCATGGCACCATACTTTTCCATTCGAGAATAGCTTCACTTGGAAAATGAAAGGGGACTGGCTTTGCATGACAATTAATATTAGCAAAACAAGATGTCAACCAATCCATTTCCATAACAACATCAAAATATAGCATAGTCAATTCAACTAAATCACCAGAGGTTGGATGCTCATTAAATAACATCATACAAAGTGGATAGGACTAACTTTAATTTAGTTGCCAACTGGCGTAGATAACTCAATTGACATGACAATAACTCAGGTCTCATATCAAGCTTAACAGCAATAAATGGAGTAATATATGAAAATGTAGAGCCAAGATCTATCAGTACATAAACAACATGAGAATGTATCATCAATATACCTATGAAAACATCTGGAGATGCCTCTGAATCCCATCGACCTGTAAGTGTATAAAAGAGATTTGACCAACTAGTACAACCTGAAGTATCTCCTCTTCCTCTCCCCCTACCATGAACCTAAGTAGACAATGGACCTAGTTGGGGGGGGGGGTACATACTGAGGATGAAGAGGCTGCTATGTATCTCGAAGGCTGAGCTGGCGTACCACTGCCCAACCCCTAGAATTGGCTAATAAAATGTCTTATCTGCCTACGATGATAACATGCACCTAAACCCTTTCTATAATACCTAATATGAAGCTTACTGCATTATCTACATGGAGAAGTAGGCCACCTCATTTGTGAAGAACGCTCCTATCGACGTCTCTTAGGCTGGCCTAAACTTTGCCCCAGTCCTAACTGAATATAATGATCAAATCATTGGCCCTGCATCTGTGGTGGGAAATTACCTATTGACCAAGGTAAATACTGATGAAGCGGGGGCATAAAATCACCCTGTGGCTCCCTATAAGACCTCACAGTAAGAGCCCTCTTACTCTGCTCCCCGCCTCTGCAGGTATCATGAATTTGACGAGTAAGGTCCTCTGTAGTTTGGGCAAAAGCCTGTATATGAGAAATATCTACATCATCCTATAAAAATGCTATCCAACTATCTCTAATCATGTTTTCAAGACCCAAGCTTAGAGCCTAAATATGACATGAAAAATGAAAATCTCAAAGGAAACCCAAATAAACCTCTTAGCGTCATTTGCACATTCTTTGTTGTAGAAGCATAATTTAACAACACGCAAGCAACAAATAATTCTAGGAAAGTGGCACTTTAAACTCACGCTATGGGGATGTTATAGGAAAAAGGATTTTCATGAATCATATAGGAAAAAAAGTCTAAGGGGTGGGTAAGTATGACTCGTACTATATAGATGTTATAGGGACTTGGGACTTCCATCACATCCTCAACATACAACAAACATAGAATGTGATAAAGGGACTAAGGGAAATCTTTCTTAATTACATAAACATAACAGAATTCAAGCTCAACACATAAATATCAATTCAAACAACACCTCTAGTACGAATGGAACGGGGGCCAAGATATCTCCCAGGATCACCCTCAAAAGATAAATATCCAAAATAGATATGTCTTACCAAAAGCATGAAAGTAAAGTGGAAATTATCTCCGGAATGGAGGACTTACCAATAGTAGTCTTCAAAGATCCAACTAGCCACTTGGAGAAGGAGGATGAATATGAGCACCGTTCCCTACATGGTTAGATCATGTAGGCAAAGAAGTATGCATTAGTGAAACGACCGCAAAAATGCCCAAAAATGTGCCTTGGAAGTGTTAGGAATCGTAATTTCTATATATCTCAAAATCCATGCATGATATCAAAAATCCGATTTCATATTCTTGATCAGGGGGTCAAAATAGGGGGAAAGAGTCTAAACCCAATTTTAGAGCAATCGTATCAAAATTCATAATTTCCAAAATGCAAATTCCAGAGAGGAATCTGCATCACTTCCGCGACATGCCTCTGTATAAAAAGTGTCTGTTTTTCTTAACTCAGTCCAAGACTTTTAAGTTTTGGGCTTAAGTGTTCCCAAATGTGAAAATTCCTATACTTAATCATTTTTCACCCTCATATCATCCTAAACATTCCCCAATACTCACCCAAACACTTAGCCAAAATTTTCACTCCTAAACTCAAGACTCAAAACCCTTTCCGGATCTCAAGGTTCTTCTTCAAGCTTCAAGTCTCCATCTCCAATCTTCATCAAGTTCATCTCGAAAGCTAAGGTATGTGGGTTTCTTTCATGGATTCCTTTCACCCATTATACCCAAGCTCTTTTTACTCAAAATTACATGATTTAAAGTTGATTATTCATGGGTCTTATCTATTATAAAAATCACTGCACACTATGTTGGGTTTATGAAATTATGACCATTTTACTATATTTGGAGCTATGAAGCAAGGATCTATTGTGAGAATTGACGAAGGGTCTTGATGTATATTATTTGAGTGTGTTACCAAGTATCTATTAATGGCTTTACACTAATTTTTCTAGCATGATTTCACTCTTGAATTGCATAGTGTTGCACTAGCACTACACATCCTCTAAGTGTTTGATAAAACTTCCGGTTATGGATTCTTGAAGAATTGAAGTTTCAATGTATGTCATATGAGATGAATGACTATATGATGATGAAATATTGACAAAATGATGATGGAATGATGATGAAAAGGAATGTATGTATATGATGATGAAAGGAGTGTGTATATATATATATGATATATTTCTATATAGTGTTGGAGATGACCAAGCCTAGCTCGGGGGATTGTAGGCCCGGGTAACCTATCGAAGGGTTGGTACCTTGGTCGCCTAGCTCAGAGGACGGTATGCTCGGGTAACTTTGTTGGGGGTTGGTATCCATCAACCTTGATAGGGGTTTGTACTCTATCAACCTTGATAGGGGGTTAGTACTCTGTCAACCTCGGTGGGGAGTTTGTACTCCATCAACCTCATGAAGGGGTTAGTACCTTATGTGCCTATCCAGGGGGGTCGTAGGCCTTGGCTTGCACTAAAATGGTCACTCCTTGCACTTGTATTATGATCTATATAAGCATGGTTTTACTTCAATTATCATTCATACATGTCATATTGCTAGTATGCTATTCATTGCTTATGATTATACATTTTGCCTATGATGTCTACTTCTTGTTGTATTGCATCCTACATACTTAGTACATTCAAACGTACTAAATCATCCTCTATGCCTACATAATGTCACCATGTAGGAACCGGTGCATCATTTGATCATCCACCTCCTCCACGTGGCTTGTGACTTCTATCAAGCTTGTTAGTGAGTCCTACATTCCGGGGATGTTACTTATGATCTCTTGCTATGTATTAAGACTTTCTCTTTGACTTATGTATTGACTATGAAGGGGAGTCCAGTTGCTTTGTCTTGGTCCCGCTCTTATCTATGTAGTGGAGGTGTTGTTGGACATGTTTTGTACCTATGCTATGAGCTTTGACTCTATTGACTCATGAAGTTCATGATATGGAAGTTACCCTTAGTCCCTATTCCCCTTGATTACATTTATCTCTTATTGTCATATGCTTTTGCGACCAAGGATGTGTAATGATATGCTATGAGGCTTATTTGGGGTTCCTTCGAGTTCCCTATTCACCGGTCATGTTAAGGCCCTAGGCTTGGGTCTTGAAAAAAGTGGTATCAGAGCACTAGGTTGTTAGATCCTCAGAGTCCAACACACCGCGTGGATTAGAGTCTTATTCATGGTTGTGTTGTGCACTACAACCATTATTTTAGGGAATATTTTCCTTCTTCTTATTCTAAGTCCTGCTATAGAGTTGAAGTAAGCTTTGCCCCCTAATGGTTACTCTTTTCTATGCTAGATCATGCCTAATACGAGAGGAAGACGAGCCCTCACTCTCGAGGAGAAATCGACCAATGGAGAGCTTAGGGATGCTCTCACCTTGCTCGCACAAATGGTGGCTAATCAAGCCAACCTATGGGCCCCAGCCCCTCATGCTCCTTCATCAGCCTCTCAGGTGAGAGACTTCATGAGAATGAATCCCACGGAGTTCCATGGGTCAAAGGTGAGTGAGGACCACCAAGAGTTCATTGATGAGGTCTACAAAATTTTGTCCATCATAGGTGTGAGGCCGGAGGATAAAGCGGAGTTGGTGGCCTACCATTTCAAAGGGATAGCACAAATATGGTACAACCAATAGAAGGAGGAAAAAAGAGTCAACTATGTGGTGCTTTGGGAGGAGTTCAAGGGGCCTTCCTTAATCGGTTCTTCCCCCTTGAACTTAGGGAAGCCAAGTTGGTGGAATTTATGAATTTGAGACAAGGGCCAATGAGTGTAAGGAAGTATGCCATAAAGTTTACCCAAATCTCTAAGTATGCTCCGAATTTGGTGGCCGACTCAAGATGTAGGATGAACAAATTTGTGATAAGTGTTTCCAACTTGGTTAGTAAATAATGCCGGTTCGCCATGTTGATTAGTGACATTGACTTATCATGTTTGATGAGCTACACCGAGCAAATGGAAGAGGAGAAATTGAGGAAGAGAAAGGGGCATGAGGCCAAGAGGGCCCATTTTGAGGGTAAGTTCCAAAGGAGTGACCAGTTCCATCAAGGCCAAAGGCCTACTCATGCATTTGACAAGAGGGTTGCAAATGATCTTTCGAGAGCCCAAGGTGTTAGGGGTGTGGCTCCTATTGATGTGTGTCCGAAGTGTGGTAGGGGTCATGGTGGCCCATGTTTGAAGAATACCGGTGCTTGTTATGGTTGTGGGGAGTTGGGGCATAAGGCTGTAGATTACCCTCAAAACCACAACAAAGGTAAGGAGGTCGTCCACAAGGTTCTAATACGATCCCATTGGGGAGAGGTGGCCGACAAGATGGTTCCCCAAGGCATAACCGATTTTATGCTTTGCATGAGAGGCAAGGGGTTGATGAAGACCTTGATGTTGTTATCAGTATGTTGAAATTTTTTGACTTTTATGTGTATGCGTTGATTGATCCGGGTGCCACCCTTTCTTTTGTTACCGCCTTTGTTGCCCAAAAGTTCCATATTGACCTGGAGTTGTTGCATGAGTTATTTGAGGTGTCTACTCCTATCGGTGCATCTATTGTTGCTACGAAAGTTTATAGAACTTATCCTATTTGTATTTTGCATAAATTCTTGCCTTGTGATTTTGTTGAGTTATATATGGTTGATTTTGATATTATTCTTATGATGGATTGGTTGCATGCATACTATGCTTCTATTGATTGTAGAACCTATAGGGACAAGTTCCAATTTCCAACTAAGCCCGTCCTTGAGTGGAAAAGTGAAGATGTGGTGGTGAAGGGTAGATTTATCTCTTGCATTAAAGCCCGTAAGTTGATCTCCAAGGGATGTCTTTACCATCTTGTAAGGGTTAGGGATGTGGAGTCTAAAGTCCTTCCCATAGAGTCCATTATGGTTGTAAATGAGTTTCTTGATGTCTTCCAAAATGAACTTCCTAGTGTTCCTCCCGAAAGGGAAATAGACTTTGGCATAGACCTCCTCCCCGATACTAAACCCATTTCTATTCCTCCTTATCACATGACCCCGACATAGTTGAAGGAGTGGAAGGAACAATTGAGGGATTTGTTGGAGAAGGGATTTGTTAGACCTAGCCAATTACCTTGGGGTTCTACAGTATTGTTTGTGAAAAAGAAGGATGGGTCCCTTAGGATGTGTATTGACTACCAACAACTCAATAAGGTCACCATTAAGAATAGCTATCCTCTTCGAAGGATTGATAATTTGTTTGACCAATTGCAAGGGGCTCCATTTCTCTAAGATTGATCTTCGATCCGAGTATCATCAAGTGAAGGTGATATTCCTAAGACGGCCTTCCGGACTAGATATGGGCATTATGAATTTGTGGTGGTGTCTTTCGGGTTGACCGATGTACTAGCCATCTTTATGGACCTAATGAATAAGGTCTTCAAACCCTACCTTGAGTCCTTTGTTGTGGTCTTCATTGATGTAATTTTGATCTATCCTCGTGGTGAAGAAGAGCACAGGGCTCATTTGAGGGTTGTTTTGCAATGATTGGGGGAGGAGGAATTGTATGCTAAATATGAAATTTGTGAATTTTTGTTGAGAGAGGTTGCCTTCCTAGGACATGTGGTGTTGAGGGATGGTATTAAGGTGGATTGAAAGAAGACCGATGTGATTAGGAATTGGCCTAGACCATTGACCCCATTAAATATTAGGAGTTTCTTTGCCTAGCAGGCTAATATCAGAGGTTCGTGAATGGGTTCTCTTCTATTGCTTCCCCTATGAAAAAATTGACTCAAAAGAAGGTTAAGTTTGTGTGGACTAATAAATGTGAGAGGAGCTTTCAAACCTTGCAAGATATGCTTGTGTCCGCCCCTATATTGTCACTACTGGATGGGCTTGAGGGATTTGTTTTGTATTGTGATGATTCACAGGTTAGTTTAGGTGGTGTGTTGATGAAAAATGGTAAGGTGAGAGCCTATGCTTCTAGACAACTCAAAGTGCATGAAAAGAACTACCCTACCCATGATTTTGAATTAGTCGTCGTTGCATTAAAGATTTGGTGTCATTACTTGTATGGGGTGCATGTTTATGTGTTCATCGATCATATGAGCCTCCAATATGTCTTCATTCAAAAAGATCTCAGTTTAAGGCAAAGGAGATAATTAGAACTTCTTAAGGACTATGATATGAGTATGCATTGTCATCTTGGTAAGGAAATATTGTGGCAGATGCTTTGAGTAGAGTGTCCATGGTTAGCCTCACACATGTTGATGGTGGTGATAAAGAGATGGCTAGGGAGGTGCACCGATTGACTAGATTTGGAGTTAGGTTGGAAGAGGTTGGTAATGGGGGTATGGTTGTTGTTAATAGTTCTAGGTCTTCCTTGATTGATGAGGTGATAACAAAACAATATCTTGACCCCTCCTTATTGGAATTGAAGGCTTTGGTGAAAAAGGACAAGGTGGAAGTTTTCTCCCAAGGGGGAGATGGTGCCCTTAGGTACCAAGGTAGGTTGTATGTGCCTTGTATTATTGGTTTGAGGGAGAGAATCCTTGATGAGGCCCATAACTCTTCTTATTCTATCCACCTCGGTTCCACCAAAATGTATAGAGACTTGAGAGATGTGTATTGGTGGGGATGAGGGAGATCGCCAGATTTGCTTCCGGTTGTCATAGTTGTCAACAAGTCAAAGCCTAACACCAAAGGATGGGTAGCCTAACCCAAGACATTGAGATTCCTATTTCGAAGTGGGAGGAGATTAATATGGATTTTATAGTGGGTTTCCCAAGACTAGAAAGGGTTTTGATTCCATTTGGGTGGTGGTTGATAGGATGATGGCTCACTTTCTACCGGTTGAGACCGCATATAGGGCTGAAAATTATGCAAGGTTGTACATTCATGGCTTGGTAAGGTTACATGGGGTTCCTTTGTCTATCATATCGGATCATGGGGAATAATTCACTTCACACTTTTGGAGGTCCTTTCAAAGGGGTCTTGGTACTAGAGTTATGATTTCTACGGCTTCCACCCTCAAACGGATGGCCAAGCCGATAGGACCATTCAAACCTTTGAGGATATTCTTAGGGCATGTGCATTGGAGCTTAAAGGTAGTTGGGATGATCATCTTCCTCTGATTGAGTTTTCCTACAACAAAAGCTATCATTATAGTATCAGTATGTCTCCATTTGAGGCTCTCCATGGGAGATGTTGTAGATCACTGGTTGGTTGGTTTGAGGTCGGTGAGGTAGCTTTGTTGGGACCAGACCTGGTAATGGAGGCTCTTGAGAATTTTAGGATGATTTGAGAAAGGTTGAGGATGGCCCAAAGCCGCCAAAAGTCCTATGCCAATGTGAGGAGAAGGGATCTTGAATTCGAAGTCGGTGATCGGGTTTACTTGAAGGTGTCACCCATGAAGGGTGTGGTCCATTTTCGTAAAAAGGGCAAGTTAAGCCCAAGATATGTGAGTCCTTATAGGTTGATGAAAAGTGTTGGCAAGGTAGCATGTGAGTTAGAATTGCCTAGAGAAATGGATTTGGTTCATCCGGTGTTCCATGTGTCCATGTTGAGAAAATGTGTTGGTGATCTGAATGCCATTGTACCTCTTGATGTTGTGGGTGTTTTTGAAGAGAATCTAACCTATGAAGATGTTTTGATTCAGATCTTGGATAGACAAGTGAAGAGATTGAGAAACAAAGAGGTCACGTCTGTTAAGGTCCTTTGGAGTAATCAACAAGTTAAAAGTGCTACTTGGGAGGCCGAAGCGGACATACAAAAGTGATATCCTTACATTTTACACTCCACTAAAGCCTAAGGTATTGGTCTAATTCCTTTATTTGTCTCAAGTTATAGTCCTTATATCATTGCATATATACATGTTTAAATTGACTAAGTTCATGATGATTTTATACTTATGGTGAGATTTTGAAATTATGGCGAGATTTTGAAATGATGTTTAAGTGCATTGTTGCATCTTTATGTGGGCTAAAATTTTCATGTTTGTGTGTATCATATACGTCTCTTTGACATTTGGGGACGAATGTTCCCAAGGATGAGATATTGAAACGACCCCAAAAATGCTCGAAAATGTGCCTCGGAAGTGCCCATAATTGTAATTTCCATATAGCGCAAAATCTGTGCATGATATCAAAAATTCGACTTCATATTCTTATTCAGAGGGTCAAAAATAGGGAGAAAAGGGTCTAACCCCAATTTTAGAGAAACCGTATAAAAATTCAAAATTTCCAAAATGCAAATTCTAGAGAGGAATCTGCGTCACTTCTGCGACGTGCCTCTGTATATAAAGTGTCTATTTTTTTTAATCAGTCCAAGACTTTTAAGTCTTGGGTCTAAGTGTTCCCATACATGAAAATGCCTATACTTAACCATTTTTCACCGTCATATCATCCTAAACATTCCCCAATATTCACTCAAACACAACCAATTTTTTCACTCCTAAACTCAAGACTCAAAACTCTTTCCTGATCTCAAGGTTCTTCTCAAGCTTTAAGTCTCCATCTCCAATCTTCATCAAGTTCATATCGAAAGCTAAGGTATGCGGGTTTCTTTCATAGGTTCCTTTCAACCATGATACACAAGCTCTTTTTACTCAAAATTGCATGATTTAAAGTTGATTTACTCATGGGTCTTATCTATTATGAAAATTACTGCACACTATGTTGGGTTTATGAAATTGTGACTGTTTTACTATGTTTGGAGCTATGAAGCAAGGGTCTATTATGAGAATTGATGAAGGGTATTGATTGATATTGTTTGAGGGTGTTACCAAGTATCTATTAATGGCTTTACACTGATTTTTCTAGCATGATTTCACTTTTGAATTGCATGGTTTTACACTATCATTACATACCCTCTAAATATTTGATAAAATGTCCTGTTGTGGATTCTTGAGGAATTGAAGGTCCAATGTATATCTTATGAGATGAACGACTATATGATGATGAAATGATGATACAATGATGATGAAAAGGAATGTATGTATATGATGATGAAAGGAGTGTATATATCTCTATATGGTGTTGGGGATGACCAAGCGAAGCTCGGGGGTTTGTAGGCTCGGGTAGCCTATCAAGGTGTTGTTACCTTCGTTGCCTAGCTCGGGGGGTGGTAGGCCTGGGTAACCTTGTTGGGGGTTGGTACCCATCAACCTGGATGGGAGGTTTGTTCTCTGTCAAACTCGATGGGAGGTTAGTACTCCGTCAACCTCGTTGGTGGGTTTGTACTCTATCAACCTCATGAAGGGGTTGTTACCTCATACGCCTATCCAAGGGGGTGGTAGGCCTTTGCTTGCACTAAAATTGTCACTCCTTACACTCATATTATGATCTATATAAGCATGGTTTTACTTCAAGCATCATTCATACATGTCATATTACTAGTATGCTATTCATTGCTTATGATTATGCATTTTGCCTATGATGTCTACTGCTTGTTGCATTCCATCCTACATACTTAATACATTCAAATATACTAACTCATACTCTATGCCCATATGATGTCACCATGTAGGAACCGATGCACCGTTTGATCATCCTCCTCCTCTACGTGGCTAGTATGACTTCTATCAAGCTTGTTGGTGAGTCCTCCATTCCGAGGATGTTACTTATGATCTCTTCCTATGTATTAAGACTTTATCTTTGACTTATGTATTGACTATGAGGTGAGCTTGGTTGCTTCTTCTTGGCCTTCGCTCTTATCTATGTAGTAGAGGTGTTGTTGGACATGTTATGTACCTATGCTATAAGCTTTGACTCTATTGACTCTTGATGTTCATGATATAGAAAGTTTCTCTTAGTCCCTATTCCCCTTATTTACATTTATCTCATATTTTCATTCTAATTGCTCTCGCGACAAGGACGTGTAATGATATGCTATAAGGCTTATTTGGGATTACTTCGGGTTCTCCATTCGCCGGTCACGTCTAGTCCCTGCGCTTGGGTCGTGATAGTTAGTACTTGACATGTACTAAGTTGCGGGGTGCAATGCAAACAAAGAGTATGAGCCATAATAATCAAGATGCATAATCATGATAAATAGACATAAGTTCAATATGATATAGAAATCAATCTTTTAGCCAAACATGTATAAAGATAATCAAACTTGCATAGCTTATCATACACATGTGGGAACAGACCCCAACTGACATATAAGACCAAGCAAGCTACTACTTAAAATCTCGATGTTTGCCTCCACATCGGAAAAGAAAGTGGTCTACTTTCAAAGGTAAACCAAACTTGACCTCACATAATGGGTAACTTAACCTAGTTGGTATCACTAGTAAAAGTCCTTTTGGGGAAAATAGCATGAAACTATGGTGGCACATAGTTAAGAGACAAAGACTTTATATAAAGACTCCTTGTGTTGAGCCCCCACCTTATGTATCTTTCAGTACTAAGTCTAGTCCCACAGAATACTTGACATAATCATAGGTGTAATCATAACTTGAATGACTCGTGAAAACATGATCTCATGGAAAGAGTAGATCATTCATATACTTGACCACTACAAGTGAGCATATACCATATACTAGAGGATAAAACATTTCATAAAGTTGACCCCTTCTAACAGGTGTTGCTTTACACATGAGGATAGGACTTGTAATATACTTGACCCCTTCTAGTGAGCATTAGTTGGTACATGAGGGTAAAACACTTATCATTCTTGACCACTCATGTAGAAATATTCATTCACAAGAGGGTGGAATATAGTATAAGGGCTCAACATCTTACTTAAAAATCATAGGAACTTTTCATGAGTTCAATGTATGATTAGGAGCCCATAATTTATCATATCATGTTTTTCTTGCAATTCATGTAATAATATTTCATCAACATAAGAATCCTTATCATGTAAATTTAGTCAAACATGGTGGATATATACACATATATTTACAATCATGCAATTCAAAAGGTATGTCATAGGGAAAGTAAAGTCAATTCATTTGGATGTTATTCAAATCAACCCACCAACATTGTAGTGAAAGCCCAATTTGGGTTTAATGAAATACATCTTTAAATTCACAATATTTCATAGTTAACATAGTTCACATCTTGCATAGCTTCAATAGATATAAATCAACTCATGCAATAAGCCTTCAATAGACATTCATGCTCAATCAATCAATACTTGAAGAATCCATGCTCAATCCATGTTTATAATGCATAACAAAGTTTACCCATAAAGTATTCAACTTCAAAAATTATAAAATTTAGTAATGGAGAAGGATGGGTTTCTTGGGTGAAAAAATCCCCATGAATGAAGCCCATATATCTTTAACTTGAGACTTTCTTGAAGAAAAACTTGTGGAAGTCTTGAGGCTTCACTTGGCTTTCTTAGAATCGAAAGTAGTTCTTGAAATCTTGAGATTGAAATGAAGGATATAATGAAGTTTAACAGAAGATTTTGAGGGATTTTTATGAGTTTTAGGGCTGAAAATTGGCTAAGGTATAAGGGTATCCCATCTATATAAGCATTGGATTATTATCCAATTGTCCTTAAGTGAAAACAGGAAATTGAGGAACTTTTTGAACAAGAGCGTGACAAGTCCGTGACAAGTCCGTGACACAAACTTGTTATAGAGTAGTTCATTTTTGCATGAAGTTCAAGTTTTTCCCTGTTTTGGCCCAGGAAAGGGTTTGAGCAATTTTTTCACTATCTGGCAACAAGTCCGCGATGTGGACTTTATTGGTCACGCCCTTAACACCCAAAATATTATTTTTCACTATGGGCCATCTATAAATTGACTACCCCCCTTTCCTACACATTTTTCCCCTTGAAACTGAATATGAAGTTGGATTTGCAAAATCATGCGCGAATTTTAAGATATTTAAGAAATACACTATATGGTATTTTTTTGAGGCATGTGAGAGGTTTTACATTATCTCCCCATTGGGAATATTCATCCTCGAATACAAATGAGACGTATATAAGAGGAGTGATTAGATAGCCTTCAACTTAACAAGAATTCAATAAATGCACTTAAACATCACTCTCAAAAAGTTCAAACTTATGCATCAAGATCTTCAAAACTTATTACCATGAATATACAAGCATGCAAAAATGACATAAGGGTTGAACTTCAAGACTTTACACCATATATAGGAGTTAAATTATTACCTTAGGCTTGAGTAGAGTAGAATAGGTATGGGCATCGCTTCTTTATGTCCGCTTTGGCTTCCCAAGTGGCGCTTTCGACTTGTTGATTCCTCCAAAGGACCTTGAGGGATGCCACATCTTTGTTTCTCAGCCTCTTCAGTTGCCTATCTAATATTTTCACTAGGATCTCCTCATAGGTCAAGTTATCTTCTACAGCACCCATAACTTCCAAAGGTACTATAGAATTTGGGTCACCGACATACTTCCTTAACATGGATACATGAAATACCAAATGCACCATACTCATTTCCCTAGGCAACTTCAATTCATAGGAAACCCTACCAATTCTCCTAAAATTCTATATGGACCTACAAACCTTTGGAAACTTTCCCCTCTTACCAAATAAGACCATAACCCTTTATGGATGAGACCTTCAAATACACCCAATCATCAACATCAAACTCAAGATCTCTCTTCCTCACATCAGAGTAGGACTTTTGCCTACTTTGAGCTGTCTTAAATCTATTCCTTATCATACTCACCTTCTCAAAAGTTTCCATGACCAAATCCGGGTCTAATAAAGAAATACCCCCACATCAAACCACCTAACCACAGATCTACATCGCCTACCATATAGAGCTTCAAAGGGAGCCATTCTAATGCTTGAGTGATAGCTATTGTTACAAGCAAACTCAATTAGTGGAAGATGTTCATCCCAACTATGCTTGAAATCCAAAACACAAGCCTTAGCATATCCTCAAGAGTTTGAATTGTCCTTTTGGTTTGTCCATCCATTTGAGGATGAAAGGCGATGCTAAGCTTGACTTTGGTAACAAGACCTTTTTTGAAGAATCTCCAAAAGTGGGAAGTGAATTGAGCATCACGATCCAAAATAATAGACAATGGTATCCCATGCAACCTAACCAACTCATGGATATAAACCTTGGCATAATCTTCGGCACCATAAATTATTTTAACTGGTAGGAAGTGAGCTAATTTTGTCATTTGATCAATAATAACCCAAATAGAATCAAAGTGCTTTCTAGTCTTTGGCAAACCAATCACAAAATCCACATTGATCTCTTCCCACTTCTAAGTAGGAACCTCTATGTATTGGGCTAGGCTACCCGACCTTTGATGTTCAGCTTTGATTTGTTGGCAAGTGTGATAACTGGCTACAAACTTAGAAATACCACCCCACCAATACACCTCTCTCAAGTCCCTATGCATCTATGTAGAACTGGGGTGAATAGAGTAGGATAAATTATGTGCCTCATTCAAAATCAAATCCCTTAACCTATCAAAATTAGGCAGACATAACCTACCTTGGTATCTAAGAACATCATCTTCCCCTTGGGAGAAACCTCCACTTTACCATCCTTCATCGAAGCTTTCAATTCTAGTAAGGTGGGGTCAAGGTCTTGTTTGGATTTGATCTTTTCAATTAAAGAAGATTTGGAGCCTTCAATAACCACCACACCTCCATTTTCAACTTGATTTAACCTAACTCCCCAAACTAGCTAAATAGTGAACTTCTCTAGCCAATTCCTTATTGCTATCATCAATATGACCTACACTATCTATGGAAATTCTACTTAGATCATTGGCCACGACATTAGCTTTACTGGGATGATAGTGCAAACTCATGTTATAATCCTTAAGGAGTTTTAATCACCTTCTTTGACTCAAATTAAGATCTATTTGTGTGAACACATATTGGAGAATTTTGTGATCGGTGAATGCATCTACATGAACCTCATACAAATAATGACGCCATATTTTCAAAGAAAATACCATGGCCGCCAATTCAAGATCATGAGTGAGATAATTACGCTCATACACCTTTAGTTGCAAAGAAGCATATGATATGAATTTGCCACTATGCATCAATACACACCCAAAACCAACCCTTGAAGCGTCACAATAAATCACAAACCCTTATAACCCTTCTGGTAGAGCCAAAAGAGGAGCGGATGTGAGCTTGTCTTTCAAAGTTCAAAAACTTTTTTCACATTCGTCAATCCAAACAAATTTTGTCTTCTTTTATGTCAATTTTTGTCAAAGGGGAAGCAATTGAACAAAAACCATTCACAAACCTCCGGTAATACCTCACTACTCTTAAGAAACACATTCGTTGGTCCAAACAAATTTTTCCTTCTTTTGTGTCAATTTTGTCAAAGGGGAAGCAATTGAAGAAAAACCATTCAAAAACCTCTGGTAATGCACCACTAATCTTAAGAAACTCCTAATATCCATTGGAGTCAAGGCCCTAGGCCAATTACTTATCACTTCTTCTTCTTAAGGTCTACTTTTATTCAATCACTTAACACCACATGCCCTAGGAATGCGACTTCCTTCAATTAATATTCATATTTATCAAATTTAGCAAACTCATCCCTCAAAGTTTGCAACACTACCCTCAAATGTTTTACATGTTCTTCTTCACTTCAAGAGTAAACCAAAATAACATCAATGAATAGTACAACAAACATATGAAGGTAGGGTTTAAAGCCCTTATTCATAATCAATAAATATCATTGGTGCATTAGTTAAGCTAAATGGCATCACTACAAATTCAAAATACCCATATTTAGTTTGAAAAGTCACCTTGTGAATATCACACTCCCTCACCCACACTTGATGATATCCGATCGAAGATCAATCTTAGAAAACTGACTAGTCTCGTGTAGTTGATCAAATAGGTCATCTATCCTTGGCAATTAGTGACCTTATTGAGTTGTCAATAGTCGATGCACATTCTAAGTGAGCCATCTTTCTTCCTTATAAACAACACTGATGCACCCCAAGGTGACTTACTAGGCCTTATAAAACCCTTCTCTAATAAATCTTTCAATTGATCCTTCAACTTCTTAAATTCCATTGGGGCCACATGATACAGGAGAATGGAAATGGGTTGTGTATTAGAGAGGAGGTCCATACCAAAATCTATCTCCCTTTTGTGAGGGACACTGGGAAGTTCATCAAGAAACACATTGACTACTGGAACCTACTCGATAGGAAGAACTTTAGACTCAACATTCCAAACCTTTACAAGATGATAAATGCAACCCTTAGAAATTAATCTTTGGGCCTTAAGACAAGAAATAAACCTACCCTTAACCACTGAATTATGACCTTTCCCCTCAAGGATGGGCTTATTAGGAAATTGGAACTTAACTTTGCGGGTTCTATAATCAATAGAAGCGTAGTATGCATGTAACTAGTCCATCCCAAGGATGATATCAAAATCTACCATGACAAGCTCAACAAGATCATAAGATAAGACGTTATGCAATATAGACACAGGACAATCTCTATAGACTCTTTTAATAATGGACTCACTAATGGCAGTAGACATCTCATAGGGTTCACACAACAATTCAGGGCACACATGAAGCTTATTAGCAATAAAAGGAGTAATGAAAGAAAGAATGGAACCGGAATCCAATAAGGCATACACATCAAAATCATAAACCTTCAACATATCAATGACAATATCAAACACCTCATCCACACCTTGCCTCCCTTAAAGAGCATAATATCGATTGTAACATGGAGCACCCCCTTGTTGGCCTCCTTTTATCCTTTGATCAACATGAGTACCTTGTCCTTGAGGACAACCATCTTGTCACGTCCCAAGCCTAGGGCCTAGACATGACCGGTGAATGGGTAACCTGAAGGAACCCTAAACAAGCCTCGTAGCATATCATTACACATCCTTTATCGCGGAAGCAATAAAATATGACATTAAGCGATAGGCATAACAAGGAAAATGGGACGAAGGGTAAGCTTCAATATCATAATATCAAGGAGCAACAGAGTCTAGACTCACTGCATAGATAACATATCCAACAACACCTCTACTACATAGATAAGAGTGGGGGCTAAGGCAAACAACCGGGCTCGCCTTCACAGTCAATACATAACCAAAAGAAAGATAGTCTTAATACATAGCAAGAGATCACAGGCAACATTCCCAAAATGGAGGAATCACCAACAAGCTTGTAGGACAATCGAACTAGCCACATGGAGGAGGAGGATGATCAAGCGGTGCTCTAGTTCCTACATGGTGACATTATGTAGTCATAGAGTATGCATTAGTAAATTTGAATTTACTAGTATGTAGGATGCAATGCAAAAAGACATAGGCATTATAGTCAAAATGCATAGAGATAGACAATAGCTAGCATAATAACAATATGACATGTATGACTAATGCTTAAGTAACACATGCTTACATAGGACATAACATATATGCAAGAAGAGACCATTAAACTATTGGTGGATCGTCATACCCTACCGACTGTAACACCTCACATATTACATGAACTAATGCTATGTAAATGAAACATGATATGGTTTGGCCAAATTAGCGCCAATTCTTAAAAGTACTTGAGTCTCATGTTAATGGGCAATTTGTGCATCTAAAGCTTTAGAGGGTCGAGTGTATACATGTTTTGTGTTAAATTGAGGAGATTATAGCCCTAAGAAAAGTAAAAGAATTGAGTTGCTTATAGGACTTGATAAGCTAGTAGGTGAGTCACCTACTTGCTTAGCTTAAATTTGCTAGCTAAACAGAGCCGAGGCCCAACGTCGACTTTGTCCAAGATCGATTATGAATAAAGTTCATGTTAAGGGGGTAAATTTAGCCTATGTTTTAGCATCATAAATGGAACTTATTTTTAGTCCATGTAGAATGTTAAAAAGGCCCAAGTTTAACACAACCCACTTGACTATTTGGGCCTAAAACTAATTAAGAAGAAAGCTAGAAAATGGGCAGTGAAGGTTAATCAAATTTGAGACCCATTTAGGCCAAATTATGAGGGACAAGATGCTGCATAACAAGTGTATTAACATGTGTTCATGTGTGGGTAAAATTCAAAGAGAAAGTCATTCAAAGAAGTCTTTAAAAACGACTCAAAAGTAGCCCTCTAGTCATTTCCAATTGAAACACGTTTTCAATTTTTCAAACAAGTTTTTAGTTTTTCAAAAGACTCTTATCTTCTCTTTATTTCACTTTACCAATCAGCTATTGAAACCTTCTAAGGTTCTAAAAGGAAATCAAAATCTTAAAGGAAAAGGTAAGTGATCATAATTGTATATTTAGTATGGTTTCTTCATGAAAAACAAGAAGTATATGCTGGTGTGTTGTGCTGGAAATTCTGGACAGCTTGTGTCCTAAGGATTGTGGTGAATTTTTCATGTTGTTCAAGAGATTTTTCTCTTCTTGGTTGGCTGAATTATGAAGTAAGAATTATGTTGTTAACAAGGTTTAGTTTGTTAGTCATGTAATTAAGCTGCTACACTACTTTTATAGCCTGCAAAGATGTATTGTGGTACAACGTCGTAATTGTACTCTTAAAAGAAATTTATGAGTTGATAGTTGTAATATATTGTTCCACGACCATCCACTATTTTGGGACAATTTTTGGATTATTGTAAGATTGGGTTTTTATGATAAAAATGTTGGAAACAATTTAGTTAAAGTTAAAACAGGTTTGAGATTGTTGACGTCGAAGAGTGGAGAAAGGATGTAACATTGTGCCGCTTGTTTGTATGTTGTGAAGAATTGTTATGTGTTGTGTCTTGTGGGTTGTTGTAAGACTTTTAAGGGTCTGAAATAAGATGTACATGACATGTATATAAGAGTGTTTGTTAGAAAGTACCATTATAAGCGAAAAGGGTGAAGAAATGTCTTCGTGTCGCCTTGCTCTCGGATATTAGTTTTTATGGTATTGAGCTACTAAGGAGTGTTTCGTCACTACTAATACTGGTATTATTGTCTAATATACTATAGATAAATATTTAAGGGAAAATACAGCCACTTCAAGGTAGTAACGAGGTCATATAACGAGGTATGTAAGGCTACTTGATTTCGTATCGTTTGGCATGAAACATAGATCCC
>JAOTQR010000046.1:53708-65367 GCA_025774065.1 Solanum ossicruentum | reverse complement strand
TTAGTCACTAAAACAAAGGAAACTCTGCCGAATTTTCTGTAGAATTGTTCACGTCGTCGCGTGGGTTTGTATTCATATCAGTGCCTAATCGGCACTAGTCACGGTCCCGGGGTCGGGCTGTGACAATAGCTCGATCCAAAAGAGGAAGAAGAACGTGAGTAGGATCCGGACTCACAACCTATACACACATGTGTAAAAAAATAAGGGTGAGTATCAATGCACCCAATAAGAGGACCTGATCACAAGTAGAGAATAAAGAACTATGCACTCCTTCCATCCCAACCACATACCTCCGAACTCTATACACACAGACACACACAAAACAAAAAATTCAGTCTCAAACTACGATGTCTCAATAGTCCAAACTCAAGTGTATACAAGATCCAAGTCATCCCCCCCCCCCCACACACACACACATTTCTATTATATAAAAAGCCAATCCTTGGACAAGCAATGACATTTTAGTAATTTCAACTTTATTTAAGGACAAAAATAATAATTATATAATTAATGGTCAAAATAAATAAAATTCTAGAAGAATCCATAATATTTTTACTTATGTTATGAGCCCATAAAGATATTTTTGTAATTGTGTTAAAATGAAAAGTTTCGGTTGGTTAATTTCTATCAAACAATAATAAATGCTAAGCTTGTTTGGACATATTCAAAAAGAAAATTTTGAACTAATTTAAAATAAAATGATTTTGAATAGTTGATTTTTCACTCCTAAAAATGCTATTGAGGATTATTGCGTAAACATGTTTTTGGTATTAAGTTACATAATGTGATCATTACCAAAATTTGTATCTTAAATTACTAAAATAGTCTAAAAATAACGTATCAATATTTTTATTTAATTTAAAGAAAATGTCAAATTTAGTGTCTGAAGATAAAATAATGTTTGACTATCAAAAAATTAATAAATTGATAATGTATTCATCAAAATATTAAAAGTTATTTGTTTTTCATTTTTATGTATGATATTTTCTTAATACCAAATACGATAAACTATTTAATAGAGAAAATCTGAAGAAAAAAATTTATAATTCAAATTTGAGGAATGTTAAATTATAAAATAAAGAAAAATGAGGAGTTAAAAAATGAAGCAGAACAACAAAAGAAAATGTCAATAGAAAAGGAATATGTTGAGAAATATTAAAAGAAAATCTAAAAAATAAATAAAGGGAAAAATAACTTGAAAAAGAAAAACAATTATATTGGTTATTTTGTGGGGGTAAGATTCAAAGTTTTCTCTTACGGCATGATATTTAGAGTTCAATATCATTTTTTTTTTAAAATTTGATTTAGAATTTAATATTTAGGTAATTGTTAATATCATATGGAAATAGAGTTGCTTTCATGATTTTTTAATTTTTGTGAAATTAAAATATTAGCTTTTTAATAAATACTTTCAATATTAACATCCAAATAAATAGAACTATTTCTTCTTATTGAAGATAATAATAAAATGAAACACAATTCATCGACAAAGCTAACTACAAATAAATTATACTTGAGTTGATCAAAGATTTGTATTATATTATCATATGCAAAACTTGTGGTGCAAATATTATAAATTGAAGGTAACAAGGGTGGAAAATAAATACTGCTTGCGAAAATATATGAAGATTGACAATTATTTTAAACATATCAATATTTTATATAATCCTAGAACATGAAATCTACTAATTCATAATCTAACATACTTCTCTATTCTTTTATGCATAGAATTTCTTAGAATTCAGCTTTAAAAAGTTTGATTGTAAATGACGCATTTATATCACATGAGCATTTGAAAAACATGATAAAGTAATATATTAAAGTTGTTTACTGAAAATAATATGTGAATGAGCCCGTATATATCACAATACCTCAATAATCCAATCTCCACGATATATAAGGTTCAAATCATTCAGTAGATCATACTTAGTATATTTTTCACATTGAAGCAAGGAATGGAATGGAATGTCATGAAATGCAAGCAACATAATGCAAATGTCAAGTAATTGCGATGTATATCTGTCCTAAGATACACATTCGCTAATATAGTCAGACCGGAACCCATGGGAACCACAAATGGACCGTATATCCATCGAAACCATTTTCCTTCGGCATTTATTTTCATATCTAATCGAAAGCATGAATTCACATGTAATCAATATAAAATCATATAATTGAGTGGAATCATGCATAATCAAGTAAAACAAGATCAAATGAATCATAATTGAAGGAATTCATATTAAATTTCATGAACTCTAAATTATATTGAGATGAACTTGATTGGAAATTCATGTAAAACCTTGAAATCAACTATTTAATATCAATTCATGTACAATTCAATTGAAATCATGAAATAAAACGTAACTTATGAAATTTCATGGTAAATAATAAAATTTCATATTTTTTATATTGAAACTCATGGAGAAAAGGAGAATTCTTTGGGATTCATGGATGAAAAGAGTCCATCAATCAATATCCACATACCTTGAGTGCAGTCCTTGAAAGTTTTTGAAAATTGATAGTCGAGAGTGAAGAACCCTAGCTCGACCTTTAATGGAGCCTTGGAGAAGAAGAAACTTTGAGAGAATTGATAAATTGAATGAATAATTAAAAATAGAGTAGAATTCATGAGTAAAATGATTATTGGGTGATTTATAGGATCAAAATGATGTAATTTAGGGGTTAGGACAGTAGGAAAGGCCCAAAATACCTTTCATTTAAAATTTCCAGACAGGGACCGCGAATTAATTCTAATAATCGTACTTCTATATATGGATTGTCCCATTGGATTATGAGAAAGTACGGTAGCTATGTAACCTGACCAACTTTTCATGAGTCCAATCTATAACTCGTAATTCTTTTATTGAGACATAAAACCCCCTCATAGGCCTTGCCTTTAACTCAATATATTCTAAGTATTTTTGTGTTCTACAAGAACCATTTATGAATATACAAGGGTTTATGACCTATCCTGCTTGTTCATAATAAATGTTCTACTATTTGCACATCTCCAAATCATGGATCTCTTTTTTAACAATCACATTTTATGAGTCGTAGTTCCTTTTATGGACCATAAATTTCTTTTGTGATACATCAAATTTCTTGATTTTTTTCTAAGTCTGAGGTGCCATACTCGTCATCCATCTACCGCTCATAAATTCCACTAGATCTCATAATGTGAATCATAAAAACTGCATGGAAAAATTTTTCCTGCAAATTATTTCCTATTCTAACTTTTGGGATATTATAGTCATGTATTGCACTGGGACAACATGGATGAAATGGAGGTTTGCCTCTAGAGTATTACATGATAAAAAGGTGGTACCACCCAGTGTTCTTAAAGGCGAGTGCCTCGTCGCCTTTGGCGAGAGGTGAGGCTAGTCGAGGCGTCGCAGTTTCACCTTAACATGCTGTGGAGAGGCGCTCCTACAAAAGGCGAGGTGAGGCGCCAAAAGGCGAGAGGCGACAGCTTGAGGCGAGGTGCCTATGGCATCGCCTTTTATTTTTTTAATTAAGGAAAACTAATTTTTATAATAAAAAAGACTTCTAGGGTTTATTTAGGAAAAAGCACAAACATACGTGTAACATCCAATAAAATTATCAAAATACCCCTAGAACGGAGATGTACGCATAATGCGTCTTTCAAAGCTCGAATGAAAAATTCGAGACCGAATTTGCGATCAGCGCAGAAAATCGAATGAGAAAATGATCTCAACCCGATTTAAGAGCAACCGAGTCGAAAAATAATTTTTGCAAAATTGACTAGAAAGAGTAAGGGTACACAACACGGACCTATCGCGGACCCAAAACATGAGGGTACATGACAGCTTCGCGATGCGGACCCATCGCGGACCTGCACTATATTTTCTCAATTTTTCGACGGGATTGAATTTTTGAAATTTACATGTGCGTGACAAGTCCGCATCGCAGACTTGTTATCCCGACCTGTTCTACCAAAGTTTAAAATTTTAAACCTTTTGAGGGGCATTCCGGACTTTTCCCAACCCCTCCTAAGCTTAACTCACGACCCATTTAGGTCATTTTGAGGAGTAAATGGGTCAAAAATCGCATTCTAAGTCCTTCTTCATAACACTTGAAAGTTAGGGCTTGAGAGCGAAGAAAGAAGAGCGTGGGGTTGGAGAATTCTTGATGGGTGATTTGAAGAGCTTTATTCCAGGTATGTAAGGCTAAATAAAAACATGAAATTGTTCTTCATATGCCCAATAGATGGTCATAGATGAGTTAAGAGTCCATGAGTCCCCATATATGTTTCTTGAAATCCCTTCTTGATTATTTTCTTAAAAATTGTATCTATTACATGTATTTTCATATGTTGATGATCATCATAAACTTGTTTTCTTGAATTGAATACTTTTCATAAGACATTGTATAAAACCCTATATGTTAACTTTTGAAAACATGCAAGAATGAACCTAAGGATAGAGTCTAGAGCCTTGACGTTAGTATGTTGATGGAAATCGTGACGTGAATATGAGGTTGATATATTTAAGCTTGACGATCCTACGAGTCTTCATAATTGAGTTCTTGATGTTATATCTAAACGACTTCTTCTAATGGATGATTTGAGTCCTCAGTTCTTAAATGAGAATTGAGTTCATTAAGATGAGTTTAAGTCCCTGAAATAATAGAGGACCCTTGAGTTTGAGTTAATTGAGATTATGAGAGTCTCCATGAGACTAATTGAGATGATGAGTGCCTCTACAAGGCTACATGAGATGGTGACATCTTATGAGCATTGAGTCAAGGGAGGAGTATCTAGTATCAAAATGAGTAAGAGTGAGTTCCACTTGCACTCATTACCTACGTCGGCCCAGCATAGGAGAGGATTGAACCAACATATCTCATGGTCCCTACTCGAGTTTACAACCCTGAAATCAATAGAGTATGGTAGAGTTAAGATTCCTCGTGGATCATATTCGTCCCTTGCTTGGAAAGTACGGGACTACTGTGGCAACATCAGTGTGATTGTTGGACAACCTTGGCTCATAAGTGATTTTTATCAGTTAAGAGAAACTCCCAGAAAGTTTCCAAACTAAGTAATCTGAGTCGAGATGAGATGAGATGAGATGATGAGATGAGTTGAGATAAGATGAGTTGAGATGAGTGTTTCTGAGATAAGTTTGATGTGGTTGATGAGTTGATGAGTCACTTGTCTACTCTTTTTCTTTCTTTAGATAGATATTTGACATGTTGATTAATTTTTATATTGATGTGGATTATTGTTTCTATATTATTCTACCTGTTTCGGTTCCACTAAGCTATTTTACATACTAGTACATTATAAGTACTGATGTCCCCTTTTGGACTGCATTGTATTGTGATGTAGATACGCAGGATAGAGGTTAGCAGTGGGCGAATCGTTAAGGACCTTCGAGCGTTCAGCAGATTGGTGAGCCTCCCCCACTTCGGAGGATTCATTACATTATTTTCATCATGCTTTAGAGTTAGTTTTGCTTATATTTTTATTTTGATTGAGGTATCCATGGGTCTGTCGTTGGCACCACCTAATAGTGATAGAGGCTTCATAGACTAGAGTCAGATGTTGATGTTGGAACTTGTGAGCTAGTTTCTTTTTACTAGCCTTTCATAATATTATTATTTGAGACTAGATGATTAGATATGCCCATTTATTCCTTATGTCTTTCACTGATTTGTAGAATGTGTGAATGGATGAATGTGATAAGGCCAAGTGGTTCGCTTGGGGCTAGCAATAGTCTCTGGGTGTCGACCACGTTTTGGGTCCCCTCTCAAGGCGTGACAATACGCTTCTTCACCAGAGTCGACTTGCGCTTTGCTCCAACTTTCAGAGTCGACCGATGACCCTTCAGGTAACTTTTGTCTCTTCTTTTATTCTTTCTTCTTTTCTTCTTTATTCTTCTTTCTCTACTGCTGCGCGACTCTTTTTGTTATCTCACTGAGCTTTTTTTTTTTCTTTCTTCTTCTTCTGTTCTCTTCTTCTTTCACATCTTTGTTCTAGCCCTACGCGACTCTTTTTCTTCTTCTGTTAATCTGTTCAGCTGTTCCCAACTTCCCAGTTGCTCTGTTCCAGTTTACTGGAGCAGAAGACTGCACATTTCTTTTAAAAAAATTATAATCCTTCTTTATTGATATAATACGCTGTATACTAATTTATATAATATTAAATTGTCTATCTATACTATTATTTCATTGGCAGGGGATCCTAGCAAACGGAAGGACCTTGGATGGAATCATGGCATACAAGGACCGATACAAGATTTCGTTATTTGTACATTTTGTACTATCACATCTAATGGTGGAATTAGTCGACACAAGCAACACTTGATCGGTGGATATAAGAATGTAAACAATGTACAAGTTGTCCATCCTAAATTAGAGAAGAAGTAAGGTTGTATGTGGAAAAGAAAAAGGCGAATAACCGAAAATATCAAATGAGAGAGCAAGAAGAACCCGCCATTAATATTGATCTTGATGATGATATGGATGAATTTGATGAGATGATACTTCCGTCAAAATCTCAAAAGATATCTTTGAGTGGAAGTGCATCATCCACGGGGCAGAATGAGATGAAAGGCCCTCTTAGTCTCTATTTTTCTCAAAAAGCACAACAGAAGAGAGGTTTTGAATATAGAGCGGGTTTTGATGAAACCAAGAAAATTTTAAGGGAGTGTGCAATAAATGCTTTTGCATTATGGATGTATGATGCAAGGCTTCCTTTTAATTCTATTAATCACAAATTATTTGACAAATTTATTGAGACAGTAGGACAACATGGCCCCGGGATGAAACCTCCTACTTTTCATGAAGTAAGAGTTACTCACCTTAAAAAGGAGGTGAAGAAAATAGACAAACTTATTGATGAGTATAGAATGCATTGGACAAAGTTTGGGTGTTCCATTATAATGGACAAATGGATGGCACAAAATGATAAAATGATCATTAATATTTTGGTGAATTCCCTAATCAGTAGTGTATTCCTAAATTCTGTTGATGCTAGCAACGAATCTATCGATTCTACCAAAATGTTCAACTTATTTGAGAGCACTATTAAAAGAATCGGGCCGAAAAATGTTGTACAAGTTATCACCGATAATGATAGTCAGAATGTTAAGGTGGGAAACATGATTATAGATGGGTACGAGCACATTTATTGGACTTCATGTGCCGCTCACTGTATTAATTTGATGTTTGGTGATGTATTCAAGATCAATCCATATGCTTCGGGTAATATCACTCTCCTATCCACTAACTTTCTTTATAGTTAAGATTTAATGCTTATTAGCTACTAATTACCATAATATTGTTTTAACAGTTTTTAAGAAGGCCATCAAGATCCATTCCTACATTAGTCAAAGGCCATTGTTGTTAAATTTAATGAGAAAATTTATCAATGAAAGAAATTTGGTGAAACCAATCAAGACAAGATTCATAAGGACTACTTGACTATAAGAGCTAAGTACAATCAAAAGAAAAATTTGAGAATGCTAATCCTCTCAACCGAGTGGACTTGCACAAGATTTGCGAAAGAAACTTTGGGAAAAGATGTTGCCAGCCTTCTTATTTCAGCCCACTTTTGGAATGTTGTTGTTAGGGCCCTTAAAGTTTGTGGTCCTTTAACAACATGGCTTCATTTGGTGGATGGGGAGAGAAAACCCCTAATGGGCTACATTTATAAAGCAATGGATAGAGCAAAGGAAGCTATTGCGGAGGTCTTTAATGGAGTTAAAAAGCAATATGAGAAAGTGTTTGAATTATTGATGCAAGGTGGAATGACCAAATCCATTGACCTTTGCATACTGCAGGCTTTATTTTGAACAAAGTAGTGTTTTATAAAGCTCGTAACAATGGCACCATACATCAAAATGTGTGATCGGGTTATCATGCATGTGTTGAGAAGATGAACCCCGATATAGCAACATAAGATTTACTAGTTGTTGAGCTTCCTAGGAGCAAAAATGTTGAGGGACTATTTGGTTGTGGTCAGGCTCAAAGAGCCAAAGACACAAGGTCACCCGGAAAGTGAGTTGATTTAGTTCTTTATAATATAGTTTTACTTAAGTTATTTGACTTACTTATACTTATTAGTAAGTATTAACCTTTAAATTTATTTTTTTTACAGCTGAATGGTGGTCACTATTTGGTAGTCAAACTCCAAACTTGCAAAAGTTTACCATGAAAGTGTTAAGTCTAACTTGTAGCTCATCCGGATGTGAGTGAAAGTGGAGTGTGTTTGAACACGTAAGAAGAATATTTTATACCCTTATAATCCCAATATCCATAATATATTATTATACTAATTAGTTAAAGTATTATACTACTTATGTACAGATCATTCTAAGAAGAGAAATAGGCTTGCACTATTGCGTCTCAATGATCTAGTGTACATTAAGTACAATAGAACATTGAAACGTCTTTATGATACTTGTGACACCATAGATGCAACTGCGTTGAATTATATTGATGAGTTAAATGAATAGTTGGTTGGAGGCCCCGAAGATCAAGAAGATGAACTAGTATATGAGAAAGGTGATCTTACTTGGGGTACAGTTGCTACGGCTATTGGAGCTGGCGAGAGCAACTGTGGTCTTAGGGGAGCTCCTTCAAGAATAAGGGCACTTGACAAGGGCAAGGGGGTAGCTTCAAGTTCAAGTAGAACACGGACATTAATTGATGAAGAATCCGAGGAGGTAGAAGATGAGGAGTAATATAATCAAAATAAAATTAATGTTGATCTTGAAGATCTTAATAATCTTGAAGAACAATAGACTTCACTATTGTTTGTCAATCTAGACTTTTATTTGCCTTGATATCTATTGTTAGTTTTTGGTTTGTCTTTTTGGATTGAAATAGATCATGCTATCTATTATTAGTTTTTACCTTTTTGAATTGAAATATTTTCTAATATATGTTATTGCTATTGAGATTTTGGATATTTATATGCAATTAAATATTTTAAATATTGGTATAAATTGGCGCCTCAATTCAAAAAGGCGAGCACCTCGCCGCGAGGTGAGACAGAGCCTTGTAGCCTTTTGCCATCCAAAACACTGGTATCATCTAAACCTAAAGAAAAGTTCTATATTTTAACACTCAATTTGACCCCCCTTTCTTCAAATTGTATTTGTTTGAGCTTTTAAGTTAGTTATTATTTTTATCAATAATTCCTATTATATTTACAGCTTCCTACTATTACCGTCGATATTATTATATTCTAATTACTATTAGTCTTACGATCATCACGTTTTCTTTGAAATTAGTAATAAAGCTACATTCAAACTTTCTATTACCGCTATCTTTTTTAAGCTTCTTACTTATTAAATTAGTTACAAGTCAATATTTTAAATTAATATTTTTGCCAAATCATTATCAGAAAGTTATAATATTGACACCATATTCTTTTACATATTAATTATATATTATATTTTGTTATAATATTAGAAGATCAAAAGAAATAATTTTGAAAGGACAAAAATTCAAGAACCTTCAGCCAATCAGATTATCATATCTATCCCCAAAACTCAATTCAAAGCCCTAAGTTCAGCCCAAAGTTGTCACCAAAACAAGCATAAATTCATCCTAAATTACCCAAACCCTAATCAATTTTCTGAACCAACAAATAACTTGTCCCTTTCTATTTTCACTATCATTTTCTTTTTCAAACTATGCCCAGCATCCTTCAATGAAGGCAAAGGTCACCGACACCATCTTTTTAAATGTAATTTTCATCTTTTTCTTCTAGAGAAATTAGACACCATATTTTTTTCCCTCATTCAGACTCCCTTCTTTAATTTGGTCAACAATGAGAGACTAGAATACCTCTAAAACCTTTGAGAAAGAATCAACAGTCAAAGATTTTGAATTCAAATTACTATTTCACCTTTCAAATCCCGTCCAAATGCTAAATGCATAAATCCAACTTTTTTTCCCTCTTTATAAATACTAGCTCTTTTAGCCATTTGACGTTTTTTTTTGGCTTGCTAAAAATATGCTCAAAAGGTACTGTTTTTAATCTTTAATAGCATTCTATTTTTTTTAAAAAATATCATTTTACTGATTTTGACCTTTTTTGAGCCTTTCTGTAACACCTCCTAAATTATTCTACCTTGAATGATCTTAAAAATTCCCAAAAATTTGAGAAAAGTGTTGTCAAGACCTGGACATGGGGTCTAGAAGTGACATGACAAATGGGGACTCGAGAGTCCCAAACAAGCCTCAAAGTATCCAAATTCACATCATCGGTTTAGAAGTATATTAAAAAATAAGCACATAGTTCTAAGGGACGGAGAAGTAGGACTCACACTATGAAGATATCATAGGAGAAGGTGAACATGGATTCACGTAATATGTAGCATATAAAGACTAAAGGGCGGGTAAGTATGACTCACACTATGGGGGAAATTCAAAATTTAGGATCTTCCACATTTCCACATCAAACATATATATATGTATCATAATTTCCATAATCAATCCATAATTGTCATATCCAAAGAATAACCATAAGCATAAGGTTAAATACAACATATGACACATAGATCCGATGAGAATCTACAAGATGTCCAACAATGCCTCTAGTCATAAGTTGGGATGAGGGTCAAGACATGTCCCATGTTCACCCTCAAGTAAAGATAGCATAAGCAAAAGCTACATAAGATAAAGGAATGATGGCTTGTCCTTGAAAAATAGGACTTACCATAACAAGCGAAAACTTGAGATCCTAGCTAAAGTCGTATGGTGGGTGATCATAGTCCTCGGTACCTATATGATGAGATCATGTAGGTAAAAGTATGCTTTAGTACATTTGAATGTACTAAGTATGCGAGGTGTAATGCATGTAACTTACCAAAACCTACAAATGATGTTAGATGACAAGGACACATAATATAGAAAGAATCGTATATCAAAGAATGTAATATAATGAGATGCTATGAAATTCATGATGCATGAAATGCAAATGATGCTCATATATATAGTGGGATGTGATCTCAACCGACATGAGTAAGACCTAGCGAGCTATTACTTGGAATCCCGATGAAATCCCCTTATCGGTAAAGAGGTGGTCTACATGCCAAAGGTAAACCATACTTCACCTTATGGGAACACATCCCATTTCATATGAAGCAAACTTCCTTACGGGACCATATCCCATTTCGGATAGGATTTCCACATATAGCATATCATGTCATATTATACTTCACCTTACGGGAACCTATTCCCTTTTGTATGAAGCAACCTTCCTTACGGGAACATATCCCATTTCGAATAAGATTTCACGTAACCTATGTTAGGCACATAGTTCTAGGAAAGAAAGCACCTCCTCAATTCATCGATGCTAAGTCATTATCCCACAAAAATACTTATAGTATACATATATATACTTTCAAAGAGAAGTAAGTCTCATCAAAACATTTCAATGCATTCTTAGGCCTAGAGGCCAACATTATTCATAATAATTCATATTTAGGCTCAAATGTCAAATCGTAACTCATAGTCATAGTACTAATGTATAGGAATAGCTCATTCATACATTCTGTTAGACCCCGTAATTAGCTAAATGGAGGTCAATTGCTCATTCGGAAAAATTATTGTGATTGAAGTATATTTTAAATTTAACGAACTTATGGTGCGGGAGTAAGGAATCAAGTGAATTTGGCGGGTAAAA
>JAOTQR010000046.1:26005-45341 GCA_025774065.1 Solanum ossicruentum | reverse complement strand
TCCATCAACCTCATGAAGGGGTTTGTACCTCATGCGCTTCTCCAAGGAGGTGGTAGGCCTTGGATTGCACTAAGAATGGTCACTCCTTATACTTATTTATGATCCATATAAGTATGATTTACTACAAGCATCTTTCATACATGCCATATTGTTATATTACTCAATGCCTATGATTATGCATTTTGATTACGTTACTATCACTTCTTGCATTGCATCCTAAATACTTAGTACATTCAAACGTACTAACCGTACTCTATGCCTACATGATGTCACCATGTAAGAACTGGTGCACCACTTGATCATCCTCCTCCTCCACGTGACTAGTATAATTGTCTCTCAAGCTTGTTGGTGAGTCCTCTATTCCAAGGACGTTGCTTATGATCTCTTGCTATGTGCTAAGACTATTTTTCCTTTATTTATGTATCGACTATGAGGCTGAGCCTAGTTGTTTGTCGTGGCCCCCGCTCTTATCTATATAGTAGAGGTGTTGTTGGACATGTTATGTACCTATGCTATGAGCCTTGACTCTCTTATTTCTTGATGTTATGATATGAAAAGTTACCCTTAGTCTCAATTTCCTTGTTATTCCTATCTTAATGTCATTTTTCAATTGCTTCCATAACCAAGGATGTCTAATGCTATGTTATGAGGCTTGTTTGGGGTTCCTTCGGGTTCCCCTTTCTCTGGTCACGTCTAGGTCCATGGCTTAGGTCGTGACACCCTTTTTGATCAATCATGCAACATAAGCTATATGGATCTGTTAGCTAATTCACAAACCTATGGTGGCAACATAGTTATGGGACAATGGTTATCTACCAAGGTTCTCTCGGTGCTAGGTCACAATCCCAAGGAATACTTAAATCATACTTATAGTCATGATATGCAAAGCATAATAATACCATAATATTTTCATAGAGTAGCTCTTCAAAACCAAAGCTTCATAATATCAAGATAGGGCCTCATATCTTCATAATTTTTCACAATATTCTCATATCTCATAGCATGCATAATAGCCCTTCAAATTCATAACATTCATAATTTACATGTCTTGCCATAAGGCTTTCATCAACACAAGAAGCTTGGTACACAACTTTAATTAAACATTGTGTGTGTGCATATATATATGCTCAAAATCATGCAAAGGTCAAGATTTAGGACATGAGAAGAGAAAACAAAGTCCATTTCAAATCATTCAAAGTAACCCACCGTGACAAGGTAAAGCTTAGTTAGGGCGCCCTTAATCCCCCATAAAAATTCATAAGTTTCACATGGCATTTCAATACAATATAGTATACAAAGGTAATACCATAAATCACTTCATAATGTCATCATATAAAAGAGTTCATAAACTTCCATAAATTTCCATAACTTGATAATAGATGAGGAAAAGGAATGGTTGAGTTTGCGGAGGAAAGGTCTCCACAAATCAAAACCCACATACCTTGGTGTGATTGGGGATGAAAATCTTGTTGAAGAGTGTAGGAAATCTGAAACCCTAGCTTGGACTCTTTCCTTGAAGGCCTTGAAGAACTTGGGAGTATTTTAGAGGAGATTAGGACTTCGAAATATTTTGAATGAAGAAGAATGGAGTAGATTAGGTTGTATAGGGTTGATAAGGGGTCATTTGGAGGTTAAAACGATGTGGCATAGGCATATAATATTAGGAAAGGTCAAATTTTCCCCTTATAAAAATCTGTCGGATAGGACCAGTAGATCTCGATTACGGGTTCCACGGGTCGTGAGAAGGGGGTCTCGTCTGGTAATATTTTGAACCCTTAGAGATTTTCTCTGAATCTCAACCCACGACAAGACTTATGGCCCGTCAACCAATGTACAAGTTGTGTGGCATCTCGTACTCCCGACTTCAGAAATCAATATTTTCACCAAGTTTGTCCATCACTCCACAAGCACAAGTTACGGCTCGTGGAACCACCTAATGCCCGTAGTCCCCTTCGTGATCCCACTTACACTTACAAATTTCTAGATTCCATTTCTTTGGCATTTTTACACCTTCCCATATCGTGGGCCTTACAGTAAAGGTGGACAGAGCAATTTCTATGCCACTCCTATGAGAACGGAGGCTGAGGCATAAGATGATGTCATTATAGGTATGATTTTATTATCCCAACAGACTGCCTCAACTTTATTTGATCTAGGCTATACCTTTTCATATGTTTCCGTATATTTTACTCCTTGATTTGGTTTTGAGTTTTGAGCCATTGACAACATCATTGCATTTTTTGGCGCTAGTGGGTGATTCTCTAGTAATGGATCAGATAGGTAGATCTTGTCTGATGAGTGATTCTTTAATAATGGATCAGATATGTAGATCTTGTTTGATGACTATTCAGGGTTAAGACAACGGGGTTGACCTCATTTTACTTGATATGCTAGATTTTGGTATGATTCTGGGTATGGACAGTTATCCCCTCACCCTGCGTTCTTGGATTGTTATGCTAAGATCGTTACCTTATCCATACCTAGTATACCACCGGTGGTGTGTAGGGTTCTGTGGTCGCATATTGATCGGAGTTATTTCCTTCATTCAGGCCCAGAGGTTGGTAGCTAGAGGTTGCTTAGCTTATTTGCATTATGTGTGGGATGTAAGCAAAGAGTTTCCTTCTATTGATTGGATTCGATTCTGGTTGTCTGTGAGTTTATAGATGTATTTCTTGTTGACCTGCCTGGCCTACACCCATATCGTGATATTGACTTTGTCATTGACTTGGAGTAGGGCGCTAAGCCCATTTCTATTCTGCCTTAGCCCCTACAGAGCTAAAGGAGCTCAATGTTCTATTTTAAGACCTCTTAGTTAAGGGGTTCGGCATAATGTATCACCTTGAGGCACTCCCATCTATTTGTAAAGAAGGATGAAACTATGCGGATGTGTATTGATTACAGGCAATTAAATAAGGTGATAGTGAAGGCTTGTTATCCTATGCCTCATATTGGTGACCTCTTTAATCAGTTTCAGGGTGTCGTGTTTTCTAAGATTGACTTGTGCTCCAGCTACCACAAGTTGAGGATCAGAGCAATGGACATCCCTAAGACCGCATTTTGAATTTTGTATCACCACTATGAGTTCCTTATGATGTTTTTTTGGATGGATTAATACCCCTACTACTTTATGGATTTGATGACTGGTGTATTCAAGCCATACCTTGATTCTTTTGTCATAGTATTCATCAACGACTTTTTGGTGTTTATGAGACCACAGAATACCAAGACACATAGCCTATCCAGCTTGTTTGTCATCACTAAGCTGTCCTGTATCACCCAGTTGCCAAAGGAGATTTTCCGCAAGTGCAAAGTTGCTTCAATTGTTGGCTGTCATTTGCAACATCCCGTAGGACTAATACAACAAAGCTACAAACACAAAACTTCACAGATTCTCAATATTTGAACACATTTGAATCACAGCCATTTAAATAATAAGCAGGGGATGTAGCATCAGCCAATGGAATAGGCACTTCGGATGCCAATTTTGTAAAATTGAAACAAGCAAGTTCTCAATCTTCAGTGCGGACCAAGCAACCGTTGGCTACTCTTGGATATCTAATGCATCAAAACACCACAAAAAACCAACTGTATCTCATAACAAAGCGAAGAAATTAAAGCCAAATTATTCCAAAACAGCAGCAAAGTAGACCTGCCTTAAACTGGATCTACTTATCCAGAACTTCGATATACCAGGTTATACAAGATTCGTAATGTATTTCTAAACAGATACGCGATCAAAATTTGATGATTGAAAAAATAAGACTGAATCATAAACATCAAAAAGTGTAACAGCAAATAATCGGTTACAACCATTATATTAGCCTATTGTTTGATCCAAAACAGAAAAGAATTCTACTGTACACAACTGCTGCATAAACCTAACCAACTGAAAATAGGTATCCAGACAATCACGGCTGAATTCCAGATACAAACGAAGACTAACAAATTTTCACATGCAGTTACTCCAACACTGCAACTTCTTGGTCTACTCTCCAATAATTTGCATCATTGTACTCTTTTATTCCTGCTCCACCATCATCTGTACTCTCTTTTTCAGGACTCTTGGGAGCAAAGCTCTTTTTCATTGGAGCAGCCTCCCCAATGATCCCCTCCTTAAGAGCATGTTCCATTGCCTTTTCACTAGCCTCTAATTCTACACCAACAAATTCAACATCCTCTTCAAACATAGGAGCAGCAGCTGCTTTCTGACTAGACTCAGATCCAGGTGAACTTTTGCTGGAATCTGGAGAGGTTGAGACATTATTTTGAATAGATTCTTCACTACCACCGGAAGTGGAATTTACTACAGGAGTTACTGCCTCTGCTGAATTACCCAGAGGACCACCAGAGTTACTGGGATCTTCAAATGGGTTCACATTGGACCTACCAGCTTGAAAGTCTGAAGCATCACCCCATGCTGCCCATTCAGGCATAGGCCTGTCTCCAAAGGGGTCATCATTGTCTGTTGTCTCAAAACGGAAGAAACCATCATCTGATGGACCTGCTTTCTCATTTTGTTGATTGAAGCTACCACCACTAACAGAATTCGATCCACCAAATCCACTTAAGGCATTTGAACTAGAAGTGGGTGCTCCATCTGTAGAGTTTTTGCTCGCAGCCAAGCCATCCCCCTCTCCAACTACCACCTCGTCATCACTATTGCTGTTCCCACCATTTGATGTTCCATCAAGGTTGATCTCTTCCATTGCCTCTGTAGCTGAGGCGTTCATAGGTGCATCACCAAGTCTGTCATCTTGAAAAGCAAACCAGTTTGAGTTTGTGAACAAACTGCTGCAGAAAAAGAAGACAGTACTGTCACACACAAGCAGTAAAAAGTCTATAGAAAAAAACAGACGCTAATACACTCAAAGGAATCAAGGAAACACAAGGGCATCCATTTCCTAGTTTGTGTGCTCATGCTCGTGGGGGGTGAAAGGGGAGGGAACCTTTTCTTTCCCCCATCCACCATTTTTCTCTTAAGTTGCTCGGACTCTTCATTTTCGGTCCTACAACCATGTGAAGACATCATGGGTGTTGGTGTGGGATTCTTATCCGATCTAATCAACCGATTTTGGATACTTTGACCAAATTCGAAAGAGAAATTCTAAACAGATTCAGTGATTTTTGTAATCAAAACAAAAATTAGATTGAAATTGAAGATAACAGAATATCTTGTATGTATAAATTTCTATTGCCACTCCTTTTCCTTTTATCTCCTTCGAGGATTCCCTCTTGATCAATATTTTCTACTAAGGTTTGTTTTTCCAAATAATCTCATAATTTAGGTTTTATAACTCTATTTTTAGATGTTTGAATTGTTTTTAGATAAATCTGCGTTCCCGTATCCATATGCTGGATCCATATCCTCGAATTGTAAAATTTAGATCAGAGGATCCAATCTCTAGATCCATACTCGTATCGGACACCCGAGTCCAAGCAACTTAGATTTTCTTGCATTTAAAATCTAAGGGTGTTTGTTTAGAGAGAGATTATTTTCAATTGCCTACACCCAATTATAGAGCAGAAATGCTGCGGAAAACACATGCTGTATTGACATCAGCACACTACAGAGCTGCAAACTCACCTCCCCTGGTCCTCTCCCAATCGGAGGGATGATATCACAACTTCAGCAGACTCATCATCAAAGTAAACATCCTACATGGCATGACCATAAAACTGTGAGAACACCAGAGGCTTATGATAACATCAAGAACAAGATCCACAGACCTTTAAAAACATTCAAAAAGAAGTAATGTGGATCACGGAATAAAAGCACTACCTCATCATCTCGTTCAAGAGCTGCATGACCCTGCAACAAAGTAATGAAGACCATGAATGAGTTAACAAATGTGTAACAGTAACTGTAACCCACCGCCCAAAATTGAGATTACATGCACAGGTCCCATAGTTGTATTTATCTTCCCTTCTGCTAACAGACACCACCCAACCCCATATCACACACGCCCCACCACCCCTATAAGCCTCTTTTTACAAAAAAGTAAAACGAATAGCTGAGAAATTAACACTGATTTAAATGCATTAGGGAAATCCTTACCTCTTCAGCATCATCATTATCATATATTGTGTATCTGAATGCTTGGCTAAGATTATTGGCTAAGGCTGCTACATCATAATCTCTGTCATGAACATCTTCCTCATCACTGTCCCTCATCCGATCGTGTAATGCCGTTGGCCGGCTGCTCATATTTAGAAAACTCATCATGACCTCTATTCCAGTAGTTGATACAGGAATCAATGAGGGCAGTAAAGAGGAAGAGGCAGAAGGGAAGTAAAACTAGAACATTTTCAGTTCTTTTGCCAACCAAAAGTACTCAACATAATCACCTGTCATTCTCTACTTCTTTGAAAATTTGCGACATCTATGTTTTTATACTAAGATAAGCTATCCTTGACTACCTGATTAAATGATTTTATTAGAAGCTTTTTTTGTTGAACATGTGATTTTACTAGAAGCTTTTCGTCTAATCAATGATACTTCTTGTAACTACTAGCTCACAATAACAGACATTACTGCAGCCTCCCAAAGCTCGTCATTACGGTTCTCTGCTTTCACACCCACCACTTATTTTTCTGACAATATTTTGACCTATTTCTCCAGCTGCTAGAAAGTTCATACATGGAAGTAGTAGGTCCAATGGACAGAAAATGGTGTTCACAGGGACAACAATAATATGTGACCTAAGAGTACTAATCTGTGTTAATATCTCTCTGTTTACTCTTGCCTTTTGTTATAACTCTAGTTACTTTTCCGTTTTATCACTCCAACAGTTTAGGGTGGAGTTGAGGTATATGCAAATGACATGGTTCAATTACGATAAGCATTATTGAAGAATACTAATACTAACACTATAAAAAAGTATAGCTAATGTAATTGTTCCACTTACATTACCCTGGTGTTTGTCAGTGGTTAGAACATGCATGTCCATAAATTTGAAGAACCATTTTAAAATCAAGAACTCCTGATTTTCTTAAGAAAACCAAATTATTTGGAAGTGAGATGAACTGGACCTAATAGAGCAGAATGGAAAAAGGGGATTCAAAGAGCCGAACCTAGTTGATTTGAGATCAGGACATGTTTGACTGATAGACTAACATTACAAATGATATAATATTGGTGATTGATCACACAAATAAAAAAGAAGAGGCAAAACATACCCACAAGCCCATCGGTAGACATTTTCGATTGTATTACGCTCCTGTAATACAGTAGTTTGCCAATCACTCCATTCCATATTTTTCTGGTGTAAAGAAATACAGACTAGCATGTGAGATCCAATTTACCACAAAATCTGCTGCCATTAATAGATATATATAGAATGACATGAGGCAGAACCTTTCACCAATTTCTACTACTCAATTAGATTTTGAAAATTTTCTCTGAATAATTGAACAATTTTGGTTGATGTGCTCATAAGCAGTTCATCATTGTTTAAAGCATACCAAGCAACTAAGCACAAAGCTGACACATACCTCAATATGTGCTTGAATGTAGTTGTCATTCTTTCCCAACTGAACAAGTTTGTTTGAAATTCGTGTTATATGTCCTATGTTGCCTACTCCGGGTGCTTGTCTTGCAGAGTTGGGTAAAGTTGGCTGCATCAATAAAAAAAATACTATTAAAACATTTCAAGATATTAAATGCTGTGAGGTAGTAAGGTTCCCATTTAACATATTTCTTATCTTGGAGAGAATGGGGTGGAATAATTGGAGGAGAAAAGAACAGAAGGAACCACAATTTTTAAACCAAAAACAAAAGTAAATCAGTTATTCACAAATATCAACCTGTTTTTCATAACTAGAAATTGTAGACTGCTTATCCGTTTGAAGTATCTTCCCAATCAAATCACACTCTTCAAAAAGATGGTCAACAATTATGTTGTTTTTGCTTTCCATGCAAGAGTATATTACACTCTCCACATGATGATGCAATGCATTATTGTAAGGGTACCTGTACAGCAATTAACTATTTTGTTAGAATGCCAAAGAAACAGTAATAAAGTCACCCAACATAAAATCAATGGCTCTTGGTGCCTAAAACCAGCACTGAGTACCAGAATACATGAGCAGACAAAAATCTTACTCAAAAAAGAGATCCAGGACCCTTGCAATTGTCCCCGAGCTGATCAACTCTTTCTCTGCAGCTTCATTGCCAGCTTTCAGTAGCACGGAAATGAATTCCACAATCTACATTAATGAAGCAAACCCCAAATATACAAAGATCAAGAGATCCAAATGAGATAGTCAACTCAACTATTTAGCAGTCAAATGAAAGTACACTTGAAATGCTGAACATATTTTCAAATTAACACTTTCCTGAGCTTCTATTCCACCAACTAAATGCTGATAAATATTTTTCAACAGAACTACCAAATACAACAAGACGAGCTATTTACAATTCATTCAGGACACAAACATGAAACGACTTAGTCCATTCTAGCTTCAAAAATCCCTTCGGAATAACACCAATCAACCTAAAACAACCAAACTTAAGATAAAAGAAAGATCAGCTCACTCAATTCCAAGAACATAACACAATACAAACCTTTAAACGATGCTTCCCTAGAGGTGGTCTGAGTTCACCATATGTCGTAGGCAGAATCTTCTCATCAGAGGTCACATTCAACAGTTTGACCAAGTCACCTGTGACAGAATGAACCACAATTGTAAAACATCTCTAAGATGAGCTTCAAGGGGCAGCAACACATCAGCTGCATCATGAACAAAAGGGTTCCTTTTCCCTTTCTTGTGAGGGCTTCACGTTTTCACGCTTTACTACTGCCCACTCTCATGGAAAATTCCATATTGATCTCTCACGAGTAGAAACGTAATAACAATTTAAAATCAGGTAAGCTTTTGCAAAAAGAAACTTACCGAGTTTAGGCAGCATTGCACCAATAGTGTCAGGACTGACTTGCATGGGTGACTCATAAACATGCTGACTCCGGAAGGAATACATCATAAATGATGGGATTGATCTTTTTGAATCCAACAGAGATATGCAGACAGTCAAAGAATGGACAAGGGCAGACTTTGAGTGTGAATCATCAAGGGCATGACCAAATATCCTTGCTACAAAGCTACAGGTAAAGAAAGTTGAGTAACTACGTCAGTCAATGTTAACATCACTAGAAACAAATGCCGGGGAAAAAACCAGCTTTCCAGAAAAGTATCAACTGAAACCCCACATACCTTGGGCTAGATAATTTCGTAGCCAGAGGCGATGGTGTGTTTCTGGTTATTGCGCATAGCGTCTCTGCTGCATTAGCATGTACTTCAGGAGGACTCTGGACGATAAAACAGTACATCAGAAATGATAAATCACCTCATTTGAATGGATAGCTAATTCTTGCTCGGTATTTTTAAGGGGAAAAAAAATGCTTCTTGGTTAATTAGAACAGTGCTGCAAACATGGGTGAAACATTTTTTTTCAAAATGAGTACAACATGAGTCAAACTGGGTAAGGATGGAAAATATGGACCCATTTTGGTTATAATGTTGGGTGAGCTGACTCCCGATATAAAAATTCCAAAACCACTTCTATGTCCTTTTTCATATGAATGTGTAGTCAAAAACGCGCGTAAGCTCTGAAGTATGTTTCAATGTCATCATCAAGGTTCCAAAGCATAGTTTCTGTTGCCAATGAGCCCCTTCTGAAGAACAACATATCCAATGGAATCCCACAAGTGGGGAGGTAAAATGCACGCAGACCTTAACACTACCTCATAGAGATAGAGAGGCAGTTTCCAAGGCTAAATAATTGATCATAATATTTTCTTTTTCAACTTCCTAGTTCATATATTTACCATTCATGCTTATAATTATTAGTCTTGGACTAACCATACATACTTGTATGTTTACTTCCGTTGTGCCTTTTCTCGTTAAAGCCCACAGCGCTTAAAGCCCCGTAAGACTTTAGAGCTTTTCTACACTCTTTGGGAACAGTGATTGATAATGGATTAAGATGTTTTATATGAAAACGCCATTTACTTATGTTGTTATGTGTGGGAGCAAATGAGCTTGATGAAGGACAAAAACACAAAATCAAGAATAAAAATGGAAGAAAGTGAACGAGTAATTGCGATCATGCAGGAAGGACTACGGAGCTGGAGAGTGCAGTCAAGGCAAACACCCTAGACAAAGTGCTTGATCAAGTGCGCCCCTCAAGTCCCACGTGTGTAAGGCATGCACTTCTTCTGATGGGATTTTCAACACGGGGCTAATTGCAGAAGTTCTTTGGATACCCCCTACTTATATAAGTCCTACAAACTACTCGTTTATTACCACTTCCAAACTAAAGAGTTTTCCTGAATAGTACTCAACCAGATTTACATTGTACAATATTTGTATCAATCCTACGGACATGATATCTTTCTATACTATCTTTGACATAGAACAAGCTGATTTATATAGTTATGTTCTACACTTTTCAAAGCACAAGTACACAATCATAGATCGTTATCCTTATTGAAAGATGAATATGGTACCCCCGACAATTTAAACATCAACCAGAACATATTTATCGAAGGAATACAAATGAAAAGTAGCAGATAAGCAAGTTACCGCAAGTCTTTGTAACTTACAGAAGGGCTCAATTTATCTACGATCATTTCTAAAAGATTGCTGTCAGCCAACCATTGCATCACCTCTGTTGTGTTAGGGTAGATTTGATCATCGGCACCTACAAGTCGCACCAAAACCTATAAAGAAACAGTTCATTAGAGGAATATCGTGTCTTCACCAGATCAATTCTCAAAGTTGACTACATATAACAACATACACAGGGGTTGGGGTAGTAGATGAAAAACACAAGTGAAATACTGACCTCCATTATAGATGTTATACCAATTAAATCCACCATCTGGCGGAAAACATCATGGTGTGCCTGTAAGAAAATCTAGAATGTAACCAATTCTTCTGGAGGGGAAGAGAGGGAAGATGGAAAATGAAAAAACGTGTTCATGTTGTTAAGGAGACTATTAAACATTAAATCAATATCCTCTCTAAGCTTGCTAAGTGGAGGAGTTAGACAGGTCTCCTAGTGTTAATTCACACCATGTAAAATTGGAGATAGGGGCGTTCATGGTTGGGCCAGGGTTTTGGGGTAAAACTAAAACCAGACTAATTAGCTGGTTTTAAAATTATTAAGACCAAACCAAACCAAACCAAATATAATTCATATCCATCAGTTTGGTAGCTTTCTTTTTGGTTCAATTTTTAAGAAACATAATGATATTCTCTCCCATCTTTTTTGTACAATTAGAAAAGAATTCTCCTATCATTTTCCAACTTATAAACTATTTTTTTTTTATTTGCACCGGGTGTCCGAGTCTCTTGGAGCCCGACTAATCCCGAGGGTGCACAGGCCCTCGGCAAGGAGTTTCCCGCAAGTGCACCACGATTAATTCAAGTTTTACCCAGTCCGATGGCCCTCAGAAACTGTTTGCACCCAGTGAGTTTCGATTTTGAGACCTTGTAAGGAAGCAAACCCCAAGGCTCAAGTCTATTACCACCAGGACAACCCCTGAGGGATTCCAACTTATAAACTGTTATTAGCCTTTTATTGTGATGGCTACAATTTTATTAGATTATGGAAAATTTTTCTTAATATCTATAAGCTTTAATAAAGTGAATAAAGTTGATAAGAAATACAAATATATATATATATAAAGGTAATCTTTTAGTTGTTTCTTTGAACAAATGAGTTTGGATTCATGGCTTTCTTTTAATAAATAAGCTAAGGTGTAAAGCTCATTAGAGATTAATAACATTTTCATGAAAAAATATGCAAAAGATTTAAAATTATAACAAATAATAAACTGTAGAATATAATTGTCAATTGCATGTATATAGCTTCTCAATGTGGTTGCGTCCTCAATTGAGTTCATTGAACAAACCAAACCAAATATTATTAATTTGTTAGAACTTAAATCCAGCAAAATCAAAACCAAATAAAAATCGATTTATTTAATTAGTTTGGTTCAATTTTCCGTTTGGATAGGTTTTTGACCAAACCATTAGCACCCCTACTTGGAGAAACCTTTCTTCCAAGAAGTGGCTCTACGCAATTATTTCATAGACAACTTCAGCAAGTTTTCAGTTCTTAACCCTACTTGCACCACCACCACCCACACCTATATAGATATGCAAAAGTAAAGTGACATCAGGATTTTTACTTCTCCAACAGACTAAATATAACTCAAAAAATCATTACGAAGTTCACTAAGCCTATCAATATTTTTTCCTTACGAACTGTTAATATTTTTTCCATCAATCTCGGATGGAGCCAAAGATTCACTAATTTTTGGCTTTGGAGTATGATAGAATAAAGAAAAATGGCTCTTTAAACTGTCTGCGCTTCTTTCAATTGTGAAGTAGCAGTTAATCAATGCAACTTTCGACGCTCATCATGGGTCATCCGGAAAAAGTCGCTCTATGTTTTTAAACATAGGGGTCATGCTGCGTACATCCGACCCCCCGGTACCCCGCAATGGGCGGGAGCCTTTGAGGCACTGGGGTAATGTTGTTGTTGTTGTTGTTGAGCAGTTAATTTTGGGACAAGTAAACCAATAGCTACTACTACAGATCATAGTGCATCTTTTTTTTCATCTATTCTTTCTATAAACCTATAGTTACTATTTCAGATCAGAGTGCATCCTAATTAAACTTTTCAATAAGGCTGAAGACACAAGCATGAGCTATGAGCTGCCCAACAACAAAATCTTACCGGGGCTGGGTAAAGCACAAACCAAAAACTGTTATCCTTCCTGCCTCCAGGTTGTTTGCAGGATACCAAGGAAAATGCAAAGATCATAAATATGTAGGTCATGAGAGGCAGGGTCTCTAATTGAGACAGGTGAGCATAAAAGACACGAGAGGAAGAGATGAAGAGACAATAGAGCCAATTCAAATTTGCAGAGAGAATGACCCTATACTCACTATCCTTCCCCTAAAGAAGGAAAACCTGGCCTTGAGAGGGCTCAATAATCACTTACACCAAGGAAAGAAAAGACAGGAATAATTGGTAGTCTCAGAAAGGAAACTAATGCTATTTCACAGTGAAATTGGGTGGTTTTCCATAAATGCAGATTAAACATTTGAGGTAATGCGCAAAGCAGAGAATTTGTTGTTTGTTGGGCAAAGCAGAGAGTTCTATCTCTAGAGGCACAGACAAGAATTAGGAGCAGCACAGAGAAAATTAACAAATGGTGAAATTAACAAACTAAGGAGGCACATCTAGAAAAGATTTTACATTGCCCAATATAAAAATCTGCTAGGCAAAAAGGCAAGCTCGGTGCACTAAAGCTCCCGCTATGCGCAAAGTCTGGGGAAGGACCCGACCACAAGAGTCTATTGCATGCAACCTTACCTTGCATTTCCTAATCTTATATCAAAAGATAACATGACTTTAGAAAAAGGATGCTCAAGAACATCAAGCAAGCACCTCAAAGAACAAACTAAAATGGCATGACCACAATAAATATACATAACTTGTTTGATAAAGAAATATCAAGTTTATAAGGATTAAACTAGCTACCAAATGGAAATTGCATTGGAATGCATAAGCAAACATGTAACATAGGAAAATTTGTGGCTTTCTAAGGTTGAACTGGTTTTAGAGAGAGAAACTACAAAGATTCTTCTCTGTCTTGCCCCAAAAAAAAAAAGAACTTCTGTTTCTTAAACTTCTGGAAACTTTGGAAAATGGACCAAAATTTAACTTGAAAATTGAATGAAAAATGACCATAAGGACCACACAGTAGCTATGCAATTTATAATACCATGGTGCAAATATAAGATATATTTAGTTAAGAGGTACAGATAAGGTATTTTCTGGCTAAACTTCTTGTTAACCAAAAATGTTGGGGTTAAAGAGGCTGTCTTCGACCATATGAATGGAGTTATGGATGAATGTCAAACCATAACTTAAGCCAATCTTTGTAGCCTCATTTCAATTTGCTGTTGTATTGGGAAAAAAAGAAGTTTCTTTAGCACTGCCATAATATATCAGCATAGCATACTGGACAATATATATCATTGTATCACATTACAAATTTTTCCAAGTTGTTGATTTCCACAAACAAAATCCTTTTATTGACAAAAAAATAACATCTTGCTCATTTCTTTAGAAAAATAGAGAGCCAAAAAATTTTCTATATGAAGCAGTAAATATTAGTCGTCTGCAAGAATGGATCTGCGGTATGCTACCTGAACATAGTTCATGAGGGGAACTGTCTTCCGCATCATGAGGCATATCACAACCTGTAATGCAGTAGGAGTATATAAATCAACTTGCTTTAACCAAACAGCATTTCAACAAGGACAAAGGAATCTTGCACTTGTGGATGAATGATTTAATACCTTACTAAAATACCCAGCAAGCAATGCACTATGCGGACAACTTGGTTCCAAGAAGGAAAAGAGTAAATTCATGAGCTGCGCCAAGATGATAAAAAGGATTGAACTCTCGAGCAAAACAATTTCTTCTCTGAAACTAAAATGTAATAACTTTTTTTTTATATTTCAATTTTAAAATTATAATGTGAGAACTGCATCTAGTGAATTGCCATACCTCTTCTTCTTCCACTAGAGTCTTAAGGATAACATCGATTTCACATGTGAATATCTCACTGGCAAGGAAAGGAAACCTATGGTGCAAGACATTATTTAGAAACAATAAATTTGCAGTGATAATACTTAATATTTAAAATTAAAAACATATACACTCATGCAACTACAGTTATTCAAATAAATAAGGCTTATTTATGTCCCATGATAACTTACTTAAACTTTTGTTTGCTATCAGCATCCTCAGAAGGCTCATCAACAATGTAGTGCAGCAACTGCTCAATCTGGGTTCTATCTCTCAAACTGAAACCACAAAATCATACAACCGTCTCAATAAATGTCGGGATATTATGTGGTATAGATACTGTGGTGTGAGTACCACTTCTTTCCCTAGAACTATATGTCAATTGATAGTTAAATTGAAACAATTAGCAGAAGTATATGCATGATAAGCGAAAGGTGTTTTTATATGGTAAAGAGGGATTTAAAAATTTAAAACTCCAAAAATGTTTACAAATTTATGAGACGGCTGTTCAAAGCTTTGCATTCTTGAATAATCTCTTCTTCATCGAGAAGCTCTTCCAATGTGAAGTTTTCCTTGTCTAATACTGCTTCAACCTGAAAATCCAAGGGAAAAAATGTTTCAAAAACTGGCAATATCTAAATTTGAGAGGAAAACAAAAGGAAGCTGGACCATATCCGACTTATTGTAACAACATAATGAACAGAAATTATCATACATCTTTAACTCAAAAGAGAGAATAGCCAGCTTACATGAAATTCAATGAAGATGTTTAAAAGGGGGTCAAGGTAAAAAAAAAATCACACATTAAAGGATTTCAAAGTATTTAAAATGACACTATGAATTATGGCCGGATCCTGCAAGTAGATGATGACTATTGTTGCAAAATGATGAATCAATAATCTGAAAATGCTCCATAGTAATCCATGCAGAAAAATGTGGAACAACTCTATACCCAAAAACACTCGCGAATTCCACAGGTCCTATTGCTCTGTGTTCTAGATGATAAACAGAGAACTTAAGCTTTCACTTAATCAACATGCACATGCAATGGATCAGGTTCTACAGATCAATGAAACGTTACTGTATTCAAATTCAATTATCTGTTTTTCGACAAGAAAGGTAAAGATTTAATCAATGATTACCAAGAAGGTACTTATAAGAGGACATCAAAAAAGAGTTTTTCCTTCTACATTGAAAGAATTCTACAGATTTGACAAAGAGGCTTTGCCAGATCCAAAGCTCTTCCTACACCACAAATAAAAACTCTTACAGCATTTCAATGTCTTCTCATTTAGACCAAAACTTGGTTCTATCTAGTCAATTATTCCAGACAACGCAAGTAGGAACTACATTTCAATGGTGCCTGCTGCGCCTAGCAAATGTTTGTGTATACCAGCAGCATAAAGCAAGTTGTATACTTCCTGGCATAACCCATTGGACTCCAAAAAATACTTGGAAATATTGATCAATTATTAAGGTTTGGGACAATGATATTGTCAATTATCCAGTTAACCCACCACACTGTCCTCTAAGTAATTAATTTCGGCCATCAAATATAGACCAAGGCACATATCAGGACTCCACTTCCATCTCAATTCCCAAAAAATAACAAAGCAAATAACGTTATCCAATGAAGCCTGACTCAAGCTAATTACCAGCAATTAATACTAATAAGCACAAAAGTAACAGCACAGACACGGAGTAACTTGCATTTAACATTTGAAACACCCATACAGCATAAGCAAATTACATGATCCAATTAGGGCAATTAATTTAACAGAATAAAATTAATTCAAAGGGGCGGGATATATAACAGCCCACTACACAAAGTAATTCAGCTTCCACGAATTCCTGTGTGCATCAATGAACAGAAAACATGAAATCCTAACACATAACACACTGTCCCCGAACTTAAGTCACACATAATGCAATAAATGAATCCAAAAACTCATAAACATTTGGAAATTCAATCTCCGCAAGTGGCGTGAACCAATAGGGTAATTATAGGCGATTAATTGAAGTTAGTAAAAATAAATCAAACAGGTGTGATAATATAACAGCACAGACACAAAGTAAATCCTTACTGACAGAGTCTCGTAAATAAAAACATTGCAGCTCTGACCAAATTTCCTGGACCTCATCAATAAGCAAAAAACATGAAGTCCTAACACATAATACACTGCCCGCAAACTTAACTCCGCACAATGCAAAAAAGGAATCCAAAAACTCAAAAACGCTTCGAAACTCAACCTCCAGAAATCACACTTGCTCATTCAATTAACAAATACAAAGACGACAGCATTAATTTGATCGAGTGACCTACCGGTGAAGAAGCGGAAAGAGATGTGAGCTTCCAAAACATATCGAAAACAGATCTGTAAACCCTAAAAGTGAATCGATTAAAGAGAAAACCCTAACTTTTGAGATCAGAAGAAAGGGAAGCCGTAAAGATGGAATGGAAGAAAAAAGAAAAAGGAGAAGAGAGGTTTCTAATAAAAAGAAAACTAAAAAATGATAGTACTAAATGTTTTATGTTGCTGGGGAGATGGGATGACGGAAAAGTACAAACTTTGAGGTTCCAAATGGGTACGAAAATCGGGAAGGGATAAGCAGAGAAGGGCAAAAAGGAGAAGAGACGGAGATAAAATCATGCAAAATATTACTTGTCTCGAAGGATTTTTCATATTAGGGGTTTGGTCATCATGAATATCTAATATTGTTTTTATTTTTTTGATAGAATTTTGAATAATATGTTTAGTTAAGAATTTAAAAAATAAAAAGTTATTTTTATTTTTTATTTCAAATTACTCATAAAAAGTGAGAAAAAAATAAGAATTAAAGGATTTATGCTGAAATTAAAAATTAAGAGTTAAAGGATCTATGATGACATTAAATATGTTGGAATAAGTTATGATGGGATAATTATGCTGAGATTAGATATGTTGGGATAAGTTATGATGGAATAATTATGCTAAGATTAGTTTTTTATTTTTTATTTGGTTTGTCATATTCAAATTATATTCATTGCATATTTCTAAGAATAATTTATTTTTTTTCCAAAAATACTCTCCTTGTTATTTAGCTTTTCTTTTTTACATTTTTTTTAAGCTTTAGTTATTCACTTCAAAAATAAAATTTTTATTTTATTTAACTTAAATATTTTTGTGTACTTAAAAAATTAAACTTTCATCTTATTTAACTCAAATATAAAATTTTCATCTTATTTAACTTTAAAAAATAAAATTTCCATCTTATTAAGCTTAAAAATAAAACTCTCATCTTATTTGGTTTAAAAATAAAACTTCCATTTTAAGTTAAATATAGTAAACTAAATTTTATTATTAAAATTAAAATAAAATGTTACTATTACAATTATTTACATTTTAAAGATATATAAAATATAATTTTTAAGAGAGTAATAAACTACTTAATTAAAAATATGTAATTTACTAATGGAGTAAACATTTAATATAAATAAAAATATTAAATGAACACAAGTTTTTGATAAACACTATTAAAAACTGCTTGAAAAGCAATGGTCAAATTAAACTCCAATTTGTCGTTTTTTTGCTCGACGTTTTTTCGAAAGCGACAGACTGCGTCGTTTTACATTTCTCGTTGCTTATTTAATAAATTTTCTTTAAAAAAATGACGGACTTATGGACCTTGTCCGTCGCAAATTAAAGAAAATTTAAAAAAAATTAAAAAAGCTACGGACATGGGTCCCTGTCTGTCGTAATGTTTAAAAAATAAAGTATAAATAAATTTTAAAAAGCGACGGACTTATGGACCTTGTCCGTCTCTTTTCTGGAAAATCTTAAAATAAATTGTAGAAAAGCGACGGACATAGGGATGCAGTCCGTCGCTTTTTTTGCATTTTTCTATAGAAGAAACCTGCAGTTTCTACTGCCCACCTGAAATTTAAAAAATAATTCTATTCTAATCCAGATAAACAATCCAACAACAGCAAGAACAAGTTCAACAACAAAAATACATAACACCAATCAAAAGTAAACATTAAAAATGAATACAGTCCAACAATTATAACGTTTTAAACTAACATAAAGTTCATCAAATTGTCCAAAATATAATTAAAGTGTCCAAACATAACTAAATTGTCCAAAACATAACTAAAAGGAACCTAGGGACTATCCTCAACAAACTCGTCATCATCACTTTCATATTTGGGAGTGGAGGGATGCGGTATAGGCCTATTGAGGTTGAGCACTTGTTCTTTGATTTGTACAACTTCTTTTTGTTGTTCAACCCTCTTTGCCAAAGAATCTGCGAATACACTTGAAAGTTGTTCTATTTTCTAAGATATGGCAGCCAATTGAACCTGGTCAAGGGCCTTAGCCTGTCTCGATGATCCAATGCCTTCTAAACCTATTTGGATTCGTCGTACGTCATTCCTAAAGCTCCTCCCATATATCTGGCCTTTGTGGCTCCCACGAACTACTTTCTCAGTCCAAATTTGTGGGACAGTTCAGGCTTAAGTTGGACATTATCTCCAAGCTCACGAACGTATGGCTCGTACTCTTGCTGCATATTACAAAAATAATTCATAGTTAGAATGAACACTTAATATATATATATATATATATATACACACACACATGCATGAGGAACCCATCTCATTTCTTGCTCCTATAAAATTTAATAATATAATTAATGAAATAATATTCAATCAAAAAAAGTATTTAAGATTATGAATTTAAACTTTAA
>JAOTQR010000046.1:0-20000 GCA_025774065.1 Solanum ossicruentum | reverse complement strand
TTTACCCGCGCTTGGTTGAATTTCTTCACTCTGACATTCAGAGCACTGGGCAGAAATCACATTGCGTGAGAATCTGTTGGCAATGCTTTATTTTAATTAAATAGTCAGATTCCCCTTGTCCGTAACAGTTCTGAGTTGGCTGTTCGATGCCCAGGGAAGGCGCCCGTAGGAACTGTTCCCAGTCCGTCCCCAGGCCGGCACGTGGCGACCCGCTCTCGCCGCAGGAGCAGCTCGAGCAGTCCGCCGACAGCCGACGGGTTCGGGACTGGGACCCCCGTGCCCAGCCCTTAGAGCCAATCCTTTTCCCGAAGTTACGGATCCATTTTGCCAACTTTCCTTGCCTACATTGTTCCATTGACCAGAGGTTGTTCACCTTGGAGACTTGATGCAGTTATGAGTACGACCGAGCATGGACGACATTTGGTCCTCCGGATTTCCATGGGTCGCCGGGAGCGCACCGGACACCACGCGACGTGCGGTGCTCTTCCATCCACTGGACCCTACCTCTGGCTGAGCCGATTCCAAGGTGGGCAGGTAGTTAAACAGAAAAGATAACTCTTCCCGAGGCTCCCGCCGATGTCTCCGGACTTCCTAACGTTGCCGTCGACCGCCACGTCCCTATTCAGGCTCCAAGTGGGCCATTTTTGGTAAGCAGAACTGGCAATGCAGGATTAACCAGAAGCCGTTTATGGTGCCAAACTGCGCGCTAACCTAGATCCTACAAAGGGTGTTGGTCGATTAAGACAGCAGGACGGTGGTCATGGAAGTCGAAATCCGCTAAGGAGTGGCAAGAGGCATCAATAAAAGTGTTTGGCCGGCACTGAGGGTTGTTTCAGGTGTGGCGGTATTTCGACATAAGGTGAGAGATTGCCCTATGGCCTCCGAGGAAGGGAGAAAAAGGGCTCAATTTGAAGGTAGGCTCCTATGTGCTAAGTTCAATGGTAAAGAAGCACTAAATCCTCCTAGGTGCCCAAAATGTAGAAGAAATGTTTGATAAACATGGATGCATGCTTTTGGGGTAGCAAGATGAGCCACAAGATTATTGATTATCCATATGCTCAAAGGAGGGGTAAAGATGATCGTCCTCAAGGACATAGTGCTCATGGAACTAAAAAGGCACAAGGTGGTGCCAAGGGTGTTGGTGCTATTTTTCCTAAGTGTAGAAAGTGTGGGAAGAACCATGGTGGCATTTGCCGGAGATGGCTGGGTGGTTGTTTTGGTTCTGTAAAAATGGGGTACCAAATTACCGAGTGTCCTTATGTTGCTACAAGAGGTAAGATAGGGTGTTTTCGTAGTTGAGTGGTTCCAACAGGGCAAGTACAAGATGCCCAAACCAGAGGAGAAGGTTCATATGGAAATCGACTATATGATCATCAAGAGAGACAAGAGGCAGATGAGACCCTCGATGTTGTCAGCGGTATGTTAAAGGTTTATGATTATGATGTGCGTGCTTTATTGGATCAAGATGCCACTCTTTCTTTCATTAATCCATTTGTTGCTAATAGATTTCATGTGTGCCCCAAATTATTGTGTGAACACTTTGAGTTGTCTACCCTCGTTGGTGAGTCCATTATCACTAGAAGAGTCTATAGAGGTTATCCTGTGTCCATATTTCATAGAGTCTTTCCTTATGATTTTGTTGAGCTTGACCTGGAAGATTTTGATATCATTCTTGGGATGAATTGGTTACATGCATATCATGCTTCTATTGATTGTAGAACCTGCAAGGTTAAGTTCTAAATTCCTAATGAGCCCATCCTTGGGTGAGAAGGTCATAATATGGCAATGAAGGGTAGATTCATCTCTTCTCTTAAGGTCCGAAAATTGATTCCTATTAAGTCGATTTCAGTGGTCAACCAGTTTCTTGATGTCCTTCTCGATGAGCTTCCTGGTGTTTCTTCCGAAAAGAAAATAGATTTTAGAATAGACCTTCTCCATGATACTCAACTCATTTCCATTCCTCTTTATCATATGGAACCAATAGAGTTAAAGAAGCTAGAGGATCAATTGAAAGATTTATTGGAGAAGGATTTTATAAGGCCCAATAAGTCACCTTGGGGTGCACCAGTGTTGGTTGTAAGAAAGAAAGATAGATCATTAGAATGCGTATCTGCTACTGGCAACTCAATAAGGTCATGAGAAAGGACAAGTATCCCTTGCAAGGAATAGATGACCTATTTGATCAACTTCAAGGGGCTAGTCATTTTTCTAAGATTGATCTTGGTCCGGATACCACCAAATGAGGGTGAGAGAATTTGACTTTTCCAAGAAGACTTCTCGGACAAGATATGGGCATTTTGAGTTTGTGGTGATATCCTTCGGCTTAACTAATGCAACTGTGATATTTATAGGTCTCACGAATAGGGTCTTTAAACTCTACCATGGCATGTTTGTGGTGATGTTAGTGTATGACATTTTGATCTATTCCCAAAGTGAAGAGGAACATTTGAGGCTTTTGAGGATAGTGTTGCAAACCTTGAAGGAAGGAAAGTTGTTTCAATATTTGATAAATGTGGGTTATGATTAAAAGAAGTTGTAATCATTGGGCATGTTGTAAGGTGAGGGAGTCAAAGTGAATCTCAAGAAAGAGGAAGTTCATTGTTTGGATTAGTTGGGAGTTAGGTTATACGAGGACAAAATATGGAGTGATGGTGGTTCTAGATCGATCCAACACTTCTTTGATTGAAGAGGTCAAATCTAAGCAGGACCTTAACCCCTGCTTTGTAAGAGTTGAAAACTAGGTGAAGGATGACAAGATAGAGGTTTTCTCCCAAGGAGGAGATGGTGTCCTTAGGCGCCAAGGCGGGTTGGGTGTGCCAAATGCTAATGGCTTGAAGGATTTGATTTTTGAAAGAGGCACATAATTCACTCTGTTTTATCCACCCCTAACTCTAAAAAGATGAATAGAGGTCTGATGGAGGTTAGGTGCAATCGAAATCTCACCCATGAATGGTGTTGTTCGTCTTGGCAAGAAGGGTAAATTGAGCTTAAGGGTTTTGGATCCTTGCAAAATGTTGGAAGTTGTTGGTAAGATAGCTTATGGACTTAAGTTTCCTAACGAGATGGAGTTGGTTCACCCCATATTTTATGTGTTTATGTTGAGGAAGTGTGTATAGGTGACCTAAGATCCATAGTGCCTTTGGAAGTTGATGATGTTGAGGAGGAGAACTTGACACATGAAGAAGTTCTCGTGGAAATATTGAATTGACAAGTAAAAAGGTTGAGGGATAAAAGTGTAGCATCTGTCAAAGCCTTTCGGGGGAAGCAACAGGCCAATAGTGTTACTAGGGAGGTCAAAGCAGACATGAAAAAGCGATACCCCTATCTCTTCCATTCTAATCAAGCTCGGGATACTACGATCCTTCCTATTTTAGAACCTTTTCTCCTTGCTCATTATCATGTTATTTATGCGTGGATATGTGATCTTGATGTTGCATTGTACAAGCTATTTGAGATATGGTTTACAGATTTTAAATAGTGCATGTTTTGCATTTTCGTATATGGTGCATTTGGTATATGGTACATGAATCCATTCCTTAGAGCTTGTTTTAGAACATTCGGGGACGAATGTTTCCAAGGTGGAGATATTTTAATACCCCACCTATGAGAGGTATGAGAGATGTAGGAAAATGAGCTTTGGAAAGTTTTGGAAAATTGTCAGTGTTTACGAGAGGGTTTTATGAGTCGTAAGATGGACTATGAGCGTATATGGTTTCATGGAACATGGTCATACTTGGTAAAATTTGAGATCTTTTAGAAGTTCAATCTACGAATTATCAGACAACCTGTAAAGTCTTATATAAGTCATAGACCGTGTCGTGGAATGAGAATCAGAGAAAAGGTCTCTGAAAGGCTATCAGACGAAACACCTATCTACAACCCGTAGAATAGATCACGACCCGTAAATGGGGTCTCGTGGTCCTCGCTGATTTTTACAGGGGAAGTTACAACTTTTCCTATTGCCTTAACATCCTAATCTAACCCCTCCATGACCCCTCATGCAATTCCAAGCCCCTCTCTCATCAAGTTGAGTGCAAACGATTTCAATCGCCTAAGTTTTAGCATGATCTTGTGTATATGTCAACTTTAAATCATCATATCTCTTAGCACACATCGAACTAGATGCTGCGCAATCTACCAAATTAAAGCTTTTTGAATTTTCTTTCCAATGCAACTGGTTTCACCTCATTTGGAGTTTGGGCCAAAAAATTGTGCCTATTTTAGTGAAGCATTGTCACGCTGCCAGTTTCTACGACCCACTCTACAGGCCGTGGAATGAATTATGTCCCGTAAATGGGCTTTTATGGAATCTATTCTGCCAGTTTTAAAAGGTTATTTTAGCACTTTTCTCTCACCCTAAGCCCAATGCAACATTATTTTGGCCCATATTATGCTCTTTATCAGCATATACAACCCTAATTCACCTCATTCCTCCTTATTCTAAAAATACTCTATATCTCAAAACTCTCTCAAGCTCTCTCAAGGCATTCAAATGTGAGGGCAAGCAAGGGTTTTGGGTTCTCCATCTCCAAATTAGATCTCCTCCACCAAAATCACACCAATGTATGTGGGTATGATTGTGGGAACCTTCCTTCCCACAAGTCTAACAGTCCTTTTTCTCTAAATACATGAGATCTATAGATCTTTATGGTTATTTTATGAACTCTTACATATTATATTACAATTATACATTCTGTGATGGTTTATTTTTTTGCACTGTCATGAAGTAAAATTTCATGTGGAATTTATGAATCTATATGAGTATTGAGGAAGTCTTAACTAGGTGTTACTTGATAAGATGAGTTTTATGTTTCCATGTCCATGTTTTTTGAAGATGGTGTATATTATTATAATGGGTTGTTTAAGAAAGATTCAAACTAATTATTTTTCCACTATATGTCTTAAAATATGATTTCTAAATAATAAGAGTTTTACTACAATATTGGTGGGATGATTTGAATAACCTTAAAATGAAGTGATTTTACTCCTCTCTTGTCTTATACTCTTGAAATGCATGATTCTAAGTACATGTGATCCACCATGTTTGACTAAATTTACATGAAAAAATTTCTATGTGAATGAATGATTATTGCATGAATTACAAGACAAGAATGTTATGACAAATTATAGGCTTCCAAGCATGTATTAAACCCATGAAAAGTTTCTATGATTTGCAAGTAAAATGTTGAGCCCTTATGCTATATATTCTACCCTCTTGTGAGTAAATCATGCCTATATGAAGGGGTCACACATGATACTATCTAAATATCACTAGAAGGGGTCATGTATGCTACAATCTCCACCTTCATGTGACATGCAATACCTACTTGAAGGGGTCACGTTTATGCCATGTTTTTTACCGCTAGTATAAGGTATATGCCCACGTGTAGGGGTCATATATTTGAATGAGTTACTTATGGCATGTTATAATATTTTTACAAGTTATGCAAGTTATGATTTCATTGTGATTATTTCAAGTATTCTGTTGGACTAGACTTAGTACCGAAAGAGGCTTAAGGTGGGGGCTCAACCCAAATGGCCCTTATATAAAGTATTGGTCTCTTAACTATGTGCCATCATAGGTTTATATTATTTCCCTATATGGCCTTTACTAGTGGATCAAACTAGGTCATGTTACTCACCATGTGAAGTCGCTTGTTTACCTTGGCAAGTAGACCACTCCTTCATCTAGTGTGGAGTGAACATCGGGATTCCAAGTAGTAGCTCGCTTGGTCTTATATGTCAGTTAGGGTCTCCACCCACATATATATTATATATTATACAAGTTTGACTTACCTTCATGTGTGTTGTAACTTAAGCATTGATTATATATGCAATATTAAGCTTATGTCTATAGATTATGATTATGCATCTTGATTATTATGGCTTATGTTCCTTATTTTATTACACCCCGCATACTTAGTATATTCCAAATACTAATGTATATTTTTTGCCTGCATGATCTAACTATGTAGGGACTAGAGCTCCTATTCATCCTTCTCCTCATGGCTAGATAGTTGGTTCGAAGATTGCTATTGGTGAGTCCTCCATATTGGGGACAACCTCCACTTTCATTTCATGCTTATTAAGACTTATTTACTTATGGATATCTATCGTTTGAGGATGATCCCGGAAGATGTCTTGGCCCCCCTACTCATACTAGAGGTGTTATTTGATATGGATGGTTATATATTAAACTTGACTCCTATTATCTTTATGTAATTGTGAAGACTTCCCTTAGTCCCTTTTTCCCCTCTATGCTTATTGTATGTAGATGGATGTTGTGGAAGTCCCAAGTCCCTAAATGCCCCTATAACGTGTGTCCTACTTATCCATCCCTTAGAGTTATTTGCTATGTGATTCATGCAAATCCTCTTCCTGATGACATCCCTATAGCGTGAGTCCAAATCCCCGTTTCCCCTTAGAAAAAATTGTGTGTTATGTGTTTATTTCTCTTTTTACGCTTTTGCAAAATCAAGGATATGCAATGCATGCTTAAAAGGCTTGTTTGGGATCCTTTTCGGGTTTCCATTCGTCATGTCATGTCTAATCCTAAGCTTGGGGCGTGACACTTGTGCATAAGTTTGATGTGCTGCCAATATACGATACTTTTAATACTTTAAATTTAGAATTTTGTGCGTTATCTAATCAATATTAGTAGATTTGATGTGTTTTCATGTGCTATTATAAGATTATAGGATTCGGGAGTTTTTTCTGAAGATTGCTAAGTTTAGCAGCTTTTTGGTGAAGTACAAGACAACCTATGGGCCTGGTTTGACCAATGAGCCTCAGGTAGAGATTTGTGGTTCTGATCCAAAGTTGAAGCATTTTCCTAGATAGGAACAACGATTAACAGGACGGGTCCTGTTGTTGATTCCTTGACCCGTAGACTTGTTCAAGAAAAAATGTTCATAATTTCAGGAATGTTAGCAGGATAGTGAGGTGTATGACTCGTAGCCCAGTGACACACCACTTGTAGTCCGTACCAATGAGTCATAGAAAGAGTCTTATACATAGATGTCGGTTATCATAAAAGGCAATCTACAATCCCCATCCACGAGCAGTAGATTGACTTACAAGCCATATATTGGCTCGTGGATGGTCTCGAACCTAGTTTCCCTAACCAGTTTAAGATTTGATTTTTTATGCTTATAAATTGTCATGACCTAGTTGAGGAACATGACCGACGTTAAGGGAGAGAATCCCCAAAGCAAGCCTTACTAGAAATCTATAGAAAATTGGGCAGAGTTTCCTTTTTTTAGGGCCTATCAAATGTTTTCCTATCTCAAGTATCAACAACACCACTAATAACATCTCTAGATTTAACCACAACATCTATCAACAATCCAATCGTTATATAATGATATCAATCCATCTCCAAATATAAAAAGAACTATAAAACTTATCTTATGATTACAACATGGATGAATACTTATGACTCTTGCAAAGGAGATGACTATAGAGCGAAATAACAATAAACTTATTTCCCACACGAACAAATGTGGGGCTCACCATGGAATCCACTTGTTAGCTCTAGCTAACGAAATTTGTGGCAATATCACCTGAATTCTCTCAAAAAAATATAGTGAGTGGTAAGATGCTAGCTCAGTGAGTAATAATAATAAACACAACCATTTTAAAGAGATACAAGTCAGAAAATATGCTAGTATAATAAGTAAAATCATGTAATAAATTCTCTTTCAAAAATCAATAGCCATAATCAATCTTGTTGTCTCATAAAAGCAAATCAACTTAACCATTTGCAAATAAACTCAGTAAAACACTTTCATATCAAACTCAGTAAAACACTTTCATATCAAATCATATACATATTCGGGAGGTTTCCAATGATGAATCATGTAATCGACAATCGGTCATTGGTATATCTATCTTCTTAAAAAAAATAGACAAATAATCCCTACTCGAGGGATATAAGTAACGTATGCTTGTTCTACCTTCCCACTAGCAAGGGCTCTATCTGTAATTGGTAAATACAAGGTGCACTAGGTCTAACGAACCCGTTGTTAGCTATGGGATTCATCAAGGTCTACTCCCATTGAAACTTTTTCTTTATAAACCATATAGGCTTTTTCAATGTAGTACAAGACATGTCAATCTTGTAATCATATCATGTCAACTTAATAAAGGCACATGTAAAAGTACTTATATCTCAAGTGAATGCCCAAAAATCATTCAAAAAATGGTAATAATTTCAATTATCAATATACTTGTCTTGTAAAAGTTAGATCATCTTAAATAGTTATTTCGGTATCAAATCAAGTAAAGAACTTGTCCCATATGCAAATTCAAATCATTAGATAACAATTTACTTAAAAATCATGTAAAAATCATGAAACTTATAAAATACAAATTGAGGTTAAGATTACTACTCACAATACTCGTGTTGAGCATATCAATTTGTCACCTCAAGTGATCTGCATGACTTCCTCCGATCAATCTATGTTTAAGTTAATTTGATGACTATTTTAAATACTCAATCCTCGGATTTAGGTTTGACTCTCAATACATCAAGCTATCTTATTCACAACAATAAGTTAAAATTCTAAATATTCCTGTCTTGTTATTGCTCAAGCAAACTTCTTTGGATCTCCCCTATATTTAACAACAACCTAAAATTCCAACATCACAATGTGTCTCTTACTAGAGAACCAATAGTTTCCTGACTATAATGGTATAAAAATCTGCTCTTATCTATGAATTTTCTCATATCAAAATCAATAGAAATTCAATTTTGAATTATCAATATTACTTAACCTAGCCCATGATAATACATATATATATCTATGTCAATGAAAGAAAAGTACCTTAAAAATCCATATTTACAATTGTAGTGATTCCACTTCTTCTTCTTCATATAGCTTTATTTTCTTTTTGGGTTTGCCTTCATTTGATATGCTTTGAAGGAACAATTTTGTTTTCTTTCTTTTCGCTTGAGGGTTGCTGTATGCACCTTCCCTTAATTTCCTTTCTGAAATTGCTACTTGCAGTTTTTGATATGGGCTTTAGCCCAAAATTTCTCTTTTCCTACCCTTTCTTTTTTGAAATTTTTTATTTCTTTTCTTGGGAGAATTTACTTAAATACCTCCTTTTTCTAATATGAGATATTACATTCTCCCCATCTTAAAAAATTCGGTCTCCGAATTTAAACATGGACCTTCAGTCTGAAACAAATGGGATTACATGACTCACATATCCTTCTCCGACTCCCAAGTTCAAATTATATGATTTTTTTTCCATAAAAGTTATAGGCGTACAACTTATTTTGATTATAACTTCCTTGTCTGTTTGTTAACAATAACTCCTCTTCTTGCATCAAGTTTTCATGTACTTGCATGGTTTGTACTTCAAGCACTCAAAACGAGATGGATTTTATCAGGAGACATAGAACACTAAATGATTGAAATGACTCTCAAAAGGAATTGTTGATACTACTCATGCTCGATTGCCAAATCTTATATGGTCTTACAAATCTCGAGTTCAACTTGCCTTCGTTTTTTTTTTCACTTCATGCTTTCATAAGGGATCTTGGGAAGAGCCAGTATCCAACTATGTACTCTAAATCCCTTTTCCTCTTATATATATAAAGCTTTCATCTAGTTCAACTGTAAGCAACTTTGGTCTGATTAATTGGAGCCTTTCCATAGTTTTTTGTAGCCTAGTCTCAAATTAGCCTCGTTAACTTCAAACTATGTTGTGAAAAAAATGACATCACCTACCATATAAGGTGTCACATAGAGTGCTCTAAAAGCTTGACAGAAAGTTGTTGTAGATAAATTTCACTAATGGTAAGTAATCATCCCAACTATATCAAAAAATAAGAATTCAAGTTCATAATATACCCTCTAAGAGTTGTATTGAACGCTTAATTCTCCATATGTTTATAGATAAAATGCAATACTATGATTTGTATGTACGCCCAATATTCCTTGGAAAGGTTTTCATATCCATGAAGCAAAAGTAATACTATGTTGGATATGATAGGATTGAAATGTCGGGAGTCAAATAATTTTGTTCATGTATATTCCCATAGACGTTTCTCCATTTTATCTACTTTTGAATAATAAGGAGTGTGCTGGATTGTAAGCTAATTTATAAATATCCCAAATGGTCAAATCTCCAAAGGTTCGTGCTAGTTTGGTCATAAAATAAAATAGTAACTCTTTCCAATTTCTATTTTGGAATCTCAATCTGTAGTAGTAGTTCTATAAGATGCTAATACTCAAGTTTATAGGCGAACCAACTAGGAGCAAAGATTACTATATCTTTCTTCATATGATCCCATCAGTACAATTGCTTCAAGTATGATACGTCTTAGTGTATTCCAAATCTAAAACATATCTAGAGTTATGGCTTCCTCTAGAATAGCCTCTCTCACACCATCGACGTTCAGTTAACATAATCAACCACCTGGTCCAAGGATAACATAACTGCCAATACGCGATGTATACTCACATCTTTATTGATTTGAACCTAATTTCTGTATCACCACAAGTTCTCATCCTCGTATTAGGTGGCATCGATGTGTTCTTCCAATAAAGATTTGTCCCAAACATAGGTCAATAATGTCTCTGAGTTTTCTCAGACTAATTAGATGTCTATATCCTCGAGAGAGTGCACATCTTAGGTCAAAATTCTATTTACGAGAGTTATATGTCATAGTCCACAGATTTATTTCTCAATGCATATGTCTTATCATTGCCTTTTTCATATAACGTTGGATAGTAATGTTATAGTCATTAAGTAGTTTCCTACGATGGTGTATTTAAGAATCAAATTTCTTTGCTGGAACATTACTACCAGGCTCTTATATAGATATATATTGTCGCATTACCTTTATATATGAGGGAATATCTAATTCCACCCTCAAAGCATCACCAAACACCATGAATATCTTAGAACCTAACAGTAGCAGTAACACTAGTATAGTGGTCAATGGGTAGTTCTTCTGTAAGTTAAAATTTCTCCATCCACAAAATTTTAATTTTGTTTGGGGGAACTAATTTGGTTGGTTATACCGTCCTTCTAAAGACATCGTCCAACAAATATTTTGTTCTATCAAGCTTAAAAAGGGAATTCTCAAAGAATTAGTGGGCCTGAAATTTATTATTATTATTTTAACTGCTCTTTGCCTTCTGAGGATCTACCATAGTACAATCATCTAAATATATTATACTAAGGTAGTGTCATTAAGTCTGGTTAAAATTCACACATGAAAACTTGGCCTAAAGCTGATATTTTTGTAGTGTTTGAACTAAGCATTGAGGTAATTCTTGTGTTCACTCTAATTATGAGCACATTCAGATATTGACACAAATCGTTCAAGAGATGTCTCGATAACCTTATTTATCAAATCCATAAATACAACTAAAGCATATGTAAGTTTGAAATACATGGAAAAGAACCTTTTGATGCACTTATTGATTTATGAAATTTATCTCATAATAATTTTCTCCGACTCTGGGCTAATTGAAATACATGGAAAAGAACCTTTTGATGCACCTTTTGAGCATTATGTGGATCCATACAGAATCAAATAGGTCATTTATAAGGGGTAGTGATACTTATTACTTATCATTACCTCGTTCAAACTATTAGTAGTCAATACACTCTCAAGTACCTATCCCTTTTTCTTATTCCATCAAAGTAATTGTGTACAATTGGGTTGCATAAAGCCCCTCCTTGCCAACTATTCCTTAGCTCTTCTGGACCTTTAGGTGCCATATAACATAGAGGTATAGGTGTCAGGTGCCAATCATTATCAACAATCTACCTCTTGCAATCGTGAAGAATCCATATGGGATTACATTACCTGATACTCTTTGCTAATTGTGCTTTTCCAACTAGATATATGATCTGTCGCATGCGTTACCATAAATGAGATAGCATACAATTTGTTTAACCGTATATAAGAATCATACATTTTCTTCACAGGTGCCTAAAGTGCTCTAATTAAAGCTAAAACATTACCAATTTATGTAATTCCCTTCTTCGGTTCATTAATTTTTTCCCAAATAACTATCTTTTCAGGACAATTGAGTGTATTTTGAAAGGAAAATAACCAATTCATGTGCAGTGGCATAACAATTTAACCATCTAACTATAATCTGATTAGTTATGCTTTCTCTCAATTCCAACATGGCAACCTTTCTACACATATCCAAATTTCTTTTTTTAGAAAAGACAAACAAACTTGATACTAGTAACAAGTGAAGGTGTTGCCCAATATCTTTATAATCCATAATTTTCAACTTTTTGACTTGTACTAAAATTTCAATAGAAAGATTTCCTAGTTATCTCCTTCATGAGTTGTTGGGTCATCCAATTATCATGTTACATATTCTCAATCCCCCCCCCCCTTTTTCTTGTTTTAACCTGTATGAATCTATGACTGATCTTTAACAACTTCATGTACTTTAAATATTTTCAGGAAAATTTAATAATTTAAAGAAGGTAAAGTCTTTGTGTGCTAGGTTACTTCGTTGTTTAACAGACTAACAACCCTTCAAAAAGAAAAACCTCATATGCTTTGTCAGAAAAATCAAATAGGTGTGTATTCAACATCTTGAGAAAATAGGAGTTCCTACATTGATACTAATCCATCTTTTGAACAATTTCTCAGACTCCCTATGAAGTCACACACTATCAACGACCAAGAAGGAAACAATTCATAATGATTTAGTGAGTTATATTAAGAAAATGAAGATGATCATGTCAACATTCTTAACAATACAGTGTCATACCATGTTCTGACATGTCATCTGACTGATCATTTTATGGCTCTATAAAGCTTAAGGTGGAATGTCTCTGGTTCATAGACTTCAATATTTTTATCCAAGAACGTGTAATGATCCTCTATAATATCCGATGTGAGTTTTTTTAGTGGTGTTAACCTTAAAGACTTATCAAGAATGCATCTTTATTCTTGATAGTCCAAATCTATAGAGGTGCCTCGGGATAGAGTTAGGTATTATTGGGTTGTTGGGTTATATCTAATTTGTCCATCAAGTTCTTTAGGCTCTTTGTATGGAGGTAAACATCTCAGGATATAGCACCCTTGTAACTTTGACAAGTTCTACTTCCACAATTGGGCAGTACTATAGGCCTTTTAGGAGTACAACTCTCTCATAATAGAACAATGAACCCTTTTATGAATATACTTCTTTCCAGTCAGTTGATACTTAGAGACAAATAGTTGAAAAAGGAGACATTTAATGCCCTATCGAACCTCTGGTATATTCCTTGCAATCACCTTATCGAGTTCTAACCATCTATTTACAAGATGAACAAATTATATAACTATTAAGTCCTAATCGTCACACACATACAGAGGAATTAGAAAGAAAGACAAGACATATCCTATCACATTCTCACAGAATCATGATTATAGAAATGGCTGGCAAAATAACCATAATTGAGATTCTACTGCTAACGTGCTCCATAGTCGTAGGAATAACCTAGACTCTGATACCAACTTTCTCACGACCCAGTTTAGGATCATGACCGGCGCTAAGGGAGGGAATCTCTAAAGCAAGCCTTACTAGAAATGTATAGAAAATTGGGCAGAGTTTCCTTTGTTTTTGGGCCTATCCAAATATTTTCCTGTCTCAAATATCAACAACACCACTAATAACATCTCTAGATTTAACCACAACATCCGTCAACAATCCAATTGTTATATAATAATATCAATCCATCTTTAAATATGAAAAGAAGTATAAAACTAATCTCATGACTACAACATGGATGAATACTTATGACTCTTATAAAGGAGATGACTATGGAGAAATTCTAATAATTTAATAAAGGTCCATAACAATAAACTTATTTCCCATGAGAACAAAATATGGGGCTCACCATGGAATTCACTTGTTAGCTCTAGCTACGGAAATTTATGTCAATATCACCTGTATTCTCTGGAAAAAATATAGCGAGGAGTGAGACGCTAGCTCAGTGAGTAATAATAATAACCACAACCTTTTTAATAAGAGACAAGTCAGAAAATATGCTAGTATACTAATTAAAATCATGTAATCTTTTAAAAATCAATAGCCATAATCAATCTTGTTGTCTCATAAAAGCAAATTAACTTAACCATTTGCACGTAAACTCAGTAAAACACTTTCATATCACACTCAGTAAAAACTTTCATATCAAACTCAGTAAAACACTTTCACATCAAACTTAGTAAAATACTTTCATATCAGATCATATACATATTCGGGAAATTTTCAAGGATGAATCATGTATTCGATAATCGGTATGTCTATCTTCTTAAAGAATAGACGATAACTGTAACTTTCAGATCGGTAAATCCCTACTCGAGGGATATCGGTAACGGTATGCTAGTTCTAACTTCCCACTAGCGAGGGCTCTATCTGTAATCGGTAAATACAAGGTGTACTAGGTCTAACAAACCTGCAGTTAGCTAGGGGATTCATCGAGGTCTACTCCCATTGAAAACTTTTCTTTATAAATGATATAAACTTTTTCAAAGTAGTACAAGGCATGTAAATCTTAAATCATATCATGTCAACCTAATAAAGACATATGTAAAAGTACTTATATTTCAAGTGAATGCCCAAAAATTATTTAAATAATGGTAATAATCTCAATTATCAATATACTTATCTTGTAAAAGTAAGATCATCTCAAATAGCTATTTCAATATCAAATCAAGTAAAGGACTTGTCCCATATCCAAATTCAGATCATTAGATAACAATTCACTTTTAAATCATTTAAAAATTATGAAACTTATAAAATACTAATTGGGATTAAGGTAACTCACAGTACTCGTGTTGAACATATCAATTTGTCACCTCAAGTGATCTGTATGATCTCCTTCGATCAATCTAAAATTTACATCATATCGATTTTGTATTAGTTTCTATGTTTAAGCGAATTTGACAACTATTTTAAATACTTAATCCTCAGATTTAGGTTTGACTCTAAATACGTCAAACTAGCCTATTCACAATTTAACAGTCCTTCAAATTGGACAACAATAAGATAAAATTCTAAATATTCCCGTCCTATTGTTGCTCAAGCAACTTCTTTGGCTCTCCCCTACATTTAACAACAACCTAAAATTCCAACATCAAAATGTGTCTCTAACTAGAGAACCAACAGTTTCTTGACTATAATGTTATAAAATTCTGCTCTTATCTATGAATTTTCTCATATCCACATTAATAGAAATTCAATTTCAAATTAACCATATTACATAACCTAGCCGATGATAATATATATATCTATTTTCAATGAAAGAAAGTACCTTAAAAATCCACATTTACAACTGTAGAAATTCCACTTCTTCTTCTCCGTCTAGCTTTTATTTTCTTTTTGGGTTTGCCTTCATTTGATTTTTTCTCTGAAGGAGAAAATTTTTTTTCTTTCTTTTCGCTGGAGGGTTGTTGTGCGCACCCTCCTTAATTTCCTTTCTGAAATTGCTGCTTGCAGCTTTTGATATGGGCTTTAGCCCAAAATTTTTCTTTTCCTCCTTTTTAATTTGAAATTCTTTTCTTTGTTTGGATTTACTTAAATACCCCATTTTTCTAATATGGGATACTACATAAATAGAGTTTTTAGTTATTTTTGTATGAGAGAGACGATCAAAGTACATATTGTTACTTTCTTTTGAGTGGTTCTTGGAGATGTTGCATTTTACGTTCATTGAATCATTGTTGTAAGTGTTTAATTATGCAAACATCAAACATGATTTCTTCATATACAACGAACATGAGTAGCTAAATCCACAACTCGGGTTGTGGGAACCATGAAGAATTAACAAAGTAAAAATTGAATAGTTTGTAATCCTTGAAAAGTGTGCATGCATGTATTATTTATGTCTTCATCTTTATTGCTATTTAACAGTGACCAATATCAGAACTCGCCTTATTCTTACTCGTTGGCCTAAGGGAATAATGAATGAGATAAGGAATAGATAATAGGATTCAATGTGAGTACTCTCATCTAGTCAACCTTAACGCCTAAGGGATGGTTGTACTGGGATCAAGGTAAGAGTTAATAATGCGACACCCATAGATGACCCAGTTGCATAGTCAAATTTGCCTTGTTACTAGCACAAGGAATTAGGTGAACATAACTTACCAGTTCTATATGCTACATATTTCAAAAGATTACAATTATAAGGTTATATTGCGTTAGGGATTCATGCACAACATAATACCCTAGTTACTTCTCTCACTGAATGAGTAATACCTGCATTCATATTGTTAGTGCAGATTTTATATTGCATTTACAAAATAAATCCCCCCTTTTGGAAATAAGTCAATTAATTCATCGAAATTACTTTGATTATTCTAAGTCTAGACCATATTCCTAATGGGATCGACCCTATTAGGACGTGATCAAATTTTGGTGTCGTTACCTATTAGTCCTAGGACAATCTCTCCTTGTCCAGTTTGGTTGATTAGACGAGAACACATCAATCGAATCCTGTTAATTAATCTCCTTTCTTATTCATTAAACCTTGGTCCAGTTAGTAACACGAAGCGGGTTCTAATATTGGCCACTACTAGAAAACATGCAAAATTAAGAGAGTTAATTAATACATGCATATACACCTTCCAAGAATCATGAATTAGCTGATTTTACTTTGTTAGTTCTTTATGGTCCCCACAACCCTAGTTGTGGGTTAGCTACTCATGTTATGTGTAGATGCAATAATTATGAGTTGAGAAAAACATAATTGAACACTTACACAATAGAATTAAGAACAAGCAAATCCAACTTCAATAAGAATCACAAGTTAAAAGATGAAATTTAAACACAAGTGTTCTCAAGGATTCTACAATATGATCTTATAATTTTCTCTCTCTAATTACTAAGTTCTCTGAGTATTAGGCAAAAACATATGAAAAATAGCCTAAAAAACCTATCTATAATAAGTAAAATACAACTCCTAAATAAAATAGGAGAACTGGTCAGCACACCATACGAAAGCTATTTACGCGTCGTATTTAATTCCATGGCCCGTAATTAAGGTCTGATAGCTACTAGAAATTTGACTTCAACTCTATGACACCCCTCTACCACTCGTAAAGTGATTAACAACCTGTAAAGGGGGTTTCGTCTTATGAAACTCCTGAAAGTTCAAGTTTCTGATCCTCAGGGCACAAACCATCTTCTATGACTCATCTGCATATTAGTAGAATAAACTTCAGAAAACAGCCCCTCACTGGAATTATTAACGAAACCAATCTATGATCGGTAGACTGATCTACGGCCCGTAAAGGGTCTCATTTAACAGCAAAAATCAGCAACTTCTGCAATTTCCCCTAAAATCAAGGCCAACCTGTAATCCTTCAAACATAAACACAAAAACACATAAAACCAACTAACATCGCATTGAGAACACACAAAATTTAAAGTTTTAAGCATAAAAAATATTGTATTTTTGCAGCACATCAACACCCTTAACTTAAAATTATTGCTTGTCCTCAAGAGACAAACTCAATCTATATAGAGAGTACAGTAACACACAGACCTCAACCTAATGAAATACATCACATAAGTCTCAATTCAGATACTCACACCAAATTTTCAAAACAAGATCAAATAGCTATCTAACAAACCAATGTAAACTGGTGAATGTGACAACATACCTATGACAAGCAAGGTATTTTCAACAGTCCACAATCACTGAACTAGTCTAGTGTTAACAATGTGATGCAAGTGCCTACACAAAAAGAAGTCCCATATCTAACACTCAATGACATTTTGATGTATAACCTTGGGACATATGCAAAATCACTTATTCTCACAAAAGATATTCATGCATTATGTTTAACACCATGGGCTTTCCCCACTCCCCGTTCAGGCGGATGCGCACCTTGTGCAACTCATGATTCAAACCTTCAACTAATAGATTATTTTCACCTTATTCTTCTTTTTTCCTATTTCAAGCTTTTGTGGGTGCATTCTTTTCATTTTCAGCCTTCTTCCTTGTTTTTACACTTCATTTTGCTTTTTAGCTCACAATTAAGGCATCCTTATTTTTCTTGTATCCAGTACATGATTTTCCCTTTTTCCTCTGTATCACTAATTCACCCCCTCAGTTTTGTGTTTCACCCTTACACCATCCACCCTAAACTTAGGCTTTTGGCCAGTGTTGAGGTGCACACTATCCGTCCTCAAAACTAGGGCCACTTTTGGTATCCACCCTCAACTTAGGCTTTTTGCCTCAATCAAGGTGCACAATGTTCAAGGAAGGACCAGGGCCAATTTTAGTATTTACAACTAACAAGGCTAGGTTAATCAGGCATTCTCAAAGAATAGGTACATGTTAGGCTCAAACATTAGAAACAAGGATTATATCATAGCTTTGGATGGTCGTTTTAGGCTAAGGGGACTATTAAGAACAATGGCCTAAGATCCTTTCCTAATCCAATTAATCTACAATATCACTTAGAGTAACAGGACAAGTTCTGAATTAACACGAAACATATGAATCTAGCAAATTAGGCTCACACTCACATGGTACTGCATACATTATCAACAAAAAACTCTCAGATCATGCTTTTTATCTCAATGTATCCTCATTTCTCAGAATGAACATTGTCACACACTAAACATACATGATTGCTATCTAACTACTACTCAAAATTTTGGTGGGTATCATTTTTCAAACAAAACACAAAATATGTTATATGCTACAAGTATTGGTACTCTATGCTACAAATACTATCTAAACATCCTAAACATACCAGTTCAACAGAAAGTAAATATCTGCAGGGAAAAAGAACACAAGCAAGAAAACCCGTAGATTAAAAATTGGGGTAGTTATGGACCTAAGCTACTCAGAATTCACTGCGGCCATACCCATACCCCATCAAAAAAAGATGTGCATTGTCCCCAATGCACTAAATCAAAGCAAAATAAAACATATAGGGATGAAAAAACATACATAGGCGCCTAAGTGCCAGTGTGTAGCTGAATCTGCCCACCCTCCTCCTGCGGGGTAGTCTCCTTAGTAGTAGTGCTCTGTCTTGAGGGGCCAGCACACCTCACCTGCTCTAACTCTCAAGCCTGTCATCTCTCCTCTTCTTGTCTCGATCTCCTTAAGACAAGCACGAGCTCCTCCTTCTCTATAAGCCTCACACGTAAGCATATCTCATTTAGCTCATCATCCTTTGGGCTCATTAGGAGCATATACATCAACCACCAGCACCAGAGGTCTAGTCGTTGGTAGTGCAATTGGTGTCACGAGTGTTGTTGTCATCTCAGCTCGGAGTTGTTGGATCTCCATCTGAATAGCCAAAAAGTCTAAAGGCTGAGCCTCTCTTAATTTCCACTGTACCCTCTCCTCGAAGGCATCAATACAAGCATCCACGATAGAGATACGGTCCAAAATAGTAGCAACCACGAATGCCTGCATCCGACCCTCCAAGTCTGCAATGGCTTGGCGTCTATGGCCTGATTTGATGGACAAGCTGAGTCAACTTTGACTCAACATGTGACAACCTCTGCGCCTAGGCCTGTATAAATACAGCGGAACGTAGAGATACTCGGGGAAGTAGTCTATAAAATCATCGCCTGTGGAGTAGGATAAAAGCTGGCCCCCTCTCCTCATCTACCTCGGGCTGCAGGGGCTTTTCCTCAGTACTAGCAATCATGGAGTTGATAGTTTGTGAACCCTTAGAAGGTGGTGCTAGGACAAACATCTCAGACATAGGTGGAGGTTGTGCTTGTCGGAGTGCCACCGAGTTCTCTTCAACCTTGATCATGGTGGGATCCAATATATGCTGGGCCTCAATCAACTGGTCTAGCGATTGTATATCTCCACCCTAGACTCTAGATAGAGCCGGTATATCAAGCAAAGGAATGGGATGGATGTCACGGCCCGACCCCGGGGCCGCGACTAGTACCGATTAGGCACTACTATTGATACAAACCCATTTGACGACATAAACAATCCTACAGAAAATCCGGCAGAGTTTCCTCTGTTTTATTGACTAA
>JAOTQR010000045.1:28431715-28447729 GCA_025774065.1 Solanum ossicruentum | reverse complement strand
ATTTATGACTTCTCTACTTCTATAAAAACACTTCAATTTCAACTTTTGATTCATGAAGGTATGTGTGTCAAGTGGTGTTGGATCTTATTTTATGATTTTTCTCAAACTTCAATTTGATTATCAGGTTTCCTTGTATTATACACTCTCTTTCTTTGTTTCATATTTTTTCCCTTTTCTTTTTCACTTTCGAATTTAAAGAAAATAATATTAATTGTTGTGTTAGCTTAACTTGCTTCATTTAAATTATATTATGGTCTTCGTTTTTAGTCTAATAAATTTTCGTTATTGAAAAACTTCTATTATTTTGTTTCTAACTTCTCCATCTATATACAAGTTCGATATATTCATCAGGTAAATTAATATCTCAAGTAAGGTGATACTTCTTCGTCTTATAATTTTTTTATGTTATAAATTCATATATTATTCTTATTTTTTTTCAACAATTTATTTTAGACAAGCTTACAATGGATTCTGAGACGTACTTGATCAATGAAGTTATGACAATTACTACTTTAAAAAAATATAATTCTTTTTGGATAATAAAAGTTTTACTTATTGGCAATAATCCAATAACAACAACAACATACCCAGTGAAATCCCACAAGTGGGGTCTGGGGCAATAATCCAATAAAACAATATAAAAAAGGAACTAACGAAGGCACTTAAAATACTTTAACATCTGTTGACGAAGTGGTAATATTTTTTTTTTTTTTATATTTTAACATTACATATATTTTAGTCATTACATTTAACTTTTTTAAAAGGGCAAAAAAGTGAAACGAAAAGTTACAACAAAGCAAAGTTTATTACATCATAAATGGACACGTTAAATGTGTTAATCCGAATTTTTTATTGGTAAACAAAGAAATTGAGATTGAATTCATCGATAACACTATAGTTCAGGACTGCAACAGTCATTTCTACTGTCTCTTTTTCAAACAATTTTGTTTGGTTTAAAGATACAACATTAAGTATCGAGGGGAAATACTTTGGTAGATCTTTCAGATTTTATCAACTATTTAATATAAAAATAATATGTTCCTCTTACTTACTGAACAATTTTTTCATAATCTTCTTTCTATATTAAAAGCGTAAAGACCCTTAAAAATGTTGTTTGAACTTTTTGCCTTTCATTAAAAGATTTCACGTTATACAAAATCATCTTTTCAATATTTTTCTTAAATTATTATACCTTATTTTAATGTTATATATTATATATTGACATTAATAAACATAACATACTCATTGGATAGAAATTTAGCATGGGTTCTAATTAGTGATAGATATATAAGACCTCTATAAATAAATAAATAAAATGTTGAATGGGATAATATTGTTATTTTACATATAGTATTTTTCTTTTGAAAATTTTACCTCTATGCATCTCATGTTGTTTAATTTTTTTCATATTGTTATGTTTTGTTTTTATCTATCTAGATCATTTATTTCTAATAACAGTATTTTAGTTTATTTTGCAATGTTCATGACATATTTCATGAACTCTACTTTTTTAGAAAAAATAGATAAAAAAGTTGACAATGACAATTGATGATTTGTATTTATGATAAGTAATGCATTCATTTTTTACATCAAATTTGGATTAATAACATTTATGATTGAAATATCTACTTTATTACAAGTAATTATTTAATTTTTAAATAACTATACATAATTGAATTTTCTCTTAACAAATTAATTTTCCTTTATAACTCAAAGGTCGTAAAAAGTATCACACAAATAAGGAAAGACAATTGTTTAAAGTAGCACTCATACTTAGAGAGAGTAAGCAACATTCAATATCATTCTATTATTTTTAGTAAGAACAAATCTACTAATAGAACCCAACAATTCTTTGAAAAAAAATCATTCCTAGTATTAGACTTTTAGAAATAATAATACTTAAATATATTTAACTGTATCATTTTTTTTGCATTATTCATTATAAATTTTTATTATTAGAATAGAAATATACTAAGAATATATTGAAATAGTCTATAATTTGTCTATATTAAGAAAAAAAATAAAGATCAATAACAATTAAAAATTTATGTTATCTTTATCATTAAGAAATTGTTATTTAAAGAGTTATATTATTCTTATGTTATATAGAAAACATCTTAATAAAAAAAACAGTTAACTACACAAAAATTAAAGTCAACTTTATATCATGAGTATTTGTCAAAAGCGAAAAAAATACAGATTAAATTTTTTTATACAGTTTAATTTTTTGAGTCTTATAATGACAAAAGTATCTTTAATAATCTATATTAAACAAATATAGGTATTTATAAATAATATTAAATTAAATATTTAAGATATATATTGTCATTTAAAAATATATTAATTAGTAAATATACTTAACTAATATTATAAGCAATCAATTTAAGCTTTTAAATTAGTATATTTTAAAAGAAAAAAAAATGTATATTTATAACTTTATCCAACAATGAATTCAACTTTAATTTAAAAATTAGAATGTTAAAAAATCATGCTAGTGAAAAATAAAATAAAACATAGAATAAATAAAAACATGTGAAAAATTATGTGGAATCACATGATATATAAAGATTGAGAATAAGAAAGAAATGAAAAATAAATATTATAAAATAAAATATAGTTTTAGAAAAAATTTGTATAATAAAAATAAAAAGAAATTAAAATAATCAAAATAAAAATAAATTAAAAAAATTAAAAAGTAACCAATATGTAATTTACCTGCAATTCACACCCTACCCTCTGAATTGGAAAGTATAATTACATCCAATCAATTATATCCGATTACCCGTTGACCATGTAATTACCTGCCCAACCAAACAGGTCAGACAATATAATTACACCCAATTTCACCAAATCCAATTATCAGATTGACATTCCAAACAGACTCTTATAGAGCGTTGTCTGACCTGTTTTGATTGATCTATATCCCTTTTAGCTTGCTATTCGATTAAATAGGTATTTTTAAAACGTTTTAATAAATAAGCTTTTATTTAATTTTATCCAAATAATTATACATTTTTAACATTCATAACTTACAAAATTTGCTTGTTATATTGTTTTTACCTTTACGACCACCACCATCTTGAACAAGTTCTCCACTTTGATATCAGATCCTTAACCATAGAAATTTAGACATGTAAAGATAACATGCGACGACGAAAAGTGATGTATGGCTTTACTCTCGAGGGGTCGTTTGGTTTGAATATAAGTTATGTTGGGATAAATTATGATGAGATTATTTATGCTGAAAGTAGTTTTTATTGCTTGTTTGGTTTGTCATATTCAAAATACTATTTATTGCATAATTTCTAAGTATAAGTTGTTTGTTTACAAGTATACCCTCCACCTTATTTAGTTTTTTTTTTAAAAAATATTTTCTTTGTTAGCTTTAGCTATTTATTCTTAAAATAAAATTTTCGTCTTATTTACTTAAAAAATAAAACTTTCATCTATTTAGGTTAGAAATAAAACTTCCGTCTTCGTTAGCTTTAAAATAAAATTTTCATTTAAGTTTGTTAAAGTAAAAAAAATTATTAAATTTTAAAGTTATCTACATTTCCATTGATATATAAAATACAACTTTAAGTAAGTAATAAACTATTTAATTAAAAATATGTAATTTAATAGTGCGATGAACATTTTAAAAGAAATAAAAATATAAATAAACATATATTAGACAAATAAGTTCAACTTACAATATATTCATAAATAAAAATTATATTTATAAAATGTAATTTTTAATAGAAAAATATATTATCATAAAAATAACAATTAATTGAGGTTGTGACTGTTATTACAAATATTGTTAAAAATTATGTTAAAGTACATAAACTTAAAAGTGGTGTATAAAATAGAATTTAAATATGGAATTTTACACATTTTATCCCAGAATAAGTTATCCTGTTCCACCATAACTTATTCCATTACTAATTATTACTTCTGGGATAACTATAACTTATCCCATTACTAATTGTTACTCCTGGGATAAGTTATCCCAATCTTTGCAACCAAACAATGAAATGAGAACCACTCAAAAAGTTTTCCTCATCTATCACACCAAACGATCCTGGTTTTTACTGTCTTTCTTCATTCAAGTCAGAGATTGTTGTAGTTTCCGTAAAGTGGCATAAGAAAACCAAAATTACATTGAAAAATAAATCCACGTCTTGGTTTTTATTTCTTGATTCACAATGTAACCTGATCTTCAAAAGTTGTTTTGAATTTGGAGAAAAAAGGTACTCACATGAAAATCCCAGTAAAGCTGAAACAAAACACCAATCTCTACCAACAGAGTCAACTAAACCTGTAACTTGACTATATTTAGAAGTTGTTATACTTAGCAATCAGCAAGTGCAATAAGCTGATCAACCACAGTTGGGTCTGCTAGTGTACTAGTGTCCCCAAGCTCATCTAATTGCCTGGAAGCAATTTTCCTCAGAATTCTTCTCATTATTTTCCCACTTCTTGTCTTTGGAAGACCTGGTGCCCAATGTATCTTGTCTGGCGCTGCAAAAGCCCCAATCTGACATGTGGAATTGAAAGCTTCAGACAGTGGTAACAAGTTCATGCAAACTCAAATATAAGGAGAATGCTAGTGTATAATTTGCAGTAAAAAATTATGCTCATATTTATGAGATTAAAAATGCCCAGCTACCTCAGTTGGTAGAGCAGAAGGCTCTTAACTTGGTGGTTGAGGGTTCAAGCCCCATGGTGAGTGTGATAGGTTTATCCTTTGTCTTCGGAAAACAATCTCTCCACCCCCACCAGGTAGGGGTAAGGTCTTTGGATACGCTCTACTATCCCCAAACCCTACTTGTGGGATTACACTAGGTGTGTTCTTATTGTATAGTTATGAGATAAGTAGGGACTCATTAGCATTTAGTAGTGCTCTCTAACCTTCTCTTTTCCGTTTTCCTTTTTCTGCTTAGGGGTTTGTACAAGTACATGTATGTTTGGCAAATCTAACCAAAAAGGTAACTCCACAAAGGAATATAACTATAATTCCTTGGTTTTCATTTTATCTACTCCAAAAAACCAATGCAACCCTTTTTTCAGATATCCTACCCAGTACCACAGATTTAAGTGTCGGACCCGTCAAGGAGATGACTACTTATGCCAACTACTTCTTCAGTACTGAACTCCAGAAGGAAAAGGCACAACACACAAAAAACTACTCTTAGTAAGAGATAAGAACGGCATGGTCCCAACAACTTTGCAATGAAAAGATGAGAAGCTCAAAGCCTGAAGATTGACTCACACACTCTTTGTAAAAGTCATAGTTTCAGTCCCATGGCTAGATTTCCTCTTTTTTCCTTTTTTTTTTTGGTTCTCAATTAAGTTTGGAGGATTTATTGGCAAATTTTTCCCCATTAGTAGATAATATTCAAATAGCCTGTCTATCAAAAGGAAAAACACACAATAAGCAAATGTTGGATTGTCGGAGAAAATGGAACAAATATACCTGATTCCTAACAACCATCACAAGACTTTTTCGCAGGTCATTGCTGTATGGAACACCTTCGACAAGAGTAACAAATGCATATATCCCCTGTCCTTTAACCTTTCACACAGACTCCAAAAAAATAGATTAGAGTAGAGAAGGGAAAACTCCAGTTAAATTCAAAACCAGAACTAAACCATGAAAGTACCTCATGCTCCACACCAACAACAGCTGCTTCAGCGCACTGAGGATGTGAAACTAGAGCAGATTCCACTTCGGCTGTGCCAATACGATGTCCACTGCACGTGTTAAAAATACTTTATACAACAAACAAATACAACTACCAGTTCAACTAGCTATAAGAAATTGTACCTGCAAACTACTCACTTCCAATTGAACTAGCACTATTAAATATTAGTTCCAGTATAAACGACATTTCAAATTTTCACAATTGAAAAAGGTACCCACGCAGTTCCTTGAAAGGAATTTCCTTGTTCCTCTTATTCTCTCAAACTCTAATTAGGCTCTGAAAATATGAAAATTCATATGCAAACTATACCTCACATTAATCACATCATCTACTCTTCCAGTGAGCCAGTAGTAACCATCTTTGTCCCTGAGACAAAGAAGTTTGAACATGAAGTTGAAAAATCAGTCAAAAACTGCTTCAAGAAATCAGAAGGAAAACAAAGTTATGCTTATACGTCCCTTATGATAAGACAACCAGGAGTGTACTTCACTAGAAAATACCTGCTGCAGCCATCGCCACTGAAATAATAGCCAGGGAAGGCACTAAAGTATGTGGTTTCATATCTTTCATGATCCCCATGAAGTGTTCGGAATGCTCCAGGCCACGAGCTTTTCACACACAGATACCCGCTGCACTCACCTTCAATCTCAACACCTTTCTCATCCACTATTACTGGCTGCATGATTTTAGACATCATGACCATATGTTGGAGAAAGTGCAAAGACCAAATTTTAGAGGGTTTTCCTTGATCCACGTTATCATGATAACTATAGATACATGTGCTGCATGACTCCAGTTTTAACTTTCCTTAGACACATAAGAATCATCAAGTATTAAATCCTAAATACATATTGCGTGGCATGGGTGTCAACATCACATACTTGGACATTGGTTTCTACAATAATATCATTCCTACAATACAAAATGAGAGATTGGTTTCTAATCATACTTGGAGACCTATATATTATTTCATGTAGGTACCTGAACTCCAAAGAAAGGAAACGTAGCAGAACCAGGTTTCTGTGGCCATGCTCCCGGTAAAGGAGTAATCTAGAAAGAAAATAATTAGGACTCAAGTAAGATATTAACTTTTTGGTGAGCGAAAATAATGATGAAATAAGCAGTAACTGAGATACCATGATGCCACCGGTTTCTGTTTGCCACCATGTATCAGATATGGGGCACCTTGCATCCCCTATCACATTGAAAAACCACCTGCTCAAAGACAAAAACTTGAAGAAGCCATTTCGCGGATGTCTTATTTAGGAGAAAAAGAACACACAAAAGATCTGTATATATAGTTGACACCTCCATGCACTCGGATTGATAGGCTCACCCACACTTCCTAGAACCCGTAACGATTTGCGTGAATATCGAGAGACATGCTGAAAAGTAAAATAAACAGTTATATATAAAAGTTACACAACTGGTATTTGTTGATGTTAAGTTATAATCAATTTTTCAATAGCAAAAGTATGGAGATTTACTTTTTCTTTTTGATGAAACAAGTTCACTATTGATTGCATGGGTACACCTTGTAGACAAGGTGCATATATAAAGCATAAAATTTTCATATCAAAGCATGAATTACTATGAATAACATCCAATCATCTATAGTCCATGTTGCTCGGACTCTTCTTCAAAAATACAAATGGATGCATGTCGGACCCTTCATAAGTAGTGCATTTTTGGAGGATCCAATGCGGGATATACACTCGGACGACGGATACACAAGTATGAACAAGGAAATTTTTCTTTCCACTCTTTTGGAGAGATTACATTGACATTCCCTTATTTTGTTCATTTCCTAGTATCTTTCTTATAGGCGAAATCTTTTACTTTTTCTTTTTGGATAAAGTAATAAATTTCACAAAATAAAGAGCAAAACATGCCATTGTACAAGAAGTATACCAAAAAGGTAACCTTAGAAAAAGATACGATTTCTATACATCCTCATGGGAGCACCAAAAAGAAAGAAGGGATAAGGGACTATCCCTCAAGTACACGAAATCCTTACTCTAACAAAAGCTCTCTTACTTTTCTCTCCACACGATCCATATAAGTTCTAGTGGAGAAACATCCAATGTTTAACATTGTTTCTTTCACGGTGACCATCATCACTCACTCGAGTCCGAACTATCTCATAATTTCCCACCACAAACGAGATGCTATCCAATACATAAAGGAGGTAACTCAATCTCTTGTTGAGTCTTCACACATGAAGCAGCGGCATAAGTAACATTCCTCTTCCTCAAGTTCTCTATCGTCAAGATCACTCCTCGCACAACCAAGCAAGTTAAAAAAAAAAAACACTTTCTCGGTATCCAAGGGATCCTGACCAAGATATGTAGAAAAGTTGAATCATTCCTAATCAAAAGCTTCTCATAATTAACAAAAGAGTCTTCATTTCCCTATCTCCGTATATCTTGAATATCCTATGAATTTCTTTGTTTGTGAAGCAAATCAACCAAATTTTGAAATTCTTCAGACAAAAATAAGATGCCTTTCCATCAAATCAATACTTCAAGTATACAGATAAAAATGAATGCTAAGCCAATGAACTGGTTTGCTCATTCCTTATGATTTTGCTCCCAAGAGTAGTAGTTGTTAAGTCGTATGAAGAGATTCCACCCTAAAACTAAAGAATTTTGCTGGTGCCTTAATATAATTGAGTCATGTCTGCCTCAAAAAATATAAGAGAATCATTTGCAAAGAACAAGTGAGAACTTGAACATAATTTCTGGTCTCAACTGAAGCTAAGATACTTGGAGCAACCCCCTATTACTAATTCATTTTTGTCTTGGTAAATGCTTCCATCACGCAAAATAAATGACATTGGTGTGACAAAGGGAGAAAGAAGATAACATATACCAATTGTGGTTACATGTGCATATGGGAGGTGATGCCAGGTACATTGAAAGATATCATGTTAACTAGGTGTTAGACAACGTAAAAATACATGCCTAGCATAAGGACTTCCTTTCTTAATTTCCCGTAATTCTAACTTCCTCTCATCCCAAAACGCCAACATTGATTTGGCATAATAAGGTGTTAGATCAAAAATGAAAGAAGGATTGAAGAGGCAAGTCGTGGGGAGGAAATGAGGAAAAAGTAAGCAGATTTGGGATAGAAATAAGGTTGAACATCAGTTTCCAAAATTCAATCTTTTCTTTTTCTGAATTTAATTATGAAAAGACACTCGATAGATTTGCCCATTTACTTGAGTTATACCCTCAGGCTTTTCATGCACGCTACCATGATACCTTAATAGGGACTTAAGCTCTTGTGCAAAGCCAATTAGTGCATTTAGTTTGTGTAGCCACTAGACTAGCTCTATAATTGTTTTCCAAGCGATGGTTATTTTAACTACATACAATGAAAAAGTATGTTGGCAGAACCGAAAACAACCATCTACATATAAATGAAAATAAGTAGATGTATACTTGCCTCATCTCCCTCACGCATCAAAGATCTCACCAGTGTTGGAGCTGTATAAAATATTGAAACCTTATACTTATCAACGATATCCCAACAACGTCCGACATCCGGATAATTAGGGGCCTACAAAAATAAGAATAACAAAATGTTAGAAGATGCTAGGCAAGTGGAAGCACTGCCTTTACAAGGTTACATTCTTTTTCAACCAAACTTCTCAACAAATTAGAAAGAGTCACTCATTTCAACAATGGCCAACATCTAAGCATAAGAGACGACCGAAACTATGACTAGCGTTATTATGCATAAGACATTGAACTAATATTGCATAAACATGGATCTAACAATGGACATAGAACACAAGAAATTTCATCTTAAGGGAGATGCAGCTAACACCATAAGGAATTACGCGACATTTTTAAAGGTAGTCATAGTTATGTACTACTTTAGAGTAGCTGTAGTATTGAGCCAAGGGTCTATAAGAAACAAATTCTCTACCTTTGAGGTAAGGGTAAAGTTTGTATATACCCTACCCTTCCGAGACCTTACTTGTGAGACTAAATTGGGTATGTTGTTGTTGTTGTTAAGTCATTCAAAAATGAAATATTTCCACATTGAGCAGAATGTATTTCACGGGTTCACATAGCTGAATCTAATTATATGATAATGAATGTTGGGCCCTAAGTCTAACATATTCACAAGGTGTGTTTGCAGAGATGCAAATCATGAGAAAGATGTGTGGTCATATAAGATTAGAAAAGATTAAATGATGACATTCACCATAGTGTGCAAATGGCACGCAATTAGGATAAAATAAGAGATGGTTTCTTGGGATGATATTGGTGGTGAATGAAGAAATTAAAAATGAAATATCACAAGGAAGGAAGTTGTCTCGAAAAAACTACAATTTCTTGGAATCAATGTAGACCTAGTTAAAGATAGAATAAAATGGAAGAGAGATCCATATAGGTGATTTTTATTAGTTGAGAATAGGCTTTAGTCTTGTTATAGAACTTACAAATGTTATTACTGCTACTACTTTTTATTTTTTTACGTGGTGTTCTGTCCAACTTGCATGCACCTAGACTTATTCGGGATAGCTACTACCCCCCCCTTAACAATAGGTACCAAGTGACTCTATCCACACAGACTTGGACGGAGGAGAAGAAATCACTAGTATTTTTGTCTTGGGATTTGAACCTGAGACTTCATGGTTCTTCCCCCACTTTATTGACCACTAATCCACACACTTAGGTAAGCTATTACTATAAATATCTAATGTACTCCCTCTATCCAACTTTACTTGTCCAGTGTACTAAAAATAAATGTCCAACAATACTTGTCCAATGTGAAAAATCAATGAATCATTTACCCATTTGTGTTCATTTTATCCTTACTATGAGTAACTATTTAATATCTAATACATTTTTCAAAACATTGAATTTAATGCATTCAAAGGGTAATATAGTAATATTATCCCCATTATTTATTATTTCTTAAGGTGTGTGTCAAGTTAATTGTGGGCAACTATTGTTGATGTATGATGTATACACTATTAATTATTTGGTATGATGTATGACACGAGCTGAACTTAAATATAGAATCTCGATCCATATAGCCGACCCCAACTTGTTTGGGACTTGGGTGTTGTTATTGTTATAATACTATCTCCATCAATAAACGAAAAAGCAAGATGAGGTGTCATTCCCAATTTGTATAGAAGATTGTGTTTGATTCATGGAAAATCATATTATGTTTCAAACTTGACTGTTTCACGATCTACTGGTATACGACAGATTTTCTAGTTATTAGTAAAACTATTTAACTTGTAGAAAAATGGAAATATAAGAGATAGAAAATTAGAATTATATTATTCAAACTAGTCATTTGTTTAAACTACTTCTGCTAAATGCTTTTACTTAATCAAGATATATTTGGACAAGCAAATTATACTTGGTAATTATAAAATAAATACCCCTTCAAAAACCACAACAGTTGCTCCATTTAACAAAGGTCCATAGGTTACATAGCTATGCCCAGTAATCCAACCGCAGTCAGCTGTACACCTACAATTATCAAAGAATCCAAGGAAAATGTATTTCAAAAATCTTGACCAAGTTTTAAGATACAACATACCTTGTGAAATCCACAATGTGTGGTTTGGGGAGAGTAGAGTATACGTAAACCTTACCACTACCCCATGGAGATAGAGAGACAAAAGTACAGAAGAAAGAGTCGTTCCTGGAATTACCAATATATGTCTGTCGGCTTGTAATCAAATGCATACTTGAATGTAGTAGCAGTGTACACCATATAGCCTCCCGTTGTATGCAAGACACCCTTAAAATAAACTAAAAAATATAAGACATTACATGTGGAAAAAGGAGTAAACCTCCAAGAAGCATGAAACCTTTGGCTTTCCGGTACTCCCACTGGTGTAAAGCAGGAACAGTGGATCTTCCGCATCAACCCACTCCACATCACATGTCACTGGATATTTCAGAATGACATCCTGAAACCACACAAGCAAATTGGACTCAACTGATCAATTAGAAGTGAAATCCAGAAGGAATACAAGAGCTTAGCAACCTAAAATTGACAATATGGTCCAGATATACACTTGTCAGGTACATTGGACTATAAAAATAAGGTAACCTGACAAGACACATACGAAGAGAGGAGTTGTCATCCAAAAAAATTAGGAAAGTAGAAGACAACAATATATTTGAGGCGATCATGATCATTAACCAAATTTTTTTACACATATATTGCAAGCAATAACTCTTCTGAACATCTGCAGAGATCAACATTACAAGTAGAAAATGAAAAATATTTACATGAATTCTAACTATGAGCGGAAGAAACGAGAGAGATCTCTTCAACTACAGAATCAATATTACTCTAATTGAGCTAGGTATTTCATGGTGCATGTATAGCTCACCTGCCACCAAATATCTCGCCCCTTGATCCATTTAGTCTTCTCCTTTTTCATTGCTGGATCATTTTCATATGTCAAACACACATCTGCAAGGTGAAATAAGAAATGGAAATGGAAACCTATAAACCCTTGTAATGTAAAGATATGGCATAAAAACAGATTTCAAGTAAATAAACGAGATAGATATTGCACTTATAATCCATAGAGTTTCAAACTGTGCACTAGCTGGCCTCCGATGATGTCTTAGTTATCAAACCAAAAAAGAAGAAGATGGATATAATCGACTAAGTTTCTAGACCAGACTCCTGCACCCTCAACGATATAATTACTGGATAATGCCAATTTTGGGGTGGAGGCTAATACTGCTTCCTACTCTGACTTACCATCTGTGAGAAATATTGGAGAAAAATATTGTTGAATTGTTATCTACATTATTACATTGAGACCATATTTATAGATACTATATTAGACTTCTTTTCCAACTAGGATACTACAATACAATCCCTTTTCCAAGTAGGATTCCATATACTATTACTATTCCTAATCTTATTCTAAGTAGGATTAACAACCCTAGAAAGTCACCGAAAATTGACGCACGGTGACCTAATCTTTTTTTTTTGGCTAACATAATCATTAGCCAAACGGGCGGCATATATGGGTCATAGCCGCCCGTCGGCAGCGGAAGCTCTTTGATTTTCTACTAAGACTGTAAAAGCTCTAATACCATGTGAGAAATATTGGAAAAGAATACTATTGAATTGTTGTCTACATTATTACATTGAGACCCTATTTATAGATACTATATTAGACTCCTTTTCCAACTAGGATACTACAATACAATCCTTTTCTAAGTAGGATTCCACATACTATTACTATTCCTAATCCTATTCTAAGTAGGATTGTAGATATCATTCCTATTCCTATTCCTATTCTAACACCATTAGTGTGTCAATTATGACCAAGTATCTGCGCAAATGACTTTCTAATTGGACATCAACTTGAAGGCTAAATGTTGTCCAATCAATCAGCATTAGGTTAATTCGTCTGAAATCTCGTCACTCCCTGAACTTATGTTGTGAATGAAAAGTCTACACGTATCCTTTTTGCTGACGGTGTCAAGCACAGAAAGTAAATCACAAAAAATATATGCCCTGTACAAGTATGACGATCAGATTGATCAAGTTGGACAGTCCAAGATCCCGTCTTGTTCTCTTATGTTGCAGCCGAACTCTTCATTTCTTCCCTTGAGGGCAGACATAATCTCTCCGTTGATTGAAATCCAAATGCTAGAGTAAGTGCAGCTGAAATTTCTTTTCAGCTACCACTCAACATCAATTAAAAGTATAACTTGCAACAATTGTGAAATCGTTACTTTTCCTAACAAAACCTAAACGAACATTTATACAGAGTGTTATGACCAAACCCTCCACTTCGTTAAATGATTTTTTACATAGGTTAATTTGCCTGTTTAATCACATACAGTGTCAGGAAATGGAAATCACAATGCATAGTTGGACTTCTGATCAACAATCCACTAGACGCCACTAACCTAAACTTCATCAGTTAATGATAAATTATGACATACTTATTTGTGATGAAGCAGATAATTTTATTGTTAATTGGAAAATCCTCTATGCGAGTAGCATATGAAAAAACAGAGAATCTAAAACATAATATGATTCTCCAGTTTGTTCATTTGTGTAATGATCTTTAGGAAAGATACAGTTTATCCCGGTAGGAGAGCATATTCTAGCTAATTTGTTAGAGAATAAAATAATCAACACATGCAAATCCCAATTGACAACCACGAAAATTGAAGTTGTCAATAAAAATAATGACAATAAACATATAATGATGGTTTTGACAAGCATTTCAATATTTGGGTCATGAAATTATAACAAGTGTTTGCTACAAACTGCACTATAAAAATATTGAGAAAATTAAGTGAATCGAATAGAGATTTGATAATTTTCACCTATAACGATGCCATTTTGAGCAGATTCTAGAAGGGCATTATCAACAATTTCTTTGAGATAAATAATCTTGGACCCCCTCCTAACAACATTGCATGTTATGACGACCTTCGGTCTGCAATCTATGATCCTTTGAGCAAGAGATTCAGCTGAGAAGCCAGCAAACACAACCTGAAGTATAAAACAACCTGGATCATCATGTTTCCTACCCTATTTATCTAGTTATTCTAATCTGGTGGAAGTGAATCAAGGAGGAGGAAGATAGGAAATGTTGTTTGCTCAAACTAAAGTCATGGTTCACAATAAGAGTCAATTTGACCATTTTTTGGAGTGAAATCGGAAGATAATTGATGTGAGTTTTAAAAGATAAAGGAGGCATTAGAATCCAATGCTAAGAGAAAAGCTCTAAAAGGAATCCAAATTAAATGAAAATACAAGTCCAGAGATGATGAAGATTTAAAGGGGGAATAACAACTTTCAATTTGAAAAAAGGGGAGTATATTGACTAATTATTACCGAGTGAATGGAACCAATACGAGCACAAGCAAGCATTGCAATTGGTAGCTCCATCAGCATGGGTAAGTAAATGACAACCGCATCACCCTTGTGAACTCCAACATCTTTCAAATAATTTGCTAGCTGATTAAAAGAAAATATTAGAAACTTCAATAATATTTTTGCACATTGTCTTATAAGAGAGAGCATAAAAATATATAAGTTTGTATGTGGAACAGGACGAGAAAATGCAAAAGAAGACCTGGCAAACTCTAGCCAAGAGTTGATTGTACGTCAAAGAGCTATCAAGACCAGGTTCATTTCCTTCCCAGTAAATTGCTGTCTTGTCACCATTTCCAGACTCGATGTTTCTATCCAAGCAGTTGTAGCAGATATTTGTCATTCCACCCTTGAACCACTGTTAAGAAACAAGTGTGGACACTAAGAAAAACAAAAGTTGATAACAAGCTTCTGAGAGATGAAATGAATAGGTCACTGACCTCGATCTTGATTTTCCCCCTCCGAACATCAAGATTCTCATGGCAGACCTGTTGACCCCATTTCTCTTTCCAGTAGAATTGTGATGCAATGTCAGACCAGAATCCTGCGGGATCGTAGACAGACCTTCGATACATCTCCAAATACTAAACAGAAGATTGAAGGGTTAAAATTTTCCATGATAAGGTCTAAAAGGTAAAAAGACCAAATGGAAGCAAGTGCTAGCTAAATAGATTGAAGAAAAGATGACGAGGTAAGGAAGGGAACCTTCTCAGGAGAAGAAACATGAGCCTGGCTAGAGAAATCTTCGCTGGGAAAGACAAGATCATCCTCCTCGGAAGCAAGTGCCTCGCCTAAGATGCGAGCATTCAATTTGGTTATCCTGCCGGCCCCAGAAGGCAAGTGGGCCATGGATTCCACATGCCGTAAGTGATTCGATGTCGTCAAGTTCTTCCTTGGACTGACAGTAGTCGATGACGACGAAGAAGCAGTGAACGGATCCTCCATCCTCACCGAGGGACTGCCCTCAAAATCAGACGACAAGCGGGGAAGGAATGTGAAGGAAGGCCTCTTGAAGCTGACCGACGGCTGCTTCAGCGGGAACTTGGCAGAGCGAGAGATCAGAATCGGAGATGTTGAAGTATAAATACAGCTGGCGCTGTTAATGATAGTGGTATTGTTGCTCCACGAAGGTTGATGGTTCATCCTTCCTTCCATAACTATTTTTATGGTGCTTCCTATTTACCAGGGAAATATTATTCTACTACAAATAATAATAATGACGCTAAAAAGATTTCTTGCGTACCTCTTTAGTTTTTTGTTTCTACTACATGTTGTAGTTGTTGTTTTAAGGAAAATAAATTAAAAACCCCCAATAACTTATTTTTGTTCAAAAATAGCTACTAAAGAAAACTGATTTGTTTCCTGAGTAGGTTTTGTAACTTTGTAAAGGTGGTGGATATCATTTAAGGTAAAAATAATTTAGCTT
>JAOTQR010000045.1:28402462-28424666 GCA_025774065.1 Solanum ossicruentum | reverse complement strand
CACCACTTGACACACATACCTTCATGAATCAAAAGTTGAAATTGAAGTGTTTTTATAGAAGTAGAGAAGTCATAAATAAAAAAGGAAAGAAAATAATATTTTATTATATTTAGGACAAATTTTTTCATCATATAATTAGGATTCATGGTGAAATTAGAAGAACTTTTATTTATTTTCAAACAATTAAAATCTTTTCTCTTTTAAATTTATTTTTTTAAAAAAATTATTATTTGAGTTTCCTCTTCAAAGTAGGAAACTTGTGTTATTAAAAGAAAAAAAAAGTAAAAAATAAAATTAATCGTGTTTGGAAGTTTTTTCCTTAAATATTTTTTTCTTTTTCACTTTGACCTGTTTTTCCTTTTTTTTTTTTACTAATTTTCTTTTACGCCAAGTTTATTTTAGTTGGGAAAAAATTCTTTGTGTAGGAATTTTTTTCATTTAATTTTTATTTATATTTAACATTATTAAAATAATAATTCTAAAAAAAAAGTAAAAAGTGAAAAGACAACTTTGTCTAAAGAGGAGTCTTCTAATTAAGGGCAAAAAGTTCAATCAACATTATTAAGAACCTTCACACTTTTAATATAGTGTAGATAGATTAATGTTCTACTTCTTGCTCTTCACAAAAAAAGTGTTATAATATTTTACTATAATTTTCATGCTCATTTAATTTCAATTTAGTGATTTAAGTTTTGTTATAAGTTGAATTTTGTTTGAAATATCGATTTATCTCAAATTTATACATCAACTATTTGTCTCATTAACTAATTTCAAAAAAACCATCATAATACTTTTAAAATTGTACCAAACTTCAAATCAAATTTTAGATTTAGTAATTACCAATACTTTAAAATATTATACCAACATTGAGAATTCTAAGTTATTTAAAACCAATCATTATATCAAATAAATTTTCAACTTTGCGTGACTTTTAAACAATTTATAGAAATACTTAAATTATACCAACATATATACCTTTTATATACCAAAAACATCTAAGTTTGAAAAAATTAATAATCAACCAAATGTCTTATCAAACTAATGTCAAAAAGATCATAATACCACCAAAATTACACCAAAAATCAAAATTGTGCAATAATGCTTTATTTATCCATGAATTTTTAAACAATACCAATTTTCTATAAAGTTATATTATCTTGTATTCACGAGAGAGCTAAGATTAAGCATCATTTAACTTATTTTTTTTATCAACTTTAATACCTTAATTATTGTGAATATTAATTTTCAAGATCCTGCATAATTCTATTTTACAACATTTAATAACAATCATATATTACCAATTAAAATACCTTTATTTTTTAATCTTATACATTGAATTAAAATACCATTTAATGAGTTGTGCTGACTTATTTAAGGAACTCATGTTATTTATTTTGGTATTTGGAAGTGATAATTACACTAATGACGTTTTTAATGAATGTATGTTAATTAATTTGGTAGTGCCTTGTTTATGAGATTTCCTTCCATTGTCAAAAATGTACAACTGTCATAATTATGTTGTTGGTAATCAATTTTACTTCTCTTGCAAAACAAATAAAATGTCAGTATGCTTGTGTAAATATGAAAATGTTGGTATGATCATGTAACTTAGGTTCTTAAAATGTATAATTGAGTTTTTTATCCAATAAATAACTTTTGCCTCACAGTTCAAGGACTTCAAAATAATAACTTAATCCCATATATAAGACTTGACAATGTCACATTATATTTTGATTTAAGAGAGATATTTTATAACTATTAACCCAGAGGTATTACTTATTAGTTTAAAGACTTCCAAACAACAAGTTAAACTCGTGGACAATACATAGACCAACTTCACAAGTTACGCCCCATAGGAAAGACTTAACACTGTTGTATTATGTCTTGATTTATTATATGTTTTATAACTTTTACCTCTTTGTCCAAGGACTTTAAAACAATATGTTAAGCCCCATGAGAAATTTTTTTGATAATATTACATTATGTTTTGATTTATGAGATACTATATTACTGTTGTCCTAAAGGTAAGACTTATTAGGCATAGGACTTCTATAAATAAGTTAAACTCCATGGGCAAGACTTGTCACAATATATTTTGATTTATGAGATACTTATAACTCTGACCTTATATACATAACTCTTGCCTCTAAGCCCAAAAACTTCAAAACAATAAGTAAAATCTCATTGATGAAACTTGATCATATAACATTGTGTTTTGATTTATAAGATACTTTATAATTATTGTTTTAAAGGTCAAACTTATTAGTCCAACCACTTCCAAACAAGTTTAGCCTCATGAGCAATAATAAAAACAATTTAAAAAGAAAAAAATAAAGTAAAGAAAGAAAAAATAAAAATGAAAAAGAAAAAAATGACAAAAAAGAGGAAAACGAAAAAATATAATGTAAAAAAAAATTTGAGAAATAATTGAGCAAAGTTATTTAAAAAACTTATATTATATATGATAGAGAAGGAAAACATATATTTTTTGAATTAAAAACAGAAGGAATACATTTTTGGAAGAGGTGTCCTTTTTTTTTTTTCCCTATTTGGAAAGGGGTTTTGGCTTTGGAGAGTTGTGACCCTGTTGGGTATTGCTCTCTCGCCGTTGGTTTTTGATGATCGAGTCATGTCCGTTGCTTTGTTGAGTTGAAGGCGAAGAAAATGGAACTGCAAACGAAGGTCGCGCAAGCTGTTCACGTGCTAAATCACGACAGCCAATCGTGCAACCGTGTTGCTGCCAATCAATGGCTAGTACAGTTTCAGCAGACAGATGCTGCTTGGGAAGTCGCCACGTCCATCCTGACATCCAATTATCACCAGCAGCAGTTTGTTTGTGACTTTGAAGTCGAATTTTTTGCCGCTCAGATTCTCAAGCGAAAGGTCAGAGCCCAATAGATTCTTCAAATACCCGTGCAGTTTCTTTTTTTTTTTTTACATATGAAAGGTTCAAACTCTTCGCTTCATTTACATGTTTTTGGGGCCGCACGAAGTGGCGTGGAGCTGGCCAAATCCTTAGCCGGACTGGGTAGGGGAACATCAAAAAGGGGCTCACAACTTTTGTTTGAAAATTTATAATGGTTCTTAAATTTGATGAAATTCTAAAGAGGAACGTAATTGTACTGAAACAATTGCATCATCGTTTTGGTCAAAATTGGGACGGACTGAGTTATTTGAGTATCTTGGTTAAGTTATCAAATTTTCCTTGTTCTTCCTTCTTTTATTTGAAGCAGGGAGATGATGAGGGTTGCAATTATCTCAAAGTAGCAGATCATTGATGTCTGTCATACTGTTGTTTGATGCGTTTTAATTATCGTCTGAACATATGGTGAAAGACTTCAGTTTATCCATCATTTTTTCGTACCTCGTAAGGTCATGATGTGTGACTGTATTAGTTTTTTTGAGATTATTACATGATTTACATTACTTAGGTCTGATTTGGTTCTATTCAACTACTATATTTATACCTAGATAGGATCTAAACTTGCCTAGAGTCAGTAGTTTACCAAAGTTATCCCACTTGCAATTAATATATTTCCAGCCAAGCTAGAGAGAATAAACAAGCTTATGATTACTCGCCCATTCTCTTCAAGTACTCAGTATTTGTAGACTCTAGCATCCTTCACCAAAACCTCAATTTCTTTGATGAATTTACGACAAGTTTTGCAGCTAAGTTGCTTCTATTAATCCACCTGAAAATTACCCCTGTTTCAATGCGTTTTGATTTCTCCTAGTACTATCAATGTAAAATTACAGGTCGTAATCATTATATCGCTCTGATCTGCTTCAGGCAAACTATGATTTGTGGGCCAAGGTTCTCTTACTTAAGATGCTAAGTTATTGTTGAGAGGTTAGTCAAATAATAATTGATGGTCAATTGTTAAAATTCCTAAGGAGTGAACTGTATGTAATTTGTGGCATAATCGTTGTGCTTCAGTAATACAACCTTCTTTTTTTTTTTTGATAAGGTAATAATTTCTATAAAAAGGGGGCAAGACTCGTGTATAAGAGGTAGACCAAGAGATAAGAAATCTACATAAAGAAATTGGTTTCTACAAAAGACACCCAATTATCTATATAAACTGGGACCTTATGATTGCACCGAAAAGAAATAGGAGGCTACTCTTAAATTGTACAAAATTCAGTTCTACACCTTCAAAAACTATTCTAAATGGTGGGGAGGACTTGGGTCTAAAGTTTTGAAGATTCCCAACAAAGCTCTTTGGGTAAGTGTTTGTGGAGAGAAAAGCTTTATAGAAAAGGGGTGATAATGGATAAGTATGAAGGAGTGGAAAAGGGGTGGAGAAAATGAGATCTCTATGCATTTTGGGTGTGGAGTGTGGATGAATGTAATGAAAAGGTGGGAAGCCTTTAATGACAATGTTTCATTCAAAGTTGGGTTTGGAAGTAGAGTTAGTTTTTGGGCCCAGAAGTGGAGTGGGGTTTTGGTGTTAGGGGAACATGGGGGATATGGCTTTTTGGATTTGAGGTTCAAGAGGGATTCCCAAGACTGAGAGGTGACCGGGCTTCAGAAGTTATTAGGCGGACATTGAGTTCCAGATGCATTGTCACAAACCTTATATAATCGAATGGCTGACTAATAGATGTTATCAAATTCCATTGAGGACCTTGAATTGAATACATTTCTAACAAACTTGTGTACACTACAACTTTAGGGGTATTATTGAGATTTCAACAGGATTTACATTAATTAGGGTTGATTTGATTTGATTAGGCATTGTTTGATTTGATAGATTAGATGAATGCCTAGAATCAGTAATTTAACAAAGTTGTATACACTCATATTTGCTAGAAATTTCCAAATTCGAGAGAATAATTAAGCTTTTCTTTTGAGAAGGTTACAATTTCTATGTATTATCTATACAACACCTAGCTGAAACCATATGTATAATTGAAGAAGAACAAACTACTTCATCAACCTACTCCATCTATCTCTGTATGTCTATCGTGTACCTGCTTCTTCCCAGCTAAGCAAGACCTCATTAATCTTTCTTGGCATTGTCCAAACAATACCTCTGAGATAATGAAGATCTTCCAGCATGTCTGCGATCCTACAATTTAGGTATAGATAGTTGACCGTCTCAGTTTCTTCACCACAAACATCGCACTGAGCATATGTTGAGATTTCTCTTGCTAAGATTGTCATGTGTCAACCACTTGCCGGGCTAACTACCAGTTGAAATATACTACTCATAGGACATTTTAACTCTCCATATGGTCTTCCAACGCCAATTGTCCCTCTGTGGAATGTCTTTATTCAGAAACTTATAAGCTGAACTAACTCTGAAGCGTCCTCTACTGCCTATTTTCCACCAACCAAATTCTATCAGGACCTTCCTTTTTGCCTTTAAATTCTTCCGGGGTTTTTAACAACTCAACTAATGTATCCAGTTCCCAATCATTTAGGTTTCTTCTGATTGGAAGTTCCATAGCTGTGTTGACCAGTCCTCCTTTTACTGTTTTCTCTTGTTGTCGATCCAGGCCACAGATGTACGGGAATAGGTCTTTCAAACAAGAATTAGCAAGCCATTTATCTACCCAAAAAGGTGTTCTGCAGCCATTAACTACCCTAATAGAGGCGAGTCAAAGTATTTTTATGGATCTCCATGGGCTCACTCCATAAGGGGAGTTTACTTCCTTTGTTATCCTTACCATATTTAGCTCTTATTATGCCCACCCAGTAAGCTTAGGTCCCTACGAGTATCTCCCCAACCATTTCAATGAGTGCTTTGCTCTGCCATTTTAAATTCCTAGTACCTGATATACCGAGTTTTCTCATGCTTCAGCTTGCACCATTTGATTAAACAGAACCCTTTCTCCTCCTCTTTTTTTAGATGAAGTAAGATTTTGTATTAGAAAGGCATCAAGGAGATGTAGATTACATACAAACCTTTTCCTCCTTTTTCCATTCCACAACATAGCCCTCCTAATCTTATCAATCCTCTTTATAACCCCATCTGGAATGGAAAATAAAGACATCATATATATTGGCAAAGCATCAAGCACTAAATTAAAATGAGTTGTCCTTCCCCCCTTGGTTACAATTTTAAAGGAACAAGTATGAAAAAAAATCACAAAATAATAAATTTAGAAGTCCAAAAGTAAATTGGAGATGGTGTTAAATGTATAGAAATGAAGATAAAAAAGGGGAAGCTTGGTGCAACAAAGCTCCCGCTATGCGTAGGGGCCGGAAAAGGGTCCGACCACAAGGATTTATTTGTTAAAATGAATACAAGGATTATTGAATTTGTTAAAAACAATGAAAATATGAACATGTAAATGAGGAGATAAGTAGGGTGGGTATGAGGGAACACTATGGGGAGGGAATATTTAACCCACGTTGCTTCTTATCCTAGTTTTTGTATTTTAGATTGTGTAATATGAGAACGGCATAGTTGTCCTCCAAATCTCTAACTTGCTATAAGTGATATCAACACATCATCCATAGGCTGCTCATGTTGTTTCTTAGTGTGATTTTGCATTTTGTTTATTAATTCCATGGTTATGTTAGATCTATAATCCAAGGAAACAAGGAGATCGACAAGGATGTTGTACATTTAACTGAGTAGGTGGATGCAAGGGAAGTTTGCACCCAATTTCGTATGCAATAAAAATGTGTCGGCGATACTTAAAACTAAGTTCTATACTGTGGTTGTTAGATCAACTATGATTTATGGGTTGGATGTCGGCCAGTTAAGAATGTCATTTTGAAGATGAATGTTGCAGAAATGAGGATGTTTAGATAGATGTGTGCACATGCTATAAGAGACAAGATTAGGAACAAATATATAGGGGCAAGATTGGAGTAGCCTCCGTGATGGACAAGATAAGGGAAGCGAGATAGAGATGGTTTGTGCATGTGAAGTATATGAGCACAGATGTTCTAGTGAGGAGACACGAGAGGTTGATAGTGATAGTTTTGAGAAGTGGTAGAGGTAGAGCGATGGAGAATTGGAGAGAGGTGATTTGATAGGATATGATACGTCTTCAGCCGATTACCTGACCCTACATAGAAGAGCATGAGATCGAGTATTAGGATAAACGGTTAGTAGTTAATCAACCTTTCTCTTTTCTCAATGGTAAGAGCACAGTGGATTGAATCTCACTCATTTTTAGGTAAGATTTACTCATCTCGTGGAGCAGCATACCAATAAAAAGAAAAACATTACCAGATTGGGATCATTTTAGTCTGGAGTACCTACCCATTCCGTTGCGATTATTATTATTATTATGCTAGCGTTATATTTTATTACTGTGGTTGTTTCTTTTACTTTGGTAGTTTAGCCATCTATAATATTTTATTGTCTTTACTTTTTCCTTGAATATTTCTATCATAACTTTTCACTTAAAGTGTTTTATTTAAACCATGTTTTGAAAAGATGAGGGTCTATCAAGAACAACCTCTTTAACTACAAAAGTAGGGATAAGGTCTGCGTACACCCAACCCTTCCTTGGCCCTATTTGTGGGACTATACTAGGTATGTTGTTGTTGCTGGCTGGTTTAGAATATCATCTTAATTGTCACATTTCAGACAATACCTGATCATTTTTGATTTAAGTTTATTAAAATTTGGGGAAAACTCTATAAACGAGCTGTATACCAAAAAAGAGAACCCACATTAAAATTTGGTTCTCAGCTGAAGAAACTCAATTTTCTTTACTCCACAAGCTAGGCAAGCCAATAGATAGACTTGATGCTTTGAGTTGGGAGTTGGAGAATTAAAAGGTGTTGATAAGCTTCTAGCTCGGGAGAGGTTTAGTTTTTCATATGACTTGATATGAACACTTGAGGTGCTGAGGAGAGTGTGTTTCCCTCTTCCGGTTAGCTGCTAGAGGGGTGGTATTGACATTGGAGAATCTTAGGAATCAAAAGGTGGTGTGCATAAGCTGGTGTTTCCTGTGTAAAGAGGCAGGGGAGGATGTGGATCATATCTTGCTACATTGCAAAATAACCACGAGGTTGTGGTGAGATCTCTTTACACGGTTTGGTGTTTCTTGGGCAATGCCTAGATCCGTGAAAGAGTGCTGGGAGAAGAAGACACAACACATGGAATGTTATTCCTCTTTAATGTGGGTCATTTGGAAAGAGAGAAATAGGAGGCTTCTGAAGGGGTGAAGGTGAGCTCTGCTCAACTGAGGAGTAGTCTTTGATCCCTTATTTTCTTTTTGGTGCACCCATGTAGTTGCTATTTGTGCGGAGGATTAGGTGTATTTTTGGAGAGAACCATATTTTGTAGGTTTCTCCTTTTTTGGTGTGCTCGTTGTATATAACCTTCTTATTAAAAATGTAGGGATTTGATGGGTACACCAAAAGGAAACTAAAAACAACATACTGCTTTGCAATTTTACAAAATTTTTTTCAACCCTTTCAAATGCTCTCTTATTTCTCTGTTCCCAAACAACCCACACCATTGCTGAACTGGCAACATTCCATGCCCTTGGACTTCTCTTTCCCTTCCTATAAGCTCATTATGCAGTGCCTCAGCACCTAATCATCTTTCATTAAGTTGTACTGTGCTGTATTTAGGAAAGGAAAAATCATGTCTCTTATTTCTACTTTTTGTGGTTGCTTATATCTTATTTGATAGTGCGAGGTCATTGTTTAACTTGCAGATACAAAATGAAGGAAACTACTTGCAAATGGGAGCAAAAGATGCTCTGCTAAATGCTCTTCTATTGGCTGCTAAGAGATTTAGTTTAGGCCCTCCACAGGTGATTCTACATTCTGCTTGCACAAAATTTTATGAACGTTACAAATATGCTTATTTTTGCTGAGATGTTTATTCTCTTGGAAACAGCTCTTGACTCAAATTTGTCTTGCTCTCTCTGCGCTCATGCTTCATGCTGTAGAGCATGGAGAACCTATTGAGAAGCTCTTTTGCAGTCTCCAAAGTTTGGAAAACCATGATGAAGGCAACATTGCTGTCCTCGAAATGCTCACAGTCCTTCCAGAAGTTGTGGAAGATCAGAATACTGATTACAGAACTAGTTCGGCTCAGCGACGCGAGTATGGTCGAGAGGTTTAGAACTCCTTTTTAATCGTTTTAAGAGCTGCACTTTTTTTTTCTTTTGAAAAAATTGATGCTTTAAAATTCGTTGCTGCACTTTATCCAGCTTCTATTTCTTACATGTATATTTTCCTGCAAGGAGCAGCTTCTCTCACATACTCCAGTGGTTCTTGAGTTCCTTCATCGTCAAAGTGAGATGAGTTTTGACAGTAGCATTCAACTCCAGGGCAGGCACAGAAAAATTTTGCGTTGTTTGTTAAGTTGGGTAAGTTCATCTTGACTAAATATGTTAACCAGGTCTTTTGGTGGTCAATCAATAGCTAGAAGAAAATAAGCATGAACTATACAAGTAAAGATTTAAGATATGAGGACTGATAGCACAGACCATACAAGGAAAGATCAAGACATGAGGATTGATATGATGCTAATAATATGATGGTAAACACTGGCAGTTGACACTATTGATCAACAATTTGTGATCAACTCTTTGCGGGCAATTAGATTCTGCAAATCTTATTTGTTCTTGAATATCTAATTTATCCTTTTTATTCCCTACTTTTAAAGAGATAATATCTCAACTCAACTATGAGCTCTTTTCCCAGAAAGTCACTCAACTTTGACTTTTAACTCAAAAGTCACTCAACTATGGGTTCTTTTCATAGAAAGTCACTCAACTTTGATATTTAACTCAAAATTACTCAACTACGGAGTCTTTAGGTAGAAAGTCACTAAACTATAAGTGTTTTACTTACAAAGTCATTCAATAATGACCAGACCCACTAAAAATATAGTTACCTTCTTATTTTACCCTCCCCCACCCCAACCCCCAGACAAATTATTCGCTTTTATCATACCAACCAGTTGATATAAAGATCAAATTTGACTTCTTTCTTGACATTGAATCAACCAGTCAATGCACGGGGATTCTTCTCACATAGCTAAACCATAGAAGACCATCTTGTTTAACTCAAAGCAGCCTTAAATACTTGCTGGCTTTTGTAGTTTCTTTAATTATGCCTTATCAGTAGCTTGATTGTATTTTCTCACAAAAGATTTAAAGGGAAAAAGGCTAAAATAAAAGGGTCACTATTATATGTTTAATGCTTTGGATCAAGTGGGATGGATCATTATATGATTTAAATGATATCTTTTTATTTTTTAAAATCTTAGTTTTAAATAAAATTATATGTGAACAAATTTTATTGAGAAAATTAATTAAATAGGTTAAGCGACTTTGTAAATAAAACACCAATAGTTAAGTGATTTTCCATGAGAAAAGCTCATAGTTGAATGACTTTTGAGCTAAAAATTAAAGTTGCGTGGCTATCTGAGGTATTATCTCTACTTTTAAAGGAATTGGAGTCACATATATCTGACTAGAGACAAGAAAACATATCGATCCTCCCATCTCTATTTTGCACTGACCAAGATTTAGGTGTAGTCTAACTTCCTTTGGGTGTGGAGAAGCCCAATTTTATAACTTCCTTGCAGCAAGGAACCCTCACAACTATATAAAACATCATTGTCACCCTAGGTTTATAATATACCTGGTGCAGATAAAATTCTTGCCTGAGCTGGGTCTTTCAGTTCATTGAGCCATTGGATAAGCGAGAGAGTTATCACATTCTGAATGAATCATGGTACTGGTTGCCATCTTTGGTTTGATGGTCATTCTTACTCATGCCTGTTCTGAGTTATTTTGATCTCACAAGAAGGCTTTTATATGCTTTTGAAAATATTTTTTTCTTGAACAATAATGGGGAATCTGCTTGTAGTTATAAAATTTGTGGATGTCCAATATTATCCTTTTGTATTGGAATGTCTGAGACTGAGGCCACTCAAAGTCTTTATGGTATGAGCTTAATGATTTTTTTGTTGATTGCTGCCTCTGATATGCAAAGTGAATTTAAGTGTACATCTTTTTCATAAGAGGGTGGCATCTTGTCTGTCATCTAATTGTTGGAAACACAATTTTTTTGATACTAAAATAGGAAAGAACAGAAAAGTTGGAGGAAATTACTTCGAGCAGTAGTGCTGCAAAGAGTTCAGGAAAATCAAATTGAAACAATCCGTGTACCAGCACTACTATATGATATGAAAAGACAATTGACTATTCATGAAAAAAGTATTCCCCAGTTTTTGGATTCTCATTTCTTTGTGTATATAAAGTTGGATCAAAGGACTCGTGTCTGTACCTTTCCGGAGAACTACTCCTGAAATGAAGAATTATGTGCTATTGTTGCTAAGCTGTTATTAGTCCAACTCTGATGGGTCTGTTGACATTTAAGAATGTTTTGCATCATGTTGGAAAATAATATTTTGCAGCCCATTGAAGGCCTTAACTTCTTTAGTTTCCTATAAATCTCAACATCTATGCTTATCGATTAAAGTAAACACTTCAACTATTTGACTAGTATTTACTTATATTTGTTAACCCCGGAAAAAACTAGATTATTTAGCTTAAGCCCAACTTTGTCCTGAATGGAAACCGTTCATGTAAAATATGCTCTAGTTAATTCTTACTTGCATCTTGTCATTGAGTGGGAGTGGTGCCAGAATTAGGTGATAGTTATTTCTTAGTCTCTAAAATGTCTCTGCTACCTATGTTTGTTCAATAGGTTCGAGCTGGTTGTTTCTCGGAGATTCCACCTAACTCTTTGGCTGGACATCCACTTCTGAGTTTCGTTTTCAACTCATTACAGGTAATATGTATTGCTAAATATTTTAAAAACCTAACATGCATTGGTAATATTCTAGTGGTGTCTTCATGCTGCTTCAAGTTCAGAAGTTATTAATACCCAGTTATCTACTCAAATGGTTAACAGGTTTCGTCTTCATTTGAACTAGCTATTGAAGTTCTCACCGAACTTGTTAGTCGGCATGAGGTATATATTCATTTTCTTGTAAGCGACTTATGTGAACACCCTTTATTTATATTAAGGAAAAACAAAGAGAAGGAATGGAAAAGTAAGTACACTATCCCCATGTATTGGACATTTGGAGTGTGAAGTAACAGAGCATGGGTGGTCCTACTCTGGATAGACAAATGTTGCTGATGAGTCTGGCTCTGACCAGGTTAAAAAATCTGAGCATCCAACCGGTGGCGGAGTAAATATTTTCGCCAAAGGTGTTCATACTTCTATGAGGGGGTGGGTGGTTTTTCAGAAAAAAAATTGTAATTATATTTTTAATTTAAAAACAACAATGTCAAACACTAGATCATGTCCTTGGCTTGTTTTGATTAATTAAAAGGAACTTCCTTTTCTTTTTTAACAATAAAAGAGAATTTTTTTGATTTTTTTTCAACAACAAAAGAAGACTTTGTTAAAGTGAAAAAAACTGAAGTGTAGGAGCCTAGGGACGAACCCAAGCCTCCCGAGGAAAATTTGTATAGCTTGAGCCACTGAGCTATTTGTCTCTTTTGTGTCAAGGGTGTTCAACAATTAGTATATATTCAAAATTATCTATATTTATCCTGGCCACCCTTGAGTGTGTAGCTCCGCACCTGCATCCAACCCCAAACCTCAAGTCCTTAAAAGCTCTATAACTCATCCCAGACGTATATAAGTTACCACCCTCCCATTGTGATCGAATTTCGAGGTTTCGCACACGTTTTGCATGTTTACTATTCAAAGAATAGGGCAGCATTATCAAAAGCGAAATCACAAGAAAGCTTTGAGGTCCGTTGGGGCTTTTAGCGCAAAGTGCAAAGAAAGCGTGGGCTTTAATGAAAAAGGTGCGAAGGGATAGGAGAGCTATTGATGTAATAGAGAAAGATTTTATACACTTGAGAGATGGGCTCTTTTCCTTTATTTCTTTTTGGTGTTCTCATGAGGTTATTGAGTATTGATGATTTGGTGTCCTTTGTAGAAAATCATGTATTTGTGTAGGATTTTCTACTTTTTTGTATACTGTAGACGGGCTAGTTAGTGCCCGTTTATTAATAATATATATATATGTGTGTGTGTGTGTGTATATATATTTTAATATGGTAACTTCGTATTATATCATAAGAGTACATGGGTTGTACTCAAACCTCATATACAAATGCATTCCAAAATCCACTGCTTTATTTCTATATTGAGTCTAAAACATTAACTATATAGACAATGTCATTTGAGTATAGTTGATTACACCAAAAATAACAAGAAGACGCAATTTAATTTAACTTCCTGCACACTTTTCTATGCCTTCAAAACATCGGGAGTTTCTCTCTTGCCAGATTGCCCACCAAATTGAAGCAGGGATAATTCTCTATCTAATTCTGTCTTTTGCAAGGAGACTTGCCTCCTCCATCTATATAAGGCCTAAGTGACCCTCCAAGGCGTAGTCCAGGATAGCCTTTGAGACTCAAGAAGATCCTCAAGAGCTATATTTGCAGTGCAGAATTAGATGATTTACTGTTTCAAGGGTTTCCCCACAAAGGAAACATCTAGAACATAAGGTTATCCCCCTATTCTTTACATTATCTTGGGGCAGGGCAGCTTCCTTGGCTAGCAGCCAGATAAAGCATGAAATTTTGTGTGGAATTTTACACTTCCATATTTGTTTTCAGGGACAAGTGTAGTGTTGATGGCTTGATTGATCCATCATCCTCTAAGCTGAATGTACGTTGAATTCTCCTTTTTTGTTGCCTTTCCACTAAAGCTCATCCTTATTTGTTTGGGTTCCAGTAAAGTGTCCAACAATGTTGAGGACTTCTGCCATCCTCATTACTTCCTAGTCATTTAGTTGTCTCCTAAAATTAAAATTCCACCCCTGTGGTGTCCATAGTCCTGCAATATTCTTTTGTTGGAACAGGGCCAGATTGTAAATATCAGGGAAGAGGGTTTCCAGGTTACCTTTTCTCATGCCATTCATCTTTCCAAAATTTGATCTTGATCCCATTCCCCCCTTTCATCTTGGTTTTGAGGTTAACTTCCTCCCAAAGAGCTCTTATTGATTTCCATAAGCTGGTTCCATAAGGTGTGGTCACAACCTTAGTCATCCAACAGTCTTCATCCTCATATTTGGCCCCTATCACTTTTTCCCAAAGTGTTTGGTTTCCATTTGAATATTTCCACAACCACTTCATTCTAAGTGCTTTGCTATGAACCTTAACATTCTTTATACCCAGACCACTATTCTTCTTTCCAGTTGTGACTGATTTCCATTTTACTAGATAGAATCCTCTATTCTCTTTATTTCCTTGCCACAAGAACTTCCTTCTTATGCTGTCTAGTCTTTTAGTGATCCCTGCTGGGATGGGAAATGGAGATAACATGTATGTTGGAAGAGCATCAAGGACTGAATTGATGAGGGTCAGTCTCCCCCTCCCTTGACAAATACTGGGTTTTCCACCAGGCCAATTTCTTCTCACACTTCTCTAACACTCTATTCCAATTTTCTATGGAATTGCATTTTGCTCCCAATGACATACCCAAATAAATGGTAGGTAGATCACCAACTTCGCCCCTAGAATTGAAGCTAGCCAGTTGATATTATTAACTTAATTAATAAGATACATAAAGCTTTTCCTCTGGTTGATGTGTAGCCCAGACACCCCTTTAAACAGAACCAAAATCACCCTTAAGAACTTCAATTGGTCTTCCTCAGCTCCACAAAAAGATCAGTTTATCATTTGCATACTAAAGATCTGTCACTTCCAAGCTTTCTGTTTCCTTTCTAGCCAGCTCAAAGCCTTTTAGCCAACCTCTCATATTAGCTATTTTGATCATGTTATTGAGCACCTCCATAGCTATTAAGAACAGAAAAGGAGATAGTGGACCGCCCTGCCTGAGCGCTCTTTGAGATTTGAATATACCTGCAGGGGACCCATTAATTAGAACAGAGAAGCTGACAGTAGATATGCAGAACTTGATCCAGTTCAACCACTTTTGTCCAAATCCCATCACCTCTAAAACCATCAGTAGATACTTCCAATTCACATGATCGTATGCTTTTTGTGAGTACTTTGGGAAGTATTTTATAAATGTTGCCTATGACACTGATAGGTCTATAATCCCTTAATCCTTGACTCCTATCTTCTTTGGAATGCGAACAATGAAAGTGGCATTTAAACTCTTCTCAAAGACTTACTGATCATAGAAGTTTTGAAAGGTCTTTGTGATGTCTTTGATGTCTTTTCACTACATCCCAACACTTGATGAAGAAATGTGTACCCATCTGGACCAGGAGCCTTATCAGCTGCACATTGCTTTAGACAATTTAGTTCTTCCTTCTCCTCAAACTTGCCTTGTAGGGTCATGTACTCCTCTTCAGTCAACCTTGGGCATTGAGCACTATGATAAGAAGGCCTCCACTGATGTGTTTCTCTGTATAGGTTCTTATAATATGCTACTATCTCCCTTTCAATTGTATTTTTATCTTGTGTCACCTCTCTTTGTATGCTGAGTTCAGGTATATTGTTATATCTCTTGTGAGCATTTGCTATTTTGTGGAAGAATTTGGTATTTTTGTCCCCCTCCTTCAACCATAGCACTCTTGACTTCTGTTTCCATGAAACCTCCTCTTTTTTCGCCAACTCCTCAAACTCAAGTAGAATTGCTGCTTTTTCTGTTGTTTCCTCTTCAGTGAGACTTGGAGTCTCCTTCTTTGAATGCCCAGATTTCCATCTTCCTCCCGTTTCCAATCCTTTAGTTTCGGTTTCAGTACTTTAAGTTTGCAAGCCAGAACATAATCAGGTCTTCCTGTGTAACTGAAGGAAGCCCACCACTCTCTAACTCTATCCACAAATCCTTCTGATTGTAACTACCAGTTTTCAAACTTGAAACAACTTTTATTCTTCTCTCAGCAACCACCGATTAGAGCTATTGGTATGTGGTCAGATCTCAATCTTTGGGGGGCAATCTGTTTCAGATTGTTGAAACTGTCATCCCCCTCTTTATAAATCAATATTCTATCAATTCTAGAGGCTGCTACCTGTTGATCTCCCTTGAACCATGTATATTTGGCATCTTCTAATTGCAGGTCAACTAGTTCCATGTCCTCTATAAAATCAAAGAACTCCCTCATGCCCCTAGTTCTTTGGTTGCAGTTCCTTGTAACAGTTTGGAGTGTACACTCCAGATATATGGCAGCTGAAATTTTGTGCATACTATTCAAACTTACATGTAATAGAGTAAGTACCAATTTCCAAAATCTTCCCCTTCCATGCCCTCTCATCCCACATTAATAGAATCCCTCCTCTTGTCCCAGTTGCTTCTAGATAGGCATGTCTGACCCATCTATCCCCCCAAATCTGCTTCGCCAACTCTGCGATGTTCCCTTCTAATTTAGTTTCTTGGAGACAAACTATGTCTGCCCTCCATTCAACCAACAAACTATGCACTATCCTTCTCTTCTCCCTATTGTTTAATCCCCTAACATTCCATGATACTAGCTTAAAATTCATCATGTGTGGGAAATTATGTTCCTTCCCTTATTTCTGCTTCCCGAACTTCTAAATTTTACATCAAAAGCTACAAGACTTTTGAGCTCTTGTGCACCCTTAATCCTGCTCTTCTTGATTGCTGTGTCCTGCTCTTGTCTACGGCTATCTATTTGTTGTAGTAATTCTGTTGCCTCCTTTTCATGTCCTTGGAAGTCAATCCCAAAGATTTTCCCCAACCTAATCAAGTTCTGTGTCACCCAGGTGGAATGCATATTTTCTTCATCTTGAGACCTTCGTTGTTGTTGTATCATTATTGGAATTGGTTCCTCCATACCCCACTGAACTAGATCTGTATTTGCGGTCTGTATTGCTAGCCCAATCTCCCCTGATTCTGCGGTTCTTCCACCATCGCCCTTACTATGGAATTAGGTTCTTTCTCTCCTGTTAACATCAAAGTTCCCCTGTTTTCTTCCTCTGATGGCTCTGTCACCATTTTCATGTTCAGATTCTGCTTCTCTGCGACTGAATTGGCCTCATGCAGGGCTGTTGTGTCGTTAACCATTCCATGGTCCTTTTGGGCTTCTGTCCAGCCAAGCTTAGCTTCTTGTAAGTCATTAAAAATGATTTTTGCAGCAAAATCTGGGGGAGCCGCTAGCCCAATTAGCATTCTTTTTCTTCTTGGGCTTTTGTGATGGGCCCAATCCCTCTTTCTCATTTAAATATCTCATGTGCCTTTCACATGCTTCATTCCCACTCGACTTTCCAGCTGTCGAAGTACAGTCACATGGTAAGATGTACCGAAATCCCTAGAAAGGTGGGATTTTGGTACTGTATCGCCGATACTTACACCATTGGACCTCTGGGTAAAGCTATTCTTTGGACAAAGGACATCGTCTTCTCCGGCGACTATGTCTCCAGATCCCGACATCGTTTCAAATCTGGGCTTGCTTTCTACCCAAATTTGGAAATAGCATGTTATTCCATCTCAAGCGACAAATACCTCCCTCGGCATGCTTCTTCCATCGTTTTTCACCAAAATCCTAGCTCACTTTAGGTGATTTTTGAGTTTGGTTTCTTCTTCTGTCTCAATCCATCCTCCACACAGTTCCCCAATTTCTTGGAAGACTTTCTTGGACCACAATTGCAATGGGATTCCCAATACTCGATCCAGGTTTCTTGTATTGTTGTAGAACTAGGAGTGCACCCTGTTGTTGGACTCCACCAGTCAAGACGAAATCTGCTACTCTTCCACCTCCATCGACCTTGGATGATCAACTCCACCATGTATGTATTGGAGGATTCGGAAAGGAACATTTCACTGTTCAATGCATAGATGTTAACTCCAAAGGTCTTTTTCCAATTTGCTGAGGACCACTTCCTAATATCCGCCAGGAAGATGATGAAAGGAGTTGAAAGATGATGCGGAGGTCAGTTATGAGCAAGAAAACTGTGGAATGGATATGTTTCTGTCTGAGAGAGAGAGTTGTGTGGAGTCCAACAACAGGGTGGAATGGATAAGTTGTGGAGGATGGAGACCATATGCTGCTGAAGAGGGATAAAATGAAACCTAGCTGTAGGGACTTCATAAAGAAATATAAGTAAGTTGGTATTGTATGTGTAAGGATGCAGAGAAGATGTGAATCATTTGCTGCGCCATTGCTCGATAGCATATTTGTGGTGTACCATGTGAGACATATTTGTGGTGGGATAGTACCAAAAACTAAGACAAATGTTAGCAAGATGGAAGTCCTGAAGTATGAAGCAACAAAAAGAGCGCGGGATATAGTTCTGTTGGCAATGATGTGAACTATATGAAAGGAAAAAGAAGCATATTTGAAAGAATTGAAAATATATCTGTATTAGTATGATGATTGGGTACTATTACAGGCGAATCATACTTAATAATATTTTCTTCTTTTGGTATGCTTATATTGTTTGGGGCATTCATCCCTTTCAAACATTAAAATTACTTGTTTCATCAAAAAATAATTAAAATGAGATCCATCTGGAAGATTTACACCAAAAAATTGGCCCAACTTAATCCTTCTTATTTGGATTTTAAGCCAACCTTTTCTATTTTTGCTTTTGCAGTGTATACCACAAGTTTTGCTATGCAAAGTTGGATTTCTTAGGGATGTGCTTCTTCTCCCAGCTCTTAACAGTGGAGATGAGACTGTGATAAGTGGTCTTGCTTGTTTTTTGTCAGAAATTGGTCATGCTGTAAGTATTTTAAACTTTGAGCTGGAATTGATTCTTGCTGCCAAATAGACTAGATGGGTTCTACCTATGCTTCAACAGTTTAGCATCATGGATCTCTGAATATTATTAGTTATTTTTCTCTTGTATAATAGGCTCCGTCTTTGATTACTGAAGCTAGTCCTGAAGCATTTGTACTGACAGATGCACTCCTGAGGTCAGATGTCATTTCTTATATTTCTTTTGTGTGTTGCAAGCATCTGTCTCTCTCTCTCTCTCTTTTTTTTGTTGATGAGGTAACAACAATATACCCAGTGGAATCCCAAGTGGGGTCTGGTCTATTATGCATCTGATCTATTATGTATTTCCTGCCCATGCAGTAACCTCAACCATATTATGAAACTCTTCCATCTCCAAACCCTGTAGGTTCCTCTTGAATCTCCTATCCTGATGAACTTCCCCCTGATTAGACCTACAAAATTGTTTGACTATCATATCTTTTTGGTAAGAAACTTAAATGTTAGGAAATACTTACCTCGACTTGTTCGACCCGCACCATGTATATGCCAAAAACTAATCATGCTTCCATCTTCTATCCTAAAAGAGATGTGTCCACTAAATTCTTCCCACCTATGTAAATTCTCCTCCATAGCCAAATCTAAACGATGTTCCAAGCTTTGTTGAATACCATGTGATATTTCACACTGAGTCCTCCCCATTTCTTCAGAGACGCGACATCTCTCCAATTCACTAAATGAAACTTTCTTGAATAGAGGCATAAAATCCTGGTTCTATCATCCGTTTGTTTGCTCTGTCGAAAGTGTAGTTTTCTGCAATCTGAAGCTTGATTTATACTTCCTCTATTATACATTGCCAATTAAATCTACTAATTCTCCTACTCCCCCCACCCACCCACAATATTCTGTTTTCACCAAAAAAGAGCAAGCTAATTGAGACCATCTACAACAACGTATAGTGTAAATCCCTCAAAGACCTCCGTCTTGTGAAAAAACAATTCAAAATAGTTCGGAAAGGCAAATAATGAAAATGAAGAAGCCATCACAAAATACTACATAGAAAACACAATATTATGAAGAAAAACAACACCACAAATAGTATGATAATAAAAGTACAAGACAACAACAACAACAACAACATACCCAGTGTTATCCCACAAGTGGGGTCTGGGGAGGGCAAATTGTACGCAGACCTTTCCGCTACCTCATAGAAGTAGAGAGGCTGTTTCCTAAAACCCTCAGCGCATAAAAGTACAAGAAACGACAGATAATAATGAAAATAGAGGAGCAAGAAACTATTGGAGTAATGCTATGACTACTAGTATGGAAGAATAAGCAAGACCACTCCCTACTACCTTGTTGACCCACGTTTATAATCTGCATCTTGTACAACCTCTTATCGAAGGTCACGCCCTTAGTAAGTTAAAACGGCCTAATGTCCTGTCTAATCACTTCTCCTCAATACTTTGCCTCGCCCTAATTATTCATGGTCAACCTTTCCTTAAATCATACTGGGTATGTTGTTGTTGAAACCTTTCCTTAAATCATCCATGGCCAACCTTTCACACTTCCACACTAGGCATTCACGCTTCTCTTCTTCACTTGCCTGAACCATGTCAATTTCGCTTCCTGCATCTTGTTCTCCTCTGGAAAAACTCCCACTTTGTCCTGGATATCTTCATTCCTAAGCCCGGACCATCCACACATCCATCTTATCATCCTCATTTTTGCAACTTTCATCTTCTGAATGTGAGAGTTCTTGACTTGCCAACACTTGCAACAGTTGGACTAACCACTACCTTTTAGAAGTTGTGTCTAATTTTTGATGACACAAACTTATCACTCAATACTCCAGATGCAACCATCCACCCTGTACCCATATTTATTGACATCATAGTCAATATCTCTATTTCCTTGGATGGTAGAGTTGAGATACTTGGAACTATCTCTCTTTAAGATGACCTGTGTATAGAGTCTCACTTTCAGCCAGCCTCATGTGTTGCATCACTTAAACCTTTTAGACTTTTAGGGTCTGCCTTCAAACCTCCAGCTAAGCAGTAACTCTGTGACGAGTCTCGTCAATCAGAATTATGTCATTTGCAAATATCACATACCATGACACTTCTCCTTGGATTTGCTGTGTCAATGTAACTATCACAAAGACGAATAAAACTAGGCTAAAAGGTGCTCCCTGGTACAACCTTATCACAACCGAGGAGGACTTCGAGTCTCCTCCCATTGCCCTTACCAAGGTCTTAGCTTCATCAGGCATGTTCTTATCGCCTTAGTGTGTGTCACATTCAAGTTTCCCAAGCTTTTTAAGTCCCTTGATCACCCTACTGTCGTAAGCCTTTTGTGGGTCAATGACCACCGTCTGAGAGTCCTTTTTCCTCTTCTTGCTGTTCCACTAGTCTCTATACAAGATGAATGACTTTTATAGTTGAGCGCCCCAATTTGTATTCAAACTGGTTCTCGAAAATATCACGCCCCTCTTCAGCCTCTTCTCAATAAGCCTTTCCCAAATTATCAGTGTTGTTTAGAAGCTTTTTGTTCTTATACAACAACATCATGGTATTCCACCTCCATTCTTCTGGCATTTATCGTCGTAAAAATGATGTTAAATAATCCAGTTAACGAATCCTTACTTGCCCGACTTGTGCTCTTCATTATGTTTTTTTTTTTTTAAATTTATTAGAATCCCTTCAACCATAGTGGGTACGGAAGTTTCTGGTTTGATCTACATAATTTTTGGGACCTTCCATCTAATGAAACATCTTTTACTTATAAATATCAGCACCTGACGAATTATGTATGATGGCAGTTGTGTTTCATTTCCAAGTGAAGATTGGGAGATTGCAGACTCGACTTTGCAGTTCTGGTGCTTTTTCCTTTTCATAATAAAATTACTTTTGTACAAATTGCGCCTGTTACTTAGCTGTAGACGGGGTCCTGAGCAGATTGCTGAAATGAAATGTGTGGTTCAAATGGTTCTCCTATCCAAGAACACTCTCACTTTGCAGGTGCAGTCTTGCTGGCTACATCCTAGGCCTGGATGTAGATCATGGAGAAAATGTTAAGAGCGTCAAGATCTTATTTTTTCCTGTTTTCTCATCATTGTTGGATGCCCTTCTGTTGCGTTCTCAGGTTAGCTTCTGTTTGCATGCATTCTGAGTGCAGATTGTTCTTTATTCTGCTTCATTTCTTCCCATCCACAAATTGCTCTATTGACCTACCTTTCCATTAAGTGGCATGTGTATTTGTTGGATTTTACAATACCATAATATGTCAAATTTTATGCTTCACAGAGTGTGTATCTGTGATAATTAAAAGAAAATTGTGCCTATGCACTTATCTTTCAACAAGGTTTTCTGAGGCATCACATGTATCCGAAATTATTGTCTCTCCCTGATTTCCATCTTTCATTTGGGTGCTGTTTCACTGTGATCAATTAGGAAATTGGAGGAATAAATATGCCCCTGGGTTCTTCATTCTAGAATTGACGAGATATCAATGATTACAACAACAACAACATACCCCAGTGCCTCAAAAGGCTCCCGCTCATTGCGGGGTGAGGGGGGGTCGGATGTACG
>JAOTQR010000045.1:28391774-28402362 GCA_025774065.1 Solanum ossicruentum | reverse complement strand
TAAAGAGCCATTTTGCTTTATTCCATCATACTCCAAGGCCAAAAAATAGTCAATCTTTGGCTCCATCCGAGATTGATTAATTGTAGTTAATCAAAGTTGTGTTTATATTGGGACAATCCTTTTAGATATGACTTCTCATCTTTTTCTTAAATTAATAATTAATAATTGTATATAATTGTTGAAACAAAAGAGACCTACAAGAATGGCATACAAAACATAGATGCAAAAATATGATCTTTTCCAATGCTAACCAGAATCGTGTAGGTGTTCTGGAAATTTATGAAAATAAGAACTTCTAATTTTCTTAATTTAATAATGAGTGAATTTTCCTAAATACAACCTAAGCTATCTCTTTTTTTTGAGTTTGCTCATTAGTTTGAGAAAAACCCATTTCTATTTTACTACATTCTCCTGATGGTAATGGCAGGCACATGATATGAGATTAATTGTTTGAATTTCAAGTTATCCTTAAATGTTTGTCAAGATAGAATTTTTGTCTATGTAACATACCATGTGGCAAAAGAGATATTTGACCGAATATTAAAGGAAAAAAACACGCACGGTTGAGAATAAAGTCATAACAACAATATACCCAGTATAGTCCCTCAAGTAAGATTTAGAGAAGATAGTGTGTGCACAGCCTTACCCCTATCATGTGAAGACAAACAAACTATTGTCGATAGCTCAAGTAATGCTCAAGTAAAGCGTATCAGATCAGGTATGAAAAGAAAATACACTAGTGAAAGTTGCCACAACAAATGTCGGACCTTCAGTGTAGCTAGTGGTTGCTTGAGCATCCATTGTGGTATATCAAACAATAATTTTATGTTGGAAATTATTAATAACATACAAAAATATTGGTTGAGAATCCAATCCCAAACTAGCATTTTGAGATTTAAGGCAGTGCAACCAAGACCACAAAATTCCGAGTCCAACACTAGCCTCATCATCATGACATTGTAAATATATACACAGATGAAGAACGTTTTATTTTGAGGCAATTATAAATTTATCCACTACTTAACCACAACATATGGGGAATCTATTCAGCACACTACAAAACCAAAACGAATTCCTCGCAGAAAGGAGAAAACTAATTCAATGATTGTCAAACAAAGATTGGGACATTATTGATAGTGCTCTGACCTGAAGTGCAGACATAACATTTCAGTTGTACACTTCCATAAATAGGGATGGCAACAGGGCGGGGCAGGGCGGATACGGGGTGGGGCGGGTTACGAGTTTAAGAAACCAAATTGGAATTCAAAGAAATTAAATTTATGTAATTAGTAAAAATCAAAGATATAGATTTTTTATATTAAACATTGACTTTAATTTTATTTTTTCCTAAAATTTAAATTAGACATGTCCGATAAATTGTTAGTTGTTAAAATGTTAATTAGAAACTTTTAAGTAACGATTAAGAAACAATTGTTAAAATGTCAACTAAAAATAGTTAATTAGTTGTTAAGACGTTAATTAGCGAAAAAAATTAAATTAAAGTAAAAAATGAAAGAACTTTAAAATTTAAGCGGGCGGGGTCTATGTGCGGCGGGTGGAGCGGGTTGAAAATGGAAAAGTCATCATGCGGGGCGGGGCAGTTTAAAAAATTTGCGGTTTGAGGTCAACCCGCCCCGCACCCGCCCCATTGCCATCCATATCCATAAATGATGCAGAGGAAAAGAAAAAAAAGAGAAAGGGGAAGATACTCAACAACAAAGAGATGGAGAACTTTAAAAGCATTAATAAAAGATTCTGAAATTTACTCGTATAGGAAGATGTAGAGCAGCAGCAGATGGCATATTATTATCATGTGGAGATTTCAAGGATAGACCCATCAAACGTTGATGATTGATCATAGCTTTTTCCAACCCAGAGTAGAGCATTGAGTTTTTCAAACAAATCTTCGAAGGCTTACTCTGGGTATTTATAATGTTTTTTCCACTTTAGTGAATTACAAAATTTATACAATAAAATTCTTGAATATAGAAAATGCACAAGTTCCCCACTAAAGTTGTCTTGACGACGCAGTTATACACTTCAATTTTTTTTTGCATAGGCAACATTTTACTTTACTACTAATATATAAGCCACTGATCCAACAACTTTTGGTCGTGCTGCTTGCTTTAGCAGCTTCAGGTTGTCCTACCTGCTTCAACTGTTTGCTTCTTCTCTTTATTACGTAGGGCTAATTAAAATTATTTGTGAGCTTTTTAATTTAATCTTTTCAAGGTAGCTGCTTATTGATGTGTCTGCTTCGACTGCTTCATTATATTTCTTCAGCTGCTTCAACTGTGATTTTACAATATTATCCCTAATAAATCATTTTTTCAGTTTCTTCAATTATGACATTACTATATCATCCTAATAAATTATTTTAAGCATATAAACGTTAAAATTAGGACAAAATAAATAAAAAATCAAAAACTGCGTCTTCCTTTTTGAGTTGGAAAAATAAAATTGAATAACTAATGTAATAATCTTTTGATGATTATATTTGTTCTCCACATATTTTATTACTTGCTCAAAAGTTCAGTTGTGACCCATTTGGCATGTGAGATTTTCTACCACATCGGTTAGACCTCACCAAAAATTAACTTTTTAAATATGTATATATTATCAAAGGCACTCCTTAGCTCTATCTATAGGACAGTGAAATTGTGCTCAATTTCATTTGTGGCAATTCCGTGGAGATCTCTTCATTAGTTGGGGGACGAATTAGCCCAAATTGAATTTTTTGAGGAATGTGTCGACAGAGATTTGGATTTTGTTAGACAATGTGTGGTTAGTAAACAAGGATCCGTTTTTAGCAAGGTACATAATGTATCATCAAATATTCAATATGATTCCACAAGATCAAGTTCGTTCAAGTAACTGATAATAGCCAATTGAAAGGATTTTTTGGTCAATCCAGAGATCATTTGTATTCCATTAGTAATGAGGATTTGGAATATCACACATTGATTAATCAAAGAGAGATTCAACAACGAAAAAAAAGATCAATTCTTTAGGATCCTTTCTGTCTTCAAACGGAACGAAAAGAGAGAATTAGGCCAATTCCTGTAATGCCTTTCTGGATATTCCTCAATGTCCATGGGCAAAGCATCGTATCCATATAACAGCTTGCCAACTACGCTTCGTCATCCATTCCAAGTTTAGGAATCTAGGTAATAGTATTCCGATCAAAGAGCTAACGAAGGGGATGAGTGGAAGAGGGAGTCTACTGGATGAGGTTCAACTAGTAGAGACTCTTGGAACAGCTAGAGTAAGAAGTCCCCAAGTGAGCGTCTTATGTATGGCTGTCAAGCACATATGGCAAGGAGCAAGGGAGATCCTATTGTTGCATACCTCTGGTCGGAGCATACGTGCTCCATAGCAAGAAATGATGTATTCTGTTAAAGAGAGTCCTCCGCGTAAATTGCTTTGAATAGGTTGACCTTCGTCAACATCACAAAAAATTAATGCGTCATCTGCATATTGAAGGTGCGTGACTTCCGTGTTGACATTTAAATTAGAGTTTGAGTTGGTTGCCTCCTTGAATTCCCTAAGGCGTTCATTGCTTCTTGAAACCTTGATCATATTGCTCAAACCCTCCATAGCAATGGTAGAAAGAAAATGAGATCAAGGATAACCAAGTCTGGGACCTCGTAAAAATTCCCCAACAACATGTTCATATGCCTTTCAAGTGTCCAACTTACAAAGTATTCTTCCGTTGATTAATTCTGAAGTCCACCACTTCATTAATAATCAAGATGACATTCATTATTTGTCTGTTTTTATCGAAAACCATCTGTTGGACATCCACTAACTTGTCAGCTATTTTCTTTAATCATTCTGTTAGCATCTTAGAAATCAGTTTGTATACACTTCCTATGATATTGATTGGTCTGAAATCTCTCAGCTTCTTTGCTCCTGTTATCTTTGGTGTTAGTGCAATGTATGTGGCATTAAAGCTTTTCTCCAGGATTCCATGATCATGGAAATTCTTGAGAGCTTCCATAATGTCCTCTTTCAGGACATTCCGACATTTGATGAAGAAACCCTTGTGAAATCATCTGGACCAGGTGCTTTGTCCATGGCACAGAACTTCAAACATGAAAGAACTTCCTGGTCCTTAAATTCCCCTTGGAGAGACTCTCTTTCAGCTTTAGAAATCACTGGGCAGTTAATCAGATTGCTTGCAGGTATTGTCAAGGGTCAGAATGTATTTTTGGATAGAAATCAGTGATCTTTCTCTTAATTCTCTCTGGCTCCAGTATAGTAGTATTCTGAATCCTGAACCCGTCAATATTATTGTTTCTCTTATGTGTATTGGCCAATTTGTGGAAGAAGCTGGTATTTCCGCCCTCCTCCTTAAGCCAAAGGGCCCTAGATCTCTGTGTCCATGTTGTTTCTTCAATTTTTTCAACACAGACTCCTTCTCATTCAACTGTTTAATCTCTTGAGCGACATCCAGGGTTGCCATTTGTCCCAAACTCTGAGTCTTTTGCATTCCCAGATTGCCTAGTGTGGTCCTTCTTCACTCTTTTAGCTTGCCTTTTAAAACTTTCAGTTTGCATGCTAGGATGTGATCAGGCTTTCCTGCAAAATCAATAGATTCCCACCAACCTCTAATTCTATCCACAACCATCTGTGTTCTGCCACCAGTTGTCAAACTTGGAGTTTGATTTAGTTTGTTCCCAATCACCACATAGTAATGCCACTGGATTGTGATGAGAAACCTATCTCTGCAGGCTAACCTGTTTATTTTTTTTCCTGAAGCTATCATCCCACTCTTTGGATACTAGCATTCTATCAATTCTGGAGGCAACATTATTCTTATTTCCAATAAACCAAGTATAACTCCCTTTCTTTCCAGCTGAAAGTCTAGCAATTCTATGTCTTCTATGAAATCAGAGAAATCTTCCATAGCTGGAGTTCTTCTGTGATTTCTTTTTTTCAGATAGGAATCCTGTGACATTGAAATCTTCACAGACTTCCCATAACCCTTCAAACATACTTGACATCACATAATTCCTCTCAGACACGTTCCCTTTCCAATCCTGCAATTTGGGGCATATATTCCTGTTATGTGGTACTTGAAATAAACCTGCATGTTAGATTATAGGACCCAACTTCCCAAATCTCCCCCTTACAAGACCTGCTATCCCAAATCATCCAGATTCTCTCTCTAGTACCACTAGCTTGTGGACAAGCATGTTTCACCCATCTCACACCCCATATTTTTTAAATCAAATCTTTTTCTTTCCCCTCTAACTAGATTCCTGAAGGTAGACAATATCATCATTCCAATTGTAAATTAAACTCTTCATGAACCTTTTCTTGTCCCATTGTTTAGACATCTAACATTTCATGTCACCAGTTTTACTGTCATTGTAGCAATTTCCCTTATTTCTCATCTCCATTCCCTCTGAATAATCTGCTCTGCGATATTCCTGTTCAGAAATTTGAAAAGGAACCTACTGTTAGCCATCTTGTATAGCTGATCCCAAAAAACTGTATTCCATGCGATCGCAGACCACCTTCTTATATCTACATGTATTAAGAACAATTTCCTAATTTGTGGGTTTTCTAACCATTATGATAGAAGCATTAAAAATATTCCACATTATATTCTCGACTTTGAATTATAACCTCAACTTAGCATTCTTCACTGAAGGAATTTGCCAGCAATAATGTCATTGATTAGCTGACAGAATTTACCTTTTAATATTGAAGACTCTTACCCTATTTTGTCCCAGACCAAGAGATTGTAAGTTAACTTTTTTTGGGCAATACTCAATGGAATTACCACAAAATATTTTGATTCCAAAGTCAATACTGTAATTAAGCAATTGTTTCTTTCAAATACCAATTTCCAACTTTCAGTCAACAACGGGTAAATCTATAGGACACATACTTCACAAGCAATGCTCAGTTTTTTTATTTCCCCTTTTTTCTCAAATCCGTCCGGTGGTATACATAATTTGGTTGTTAGAGGTTGCCTCTAAAATTTGATTAGTGGACATGTAAAGTTTTTGCTCATGTTTTGATGTTTATCACTATAAACATATCTTACTATAGTGGTAGACTAACCTCTTTAAAATAAGCTGTAAATCATTTTGATACACTAGTTTCAAAATGATTTCCTTAGCTAGCTTTCAGTGAACTTCCGTGTACTTGCTCTTAATTGCTCTTGTGCATAAAAGTAATATCAAATTACTGCCATCTTTTATGTACTATTCTATTTTCCTTTTTATTTATTTATTTATTTTGTGTTATGGGTTTCGACTTAAACAGGTGGATGATTCTACCTTTTATGGTGAGGGTGTAATGATTGACCTGCCGGATACCCTTGAACAATTCAGGATGAACCTGACGGAGCTTTTGGTGGATGTTTGTCAGCTTTTAGGATCTGCAGCATTTATCCAGAAGGTGTCATTGGGTTGGCTTATTACTTTCTGCTGTTTTAAATAAAGTTGATTCATATTAGTTGCACTTGAAATCTCCAAGCATGTTTCTCTTCTAAAATAACTAAAGTTAGTATGCTCCTTGTATATGGGTAAACTTTGTGCCAATTGATAATTAAAATTGAACAATTGATGAAAAATGAACTGCTAGCAAAATGGATAAGATCTTCAAAGATTTGTTCAACCAAATCCAACTAAAAATAGGGATAATAACAGAAGATGGCCATTTGGCCCAAATAATTACCAAAAAAATGGCCATTTGCGGTATAGTCATGTATAATCAGTGTACTTTTCAGGTATCATACTGTATATTCAGTATATAACTCATGTTAAGTAATCTATATTGTATAGTCAGTGTATACATTTTGCAAGCTACATTGTGTGCTCACTGTATATTTCGTATGATTTTTGGCTATTTTCTATTTTAATAAAACATGGCTATATTTGTTGTAAACTAATTAGTTTATTGTATATATTTGAAATTAGTCCCTAAAAATACGTTGATTAACTGAATTATTAAAGGGATTAAATATGGGTCGTATTTATTTAACTTTTCTTCCTTTTTTCTTCTTTTTTTTTTTGGATGAAGTAAGAAAAATAATATTAATAAAAGCATTAAGAAGATGCATAGGTTATCAAGATGGAAGTATCAGCCAAAGGGGGACAAAAAATCTATCAAAGAACTAAAGAGCTAATAAAATACATGGAGTCAAGACTACTGATTACAGGGGTGAGATTGGCCCAGCTAAAAAATATTTACTGAATATCTGGCTTTGAGAGTGTAACCAACAATTGTGGTGCCATCAAAACATCTATGATTTCTCTCCAACCAAATACACCGAAAAATCAAGCAGGAATCAAAGTCCAAAACTTTTTGATGGCCTTCCCGACTGGCCATGAGCATCAAATCTCATAACCTCTCTTACACTGCACGGCATGACTCAATGAAGGCCAAAAAATGATAAGAACATGTTCCATATGTCTCTTGCCAATGGACTGTGAAGGAACAGGGGGTTGAGTGTTCCAGGGCTGCACTGACACATGTAGCGTCTGTTTGCAAGCAGAAATTTCCTCCTGGAAAGATTGCCTTGAGGTATAGTTGCACCCTTTGGAACGATCCAGGAGAAAAAAATTAGTTTTGGTGGCAATTTTAGTTCTCCAAATCATCTTCCGCCATTTGTCAATCGAATTCTTCTTGGATCTCAGAGCATAGTATTAAAAGACCCATTTCATTTTGTCCCTCCTAAGGCTGTTGACTGGACTATTTTGAAGACAGTTATGGAGTGCTGGGAGATCTTCAATTTCCCTGTCATTTAGGTTTCTTCTTAGTATCAAATCCATGAGATGTCCTCCCTATTCTCTGCAATAATGGGTTTGGGTTGGTACCTAGTGAGAACAATCTTCAGTAGGTATCCTTCAGAGGATTGAGACCGAGCCATTTGTCTTTCCAAAACAGTATAGACTCCCCATTTCCATCCTGAAGAGATGTGCTGAGTGAGAAAGCATCCCATTAGAGCCTGATACCTTCCATAACCCTGTTCCATGAGGTGTTCCATCCACTTTGGTACACCAGTGGTTGATGAGACCATGATTAGCTTGCACAATTTCCGTCCAAAAATCGGCGTCTTCCTGGTTATACCTCCAAAGCCATTTTATTAACATGCATTTATTGTGGGTGCTATATTCTTAACACCTAGGTCACCACGAGTTTTAAGAAGAGTGACTTTGGTTCATTTGACTAAGTGAAATTTGCGAGTTGTACTATCACCTTCTGATCCTGTCAAGGTGTTTCTGCACCATCCTGGAATAGGAAATATGGACATAAAGTAGGTGGGTATACTGTCTAAAATACTATTAATAAGTTTTACTCCACCTCCAAGGGAAAGATACTGTTGCTGCTAGGATGCCAATTTTGTCTCAAATTTTCAATTACCACATTGTAGAACTCAACAGCCTTCTGGCTAGCACGTAGAGGAAGGCCCAAGTAAGTAGTGGGGAAGGAACCAATATTTAAAAACATGATTTCAGCCAATTCCTCCAGGTTAGGAACCACATTAACCAGATAGATGATGCTTTTAGACATGTTAATATGGAGTCCTGACATAGCGTCAAAGGGCATGGGGGTGATATTCAGGTACTGGAGTTGAGCTTTCTTTGCACTACAAAAGATAAGGTGTCATCAACAAATAAAAGGTGTGATATGGAGACTGGATTGCCTGAGTGTCAGCCAACATCAAAACCTTTTCATCATTGCAATTGTTTGACCCTTTCCAACATTCTGCTAAGACCCTCCATCTCCAATATGAATAGGAAGGGAGATAAAGGATCCTTTTTCCTAATTCCCCTCATCGGGGAGAAAAAACCCACATGAGTTCTGGTAACCAGTATAGAGTATTTTACTGGGGAGAAGTTGAATTTTTTCATTTCATCAACCTTTTCCCAAATCCCATTTGCCTTAGGATTGAGGTAAGGTAATGCCAATTGAGTTTGTCAAAAGCCTTTTTGATGTCAAGCTTGAAGAGGATGCCAGGATCACCACTTTTTTGACACCAATCTAACACTTCATAGCTATGAGGGTTGCATAAGTGATTTGCCTGCTTTTAATTAATAAAGGCATTTGGGTAACCTGAGACCAGCCTCTCTGTCACCTATTTGGTCTCTTAGTTAACACCTTTGCTACTATGAGAAATATTCGAGAAGAATATTGTTGAATTGTGTTTCTACATTATTACAGAGAGACCCTATTTATAAACACTACAATACAATCCTTTACCAAGTAGGATATTATCTACTATTTCTATTTCTACTGTTATTTCTCTTCCTATTCCTCTTCTAAGTAGGATTGTAAATGCTTATTCCTATTCTAACACCCCCCCTCGAAGCTAGTGCATACAAGTTACATGTATTTAGCTTGTTATAGATGTAATTAATGCGAGGACTGATGAGGGGCTTGGTCTTAATTAAATACTGATCGCCCGACTTCACAAAGTTAACAATCAATCTCACTGTGCTTAGCCTTCTCCGGGATTTGATGTATAATGCTAGTCAATCTCAATGTGTTTGATATTCTCATGAAATGTTGAATTTGATGCATAATGTCGACAAAACACAGAGCGGCTAAGTTCATGAATTTTGGTGTTGAACTTTCCAAACCAAGCTTGAAAAGATTGTTTCAGACTATAGAGTGACCTTACACAATTAACATACAAGGCTATGAGACTCTCCCTAAGCAACAAAATCAGGTGGTTGCTTTCATATAGACTTCTTCCTCGAGATCATCATGTAGAATAACATTCTTAATGTCCAACTGATAAAAAGGCCAGTGGAGAATAACCATAGACAGAAAAAAAAGCAATATGTTATATTATCCATGGGAGAGAAAACATTACTCTAATCCATATCAAATATCTAAGTATATCTTTTTGTCTTGGCAAAAATAAATATGAACAAATCAGAAAGTAAACAATGCAGAAAAAACTCAGATCCGTCAAAAACAATGCAATGGTCATTGGAAAGTGGTGGAAATCTGGTATAAAATATATGGATAGTCTCGAAATCAAGAGATGAAGAGATGAGTGTTTAAACAAGAAAGTCATTGTGAAACTGGTCGAAGCATGGTCATACGCCGGATTACTAGATTTGATGTATGAAAGTGATCACATCTGAGAAATAGAATTTTATGGGTAGAGCCGAAATTATGAAACAAGCCTACTGAGATAGAGAATTATATATGTAGGGTCGAAATGATGACATGACCCTACTGGAAAATAGAAATTATATAGTTAGGGGTCGTTTGGTACAAAAATGAATAATGCAAGGATTAGTAATGCAGGGATTAGTAATGATGAAATTATTTTTTATCCCGTGTTTGGTTTATTGCTTTACATTTAATTTTGTGCTTGGTTTAAAATTCTCTAAAAAGTTTCCTTCCAACTTTACCCTTGAACTATTATGAGATTTTTTTATTTCATGTAATTAGGTCAAAGTAGATTATTTTTTTTTATTATTTCTAACTAGTTAGGAGAATAATAATTTTGTCATTATGTTTGCTATTTTCTCACATGAATTATTTGAGAATAAATAATTTTAATCTTAATAAATTCATCACTAATAAAATGTCAATCTTTAATTTAATAAAG
>JAOTQR010000045.1:28357962-28379397 GCA_025774065.1 Solanum ossicruentum | reverse complement strand
CTAGGACACCACCATCATAAAATAAATTTATATATATATATATATATATATATATATGAGTTTTTTCGTGAAATGTTTCCTAAATAATTAGAGATACAAATGTATACAATCATTATTTTCTTGAGATGTTGCTGCCAACTCTCTTCTCTCCTGCTCCACATCAGATCTTTGTCTGTGCCAGGTACGCAACCATTAAATTGAACAATCTTATGATGTAATAGTAAGTGATTGAAGTCACTCCTTCCTTTGTATGCTCTTTTGTGATCACATTAACAACAACAACAACATTACCCCAGTGCCTCAAAGGCTCCCGCCTATTGCGGGGTAAGGAGGGGGGGTCGGATGTACGCAGCCTGAACCCTATGTTTAAAAACATAAAGTGACTGTTTCCGAATGACCCATGATGAGCGTCGAAAGTTGTATTGACTAATTGCTACTTCACAATTGAAAGAAGCGCAGACAGTTTAAAGAGCCATTTTGCTTTATTCCATCATACCCCAAAGCCAAAAAATAGTGAATCTTTGGCTCCATCCAAGATTGATGGAATAAGTGATCACATTGTTTCCTCTTCTTTACATTTTTTTGTTTTGTTGTAATAGGTACGTGATTTTCAGCTGTAGTTTGTGATCATGTACTTGTATTTTCTGAGATCTTTTTCTTTCTTGAGTTCTTGCTATTTTCAGCCAAGTTGCTTAGACTCTGGTGTGGGTGTCCGATATGGGTGCGGATCTAGAGGTCAGATCCTCTATGATCAAACTTTTAAAATTCGGGGATAAGGATCCATGTATGGATACGGGCGCAGGGATTTGGCTAAAGATAATTCAAATATCTATAAATAGAGTTATAAAATTTAAATTATGAGATATTATGTGGAAAACTTGAGGAGAAAAATATTGATCAAGAGGACAATCATGTAAGAAGATAAAAGGAAAGGTTGTGACAATAGAAATTTTATATATAAAAGGTATTCCATTTCTTCAATTGAACCTTAGTATTAGTTTTGATTACATAAATCGTTCAATCTGTCCAAAACTTCTCCCTCTAATTTGGTCAAACTGTCAATATTCTTGTTGGATGCCTTTCAAAGTTCGAGTCTTTCCATTATATAGAGAGTATACACATTACACATCCTTAAAGATCCGTTTTCCTATCCCTAAAGATCAACTATTCTATTCCTCTAAATCAACCATTTAAATCCGTCCAAATTTGCTACGCTATCCCTCCAAACCTGCTATGCTATCATAATATTTATTTATATGATTATTACAACAAATTTATATAATTACACGTATTTACAACATTAATGTCTATAATCATTCCCCATTAGTTCATGATTTGTGAGTTGTCCATCATACTACCATCCTCCCTCAAATTGATCCTGTTGGAGCAAGAAGCATTAATTTGCCTACTAGCAATTGATGGCATTGCCGTGCCATGGATTTTGTAAACGCATCAGCAATTTGAAGATAACTGGACACATGTGGAAGAGTAATGACTCCTTTATCTACAGCTCCTCGTATATAATGACAACATACTTCGATGTTTTTGGTCATCTCACGATAAATTGGATTAGTAGCAATGAATAGTACTAGTATTGTCGGCGTGTAGAGTAGGATAAGTTTGAGAAAATCCAATCTCAGCAAGTAATACACGAAGCCATGCAACCTCCGAGCAAGCAGTAGACATGGGTTGATATTCAACCTCTGTTTAAGATTTTAACTCATGATCTTGCTTCTTACTCTTCCAAGATATCAATGAATCTCCAAGAAACATGCACCAACCAGTGACTGAACTGAAAGCAGTAAGACAAATAGGAGAACCACCAGGAAAGAATAAATCCATGAGTAGATGTTCCTAGAAGATATCGAATGAAGCGATGAACAACCACCAAGTGGAGATGTCGGGGAGCTTGCATAAATTGACTAGTTGAATTGCAAAAGAGATATCTACCCGAGTAATAGTAAGGTAATTAGACTCCCAACTAATTGTCGAAATATAGTTGGATCAAGAAAAAGACCGTCTTCCTTACGATGATGCTTCACATTCAATTCTAATGGAGTATCTACAGAGTAGGAATCCTGAAGACCAGCCAAAGAAATCAAATCCTGAGTATATTTGTCTTAGTTTCGAAACACCTATGATGCATCATTATGAACTTCTAAACCTAAGAAATATGTAAGAGTACCAAGATCTTTCATATGAAAAGAATCTTTAAGTTGTTGTTAGAGGCTAGTGATTTATGAAGAATTGGTTCCTATAACTATAATATCATCTACATACACCAAAAGAATAACACAACCTGTAGATGTTTTTCGAAGAAATAAAGATGAGTCATATTTGCTCTTTTCAAAAGAAAACTATGGCAAAGTAGATTGGAAGTTGTCAAACCAAGCTTTAGGAGCTTGTTTTAATTCATACAATGACTGCTTCAACTTGCATACATCTGATGCAGGTGCTGAGAACAAACTAGTTGGAGGTTTTATGTAAATATCTTCTTTAAGATCACCTTGGAGAAAAGCATTTTTGACATGCACTTGATAAAGAGGCCAACAACAATGGCAATAATAGTTCACAATGTAGTTATTTTTGCTATGGGTGCAAAAGTATAACTCATAGTCCATGCCATACTCTTGTCTATTACCAAGAACAACCAATCGAGCTTTGTACCTATCAAGAGTTTCATTAGAATGAAGTCTAATTAAATAGCCCCATTTACATCCAACTGAGCGGGCATTTGAAGGACATGAAACAATAATCCATATGTTATTTTCTTCAAGAGCCTAAAGTTTTTCCTCCATTGCTTTCTGCCAACTCTCTTTCTTGGAAGCTTGTGAGTAACAAGTTGGAACAGAAATGTTGGATAAAGTAGAGGAAAAGCCGTACCAATTGGGAGTACGAGATACTCGAGCAGATGCCAAGTAGGCCCAACAGGATCAAATCTCGAAGAATTCTCATACTTTAGTTGTGCTGCAGTTTCACGTGGCGGATCAATTTCGGGATGGGGTAGAGTTGGCCGACATCGTTCATACACAAATCTGGTTTGAACTGCTTAAAATAAGATGATAAATCCTTAGAAGTACGAAAAAGAGGAGAAAAAGAAGATTCAAAGAAATATTGATTCTCGAAGAAACAACATTTGTAGAAATAAAAAATTGGTTAGAAAATGAACTATAGCAAACAAAACCTTTATGTGAAGTACTATAACCTATAAAAGCACATTTAGTTAACTGTATAGAAAGTTTATTGCGCTGAGGAGGAGATGGACGCACAAAACAAACACAACCAAATGTGTTAAAATTTTTATATGATTTTGGATAAAGACGAAGGTATGGAGACTCATAATTTAGCACTTTATATGGCAGTCTATTATTAATTAAATAGGCAACAATAGACAGTTTCCACCCAGTATTTAGATGGGACAGATGACTCAATCAATAAAGTACGAGTTACATCTAGAAGATAACAATTTTTACTCTCTACAACTCCATTCTCTTGTCGCATATGTGGGCAAGAGTGTTGTGATATAATTTCTTTCTCAAGCAAGAAATTTTTGAATTCGTAAGACATATGCTCCACCAGAACCAGAACTTAATAATTTGATGTACGTAGAAAATTGAGTCTCAATGTAAGTCAAAAAAGTCTTTAAGATGGAAAATACCTTAGATTTGGGTCAAAGAAAATATACCCATGTAAACTGACTATAATCATCTATAAATGTCGCAAAGTATTTGAAATGAGCATACTAAACTATTGGTGAAATACCCCAAACATATTATAAATGATCTCAGAACACTTTGTTGCACGACTACCAAAATTAGGAAAAGGAAGAGTTTTACTTTTGCCTAATTTACAAGCAGAACAACCAATGGAACTAAAAGTTGATTTTTATTTCTAACAAACCAGAATTTGATAACTGAGACACGACAATAGAATTTGGATGTCCTAGACGCTTATGCCAAATCTCTGTCTTACTAATGGTAGAAGTACAAGCAAAAGATAGAACAGGATGAATGGAAAAGTGTATAGGAAACAATCGTCCAACTTTAGGCCTCTTCGCGATTGTCGTCCCCGACACCTGATCCTGCACAAGACAACCATTACGAGAAACATTCACATCACAATTGTTATCTACTAATTGTCCAACTGAAATAAGACTTGTTGAAAGCTTTGGTGAAACAACATCCTTGAAAGTTGGAGTAATGTCCCCAACCTTCGTATTGGCAAATTGTATTTGTGATGGACCTTGATACTTATGAACATTTTTTAGTATGCTCGTTGAGTTGGTCATATGATTGGAAGTACCCGAAGCAACAAGCCAAAAATTAGATTTAACATCATTACCTTGTAGTCCCAATGCTGGAAAGGGTGACACGATCATTTGTTATGCCATTTCTGGAGTAAGAACTTGTCCTGAAGTTGAGTCATCAATTTTGGAACCATTTATCCCAGCTTGAAAGGCATTGACCTTACGATTTTGAGGGCGTGTGGGACACACTTTGATAATGTGTCCTTGTTGTTTACAATAATTACAAAACTTCCAGCCACAGGTACTAGCAATATGACCATATTCCTTGCAACTCTAACATTGAGTTCTAGTAGTATCCCTGCTCTTTCCTTTACCTTGAGCAGCAAATGCAGCAGTGACATGATTTTCTTTCTTGAAAGCGTTTTCTGTGACAAGGTGTTGCTCTTCACGAAGTAATTCCTTGAAATAATCGTCCAAAGAAGGAGAGGGTTCACGGTTCATCAAGCTAGAGTGATCACTCTCAAAGTCGGAGCATAATTTAATCAAAAATTGATCTCGCTTGCTTTGTTCATTAACTGCCTACAACCACGTTAAAAAAAAATTGGAAAGAACCATAGATGAACTATATGAAACAAGGCAACCAAGAGAAGACTCTGATAACATGTCCAAGATTTGTGCTGAATGCCTCTCCAAGTGATAGTCTTTTCATTATATAAAGAGTATACAAATTACTCATTCCTAAAGATCTGTTTTCCTATTCTAATCCTCTAAAGCAACCATTTAAATCCCTCCAAATCTGCTATGCTATTATAATATTTATCTGTATGATTACTACAACAAATCTCTCTAATTACACTTTTTTACAACTACACTTTTTACAACATTAATGTATACAATCATTCACCATTAGTTCATGATTTGTGAGTTGTCCATCATGCTAGCACAAAGTACTCAAAACCAGTCGATCAGATCGGGTACGGATCCCACACCCACATTGTATCAACACGGGTGCGGCAGCGAAAATGAAGAGTCCGAGCAACTTAGATTTTCAACAATCCTCTTTTGACTGTGCTGCATGATTTGATTATAGAAGAGCAAGTAATTTAACAGGAGTGTTTCGTGCTTTCTTCATCTTCTTTGGCTTTCACATGTTAGGTGCATGTTCAAATCATGTTTTTTCTCTGTTAGTGATCACTTTACTGATTATGTTTTTATCTGCTGTTAATTTATGAAAATAATACATATTTTGTTATGCTAGGAAGTTCACTGTGTGATTTCTTTTCTTTTTCAGATAGCTGAAGTTATCATGACGGAGGCCCAAGACATTGATTTCTCATTTGTTATTCACTTGGTGACAATTTTATCTAGTAGGCCACAGAATGATGCTAAGGGCTTCATGAGACTTGTATGTATTATCTTACTCAATTTTTCTTCTTTCGCTTATCATTGTTGCAAAAGGGGGATGCGAGAATGGATGAAGTAGTTAGGAAGAAAGAGAAACATACTAAAAATTTTGCAGACTGATTCTGGACCAACTATTTGCTTCATTAGGTTTGAGTTATGACAATGATTAGTACCTTCTGATTGACCTCCCCCTTTCTTTAATTATGTTCCATTTCTTTGGTTGTTATTCCAGGTCTATAAATCAGCCGCAGAGGTTGTTGCTTCTTATTCGAAGTGGATATGTTCTTATCAAACTAATGCCAGATCATTGCTGTAAGAATTCTCTTTCCACATTATTTCAAATAAAATAGATACTGAAGATATATGCTGAAGCAGGCCAATTCTTATCAGTTTGGGCTTTGTGTTAGTTTCTGATGTATTTATAAGTTGTAGGCGTTGGTTTCAAACCTTTTTGTATTGCTCTCTTCTAGAGGTAGACACCTTAACTTGTCCTTAACACTTAAACTTGGTTAAGCTGGCCTCATAAACACGTGCAACATGCCATGTTATGGGGGCAACTCAAACCAAGTTGAGGTGCCTAGATGTACATTCTCAAAGTTGAGGTGTTTATTTGGCTGTTGAGAAGGTGTGTATTTATCTGTTATGCCTTAAAATTATTTGTCTGGGTAGCTTCAAAACTTCAGCTATAATATATATATATATGTGTGTGTGTGTGTGTGTGTATTTACAGTGAACTGATGAAATCTAGGAGGGAGACAACATCATTTACAGGGGAAGGAGTGTTCTAACTAAAAAGTAAAAAGATATTAAAGGCATTTAGCTTCCACCGAATGGTTTGGAGTTGATATCCTATCAAAACATTTGTGATTCCTTTCTTGCCTGATACACCAAAATATACTTGCTGGGTTCGTTTTCTAGATTTCTTGTTGGCTTTGTCAGCTTTCCACTTTTATCTATCCTTCTACTGCTTCCCTGATGTCTCTATGTATGTGAACAAAGGGGGATGAATATATAGGTTTCATATGTATGATCCCAACTTATTCAGGAATGCGGGAGTTCATTGACACTGGCACAAGCATGGCGATGCACTAGACTTTTGATCTACTCTCCATCGTTGTATTTTTGTGATATGCAATATCCTTACTCTTTCCCCCAATAATGTTGCATCTCCCTATCTTTCTTTTTCCGAGAAAAGTGATGGATCACTACAGAGAGGAGAGGCATAGATTGTCAGACAGAAAGATTAGTGTCAATCAGTGAAAGAGGAGCGGTATAGTCTTCTAGAGAGGAACAATGTTGGCTGCCTCAGAGTAGAAGTTTTCATGGTTTGGTTTTCATCGAAACTAAATCCAAACCAATTTTATTTTTGTTTTCTTTTGGTTCGCTGTTTTTTGATTATTTTGTTTTTAGTGCACATGCTATTACAAATTTAATCCATTCAATCTATTAGAGTAATGAATAAACTTTGCCGTGAATTAATATTTGTTTGGCAGAGGTTGGACAGATGGATAGTTTTGTCATCTACTAAAACATTCTAATGTGAGAAATTTTCTTTTTAATATATGATAATTATTCCCTTTCATTATTCTCTCTTACAGTAATATACTTTTAAGCCCAACCAAATGTTGATATTTAAAAAGAATAATCAAATGACTCCTGAAATCTTCAATATGGATGCAAAGCTCAATATGAAACCTAAATTTGATATGTTTCACCTACTTTTAAGCATAGTCGATAAAACAATATTTCAAAGTCGGAAAACAAAATACACGACCTTAATAAAACTTGTCTTTTGAAATTGAAAAAAGAAAAATAGATTGAAGTGTTTAAACAACACATGCTAAGCAAGTGGCATACATGTAAAATCAAGCATTTAAATAAGCATAAATTTGTCCTCTATACTAGTCATTAAATATGTTATAAGCAAGGATCACTGATATGCCTAAGAAAACATATTTTTAAGGCAGTATTGTTAGAATAGTGTTAGAATAGTACTGTAGCAGTACTGCAGCAGTACTGTAGCAACGGTCGAGGCACTGTAGCAACGGCCATAAACGGCCCTTAAGGACTTGTATATATAGGAGGGTTATTCTCATTTGTTAAGCATTCAATCCCAGTATCTCTCTAAACAAAATTTCTCTCAGTTTAATTTTCTCACTCTTTTCTCTATTTCTCACAAGTATGATTTGATTTTGCAATTTGTTTTCTCCTTGAACACCCCTACTTGAGAGAGAGAGAGAGAGAGAAAGAGAGAAGGAGAGATACCAGCTCATGGAAATGGGAGTTGTGTTGGTAGTGGAAAAAAGTAGTAGTTCCAGATGCTCAAAAGAAAAGAAGTGTTAAAAAGTCCAACATTGGAAAAGGGATGGGAAATTGGACAATCTTCCCCTCATAAGCTAGCTTTTGTGTTGAGTTAGCTCAGGATCCGACTTACAACAATGCAAGGCCGTCCTCTAGTATGTTATCTTTATTTAAGTCAACAAAGATCCCAATGCTTTGATACAACAACATTACCCCAATGCCTCAAAGGCTCCCGCCCATTGGGGGTAAAGGGGGGTCGGATGGACGCAGCTTGACCCCTATGTTTAAAAACATAGCAACTGTTTCCGGATGACCCATGATGAGCGTCGAAAGTTGCATTGACTAACTGCTACTTCATAATTAATCAAAGCGCAGACAGTTTAAAAAGCTATTTTGCTTTATTCCAATGCTTTGATACCATGTTAAAAAAAAAAGACTGAACAACAATTAAAACTTGATTTTGACATTACTGAACATCAGCTTTTTTGTACTTAGTCTAGTACATTATGATACAGTAGTTATTCTCTACTTACAATATGTTAAGATGAGACTGCGATGGTTTGGACATGTGCAGATAAGGAGTACTGATGTTCCTGTTAGGAAGTGCGAGAGGTTGGTTTTGGGAGCTACTTGGAGGGGTAGAGGTAGACAGAAGAAGTATTGGGGGAGATGATCAGACGAGATATGACGAAATTTGATCTTACCGAATACATGACCTTAGATAGAAAGGAGTGAAGGTTGCGAATTAGAGTAACAGACTAATTGGTTGGTAGGATTAGATGGATGTCTGGTCTTGGGGTATGGTATGGTAGCAGGAGTAGTCGTATTTTATATCATGTGTTGTCATTATCTGTCGTATGTGTGTTAATTTTATCGTATTTACATATTGTTATGTGCTTTTCTCTATTAGTCGCCCTTTCTATTCCCTTTCATTTCCTTTTTGTCAGATCTAATTTATTTTGCTTATGGGTTTTTGAGACGAGGGTTTCTAGGAAACAACCTCTCTACTTCTATGAGGTAGTCGTAAGGTCTGCGTACATTCTACCCTCCCCAGACCCCACTTGTGGGATTCCACTGGGTATGTTGTTGTTGTATATTACAAAAATACATTATTTTTTGTTGACTTTTAACAGAACTTATGGGTCAAATTCTCTAGTGGAACAGCCCCTTATCTACAAAAAAGAGATTGTTGCTCTTACTATCTTTTCAAGGGATATAAAATGAATGGAGTGAGTACTATGTATTTTGACTTTACTGTGCTCCTACACTACCAGAAGAAAGCTTCACCGGATGGGTCTGGGACTTTGTTTCCACAGCATATGTCCAACCTCTTTTCCATCTTCCTCTTTTGAAAACTCCCGCTCCACTTCCTCATCCACGGCTCCTATTTATTTAACATTGGTCAACTAGAGATTGGAACTAGCCGAAGGGTCTTGTCCGAAAGGATGTGTCTTTTCACGAAATACTTTTTCTACTTTGTATGATACTATGAATTGCCCTTTTCTCCTCGTACTCTACCTCAGACAGTCCTCGTGTCCCATTTCTTCTGCAATGTTTTTTCTTCTACTTGTGACTGTGAAAGCCAAAAAAAAAGGGGGGGACAATATCGACCACCATACCTCTTTCTTTTTTTTTTTTTATGTTGTGTTTGGGATGAATTTGTTGTACCTTGTCCATGATCATCTCCTATGATGTTGTAGTGATGATCTTATATGTTATTTTCAGATTATTTCTTGCAAAGGGCATCTCAGAACCCGTATGCTCAGCAGCTTGTGCCAGTGCTTTGCTCAAGTTATGTGAAGATTCCTCTACACCTATGTATGAACATTCAAGTTTGGAGATCTTACTTTGGATTGGAGAGGTTTGTCCTATAAACTGTATGGTATCTCAAACTTGAAGGTCCTTGGTCTTTGATCAAGTAATTTTGTACTGCAGTATCATTTTCAGGTTAGAAAAAACAATCTTTAGTTATTAAGAAAATGGTTTGAAATGAAGGTCCAATGTTATTGACTGGATGTCAATGTACTTGTACATGTTCATAGTTTATTGAAATTAATTGAAAATTAAAATTGGAAAGAAAAAAGCATATGATAGTTGATTTAGGGAATGAGTGGAGTTGAAAATATCCATTTCAGTATTATGACCTAATCGTTCTCTCTTTGTCTTGATAGTTGGGGTGATTGGAGGGGTGTTTAAGGACAAAAAAGTTGATAAACACCATGAGTTGGTTGCACTGTCTTGTTTACCTTTTAATTTGTAGAGATAACTTCTCGTTTCTTGGATTGGTAAGTTTGGTTTATCGTTTATTAGAGTGATAACTAAAGTGTAACTGTTGTTTCTCTTGTTCCTTGTGTTTGGCATGTTTTTCTTAAGAGTTTGGATGAAAGGCATTTGCCTCTAGAGGATGAAGAAAAAGTAGTCAGTGCGATTACTTTGATACTTGGTTCCCTTCCTAACAAGGAGCTGAGGAATAATTTGTTAGCTAGATTGGTCTCCCCTTGCTATGAAGCTATTGGCAAACTAGTAAGTTCATCCTCTCACTTTTCTTGTATTTCTATCATGTTATGTACTTATAACTGTATAAAACTATATTGTGGTCCTACAAAGAGTGTTGTATCTCTCTTTTTCCCTCTATATTTTGAAGTTCTTTTAACATTTCATATTAAATAATCTTGGTTGAGTTGTGTCATGTAGTCTCCTTCTATGTTTGCTTGGATTCTTCAAAGATATGAATGGGTGTGTGAGTATCTGATACTTAATATAGTGTACTTTTAGAAGATCCTACTCAGGTGCGACAATGTTATTGGAGAATCCAAGTAACGTAGGTCTTCTTGTCGCAATACCACCTAAAGTTATGTCTTATTGTTGAGTGCTATGTATTAACCAATTATCAACTTTACTATCTTCATAAAATAAATTCTATATTTTTATGAAGGACTACAAAAACGACATACCCAGTGTAATCCCACAAGTGAGGTTTGGGGGAGGAGGTAGTGTGTACAGTGACACACCCCTATCTTAGGAGGTAGAGAGGTTATTTCCAATAGGCGCTCGACTCAAAAAGAATAAGAGGAGTGAAGAAGCCAAGGAAAAATATTAAACATGACATAGTAAGTACAACGAATTAATACAATAATTGAAGTATAAAGAATAATTAATAGTAAGAGAAATCAAAGAAAAAAGAACTTACGAGAGTAATGCTACAACTACTAGTATGCAAGGATTAGGGAGACATGTCTTCCATAAGTTCCTATCTAAGGTCATGTCGTCAGTTAGTTGAAGTTGCGTCATTTCCCGTTTAACCACATCTCCCTAATACTTCTTTTGCCTACCTTTACTTCTCCTGAAACCAGCTATAGCCAGCCAACCTTTTACACATTCACCTCCACACTTGGACATCCGGACATCCCTGCATCTCCTCTTCACATGCTCGAACTATCTCAGTCTCGCTTTCATATCTTGTCTTCCATCGAGGCCACTACTACTTTATTTCAGATATCTTCATTTATAATCTTGTGTTTCCTACTATGCCCATGCATCCATCGAAGCATCTTTATTTCTACAACTTTCATCTTCTGGATGTGAGAGTTCTTCATTGGCCAATACTCCACTCCATACAACATACTCGGTGTTACCACCACTCTGTAGAATGTGCCTTCAAGTTTTGGTGGCACCTTGTTGTCACATAAGACTCCAGATGCAAGTCTCTATCTTTCATCCACCCTGCACCAATACAATGTGTGAAATCATTGCCAATTTTCTTAGTAACTTTGAATAATGACCCAAAATACGTGAAACTTTCTGGATGGCACGGGTATCAAGCCTCACTTCAGCATCAACTTCATGAGTTAAGTCACTGAACTTGCAATCCAAGTAATCTAATTTGCTCTACTTGTGGGCATTTAGACATGAAAACCAAATATTTTTCAATTTGTTGAAATTTTTAAAATTGGAGTTTGAGTTTTGTTTGTCCATACATTTTGCAAAGAATATTTAGAATTTGAAACTTCAACCTATCTGCCCTTTGGCACGGCCATACATAACATGGAAATCATACTTTGAAAGCGTGGACAATTAGCTAGAGTAGCGGGTGCTGTTGTGAAACTCATTACAAAAGAGTGTAAATGGACCACATTAAAATTACCTTCTGATATTCGAAAACTACTCAGTAACAATCGGACAGGTGAGGAATGTTGGTGGGTGTAATCGGATCTAAGCATTGGCTAGGTAAGTACCCTGTAGTAAAAGGAGTAGTCATGAACTCTGTAGACCCCATCCCCCGAGGCTGGTGAAGGGAGAGCCCCAATTGGTAGAAAAACATTGTGTAATGATTATCCCGATGAATAAAAAGATAAAAAGAAGCATCCTGGAATATAATTGATGACAATTAATGTACTTTTTTTATATAGGGTTTATACCTCCAATTTCTAAAAACTAACAAAATCACCTAACTTGTCTCATTTACCTGAAACATACCATCAAACATGCTCTAAAAGAGGAATATTTCAAAATAGATAGTAACATAATGCCATTGATATGATCTCATATAGTAGTTACTACATACTATTACAATACTCCCTCGGTCCCATTTTACGTGGCACACTTTCTTTTTTGGTTCGTCCAAAAAAAATGTTACCTTACTCTAATTGCAAACAATTTAACTTCAAAGTTTTCCTCTTACCCTTAATGAAATGATTCTCAGCCACACAAATATTTAAGAATTATTTTAGACCATAAGTTTCAAAAGTCTTCTTTTTTTCCTCAAAACACCGGCCAAGTCAAAGGATGCCACATAAAATGGGATGAAATGAGTATCCTTGTACTTTATTTGGAATTTTGAAGTTGGAGAAATGGTTATAATTTTTGCAAATAATATTTGGTTGTTTGAATGTACATTACCTAAAAATATCAAGATATAATTCAAACGAGATCATTTAAAGAAAAGGGGTAAAATTTGAAAAAGAAAAATATAGTTAAAGTGAAAACAAGGTTATGGGTGTTTTTCAAATTCTAAATCCAATTTTAATTTGGAAGTTTTATGGCCAAAATGGGGATATTCTAATAAAGTGAAAATTTCAGAAGAAAGTGAAATTCTCATGGCCAAATAGGTGGTTTGCCTCTACAAATCGAACCTACCATAATCCCTGCATAAACTAAAAACATACAAGATCTTAGAATAATTGACAAATTCTACATGAAAAAGCGTCCAAACTTTATGTAATCGGTGTTTCATAGGTGCTTTAAACATTTGCAAAAATAACATGAATGTGATCTGCTTGTACCAAATCGTTTTGTGTTGGTGATGGATTAGGTTTTAGGCCTAACTCACACCCCAAAAGTTAGCTCAAAGGGAGGAGGATTGCCTAAGCCTTATAAGGAGTCCACCCATCTCATTGACCACCAATGTGGGACTTTTTGTCTCAACACCCCACCTCACGCCCAGTGCTTAGCATCTGGTGCGTGGGCAATTTTTTTTTTTGGGGGCCCAACATTGGATGAGATGGGCCCTGCTCTGATACAATGATGGATTAGGTTTTAGGCCTAACTCACAACCCAAAAGCTAACTCAAAGGGAGGAGGATTGCCTAAGCCTTATAAGGAGTCCACCCATCTCATTGACTACCAATGTGGACTTTTTGTCTCAACAGTTGGTTCAGATTCTTTCTTTCTATTTTGTCCACATACACCCATTTGGTGCTACATCTCATGCGCGTTGCTTTATTCTCTTTTTCAGTATTTTTATACCCTTTTCCTCTGAACTTTCACCCCATAGGAATTCACTGGCATGTGCACCCCATTCAACTCACACATGTTCCATATTGTGTCGTATAATCAATATTCAATTAAGCAATGAAGTAGTAGATGATTAAAATGTTCACGTCTCCCCCTTCACATGAAACAACAAATGTTGTATATGTTCTTTCACTCAAGTTCTCTTCTTTAAGTAACTTTCCTACCTGCTAAATGAGGAAACAAACTTATCTTTTGCGCTATGGATTCACATGAAGAGGTTCTAAGGAGTCCATCCTTGTATATTCCATAACCTGTGATTACAATCTCTTCGTGGAGGAATGAAGCAAGCTATGAGGTTCTTCTATTTCCATATACTGCGTATAATTTTTTTAATTTGAAGTCCCAAGATACTCCACATATAATTTTGAATTTTAAGTCCCAAAATCAAAATAGTCTCTTACCCCTTCTTTTTTCTCTTGATCATTCTGTTGTTACTTCCTTTTCCCTCTTCTAAAATGAAGCATTATTGGAATTATTTTGTTCATTCTGTGGTCCATGGTAGAGTTCCAGTTTCAATGTGACCTTCTACTCTCTACATCTATTCACTTTCCTTATCCCATTAGTTTCACCTTTCTCTAAATCAGCTTCAGGCGTTACACAGTTGGCAATTGAGAAGAAGAAATAAAATATGCAGGCGTGGGATGTTTTTCCATAAGCATCATGTAGGTTCTTTTGAAGGACAAAAGCATGAGAGCATTTGAAGGGGTTAATAGTTATATTGTGAAATTGCAAAGTAACCTTATGTTCTGGTTTTTCTTTTGGGTATAGATGATTGAGTTTCTTTCATAGAGAACCATATTTTGGGTATTCGGATCCGTTTTTATAAAATTATCACCTTAACCAAAAAAATATTTGGGTCATTATTAAAGCACATGATGCAGAGTACTGAAAATTGTTTTTCTACTGTTCTCTAAGTGTTTACCTTAACTGAGAATGAATTTCTTTGTTTCAGATTGATGACAATCAAGACCACTCGTCAAGGCATAATCCTGCTTCTTATTCTCAGTTTGATGATGCTGCAAGAAGAGGTTTACATAGGTTTGAACCTATTGCTATGTTATTATGTTTTGCATCTGCAGTAGTTTAGATGTTTTTCTTATTAAGGTTTACATGCCATTGTCTATGAGAGCATTTGAAATGTAACATTCACAAAAATCATGTTCTGTGTTATTCTGCTCTCTAGTTTGCAGTTCAAGGCTATCATTGGCACAGAACATACCAATTATGAACATTTCCTTGTAGTATGCTATTTATAAATGAAGTGATGAAATTTTACCTTCTTTTTCTTCTCAAAAGTGCAAAACCTGTTATGAGACATTTCATGCACATTTGAGTCCTTACAGAGCATTTACTTTGAAAAGCGAATCAATTCGTACCACATGACTGATCCCAAAGAAAGATATTATGAACATAATTTTTTTGTTAGAACCCTTCTGTAAGATAACAATTTAATCCTTCAATTGTTTTCTATTTGTTTTTTTAGAATTCTATCTACTGTATGTATAAGATCACGTGTATTATTCGCTACTATACTTTCTACCATTTTGTCTCTTAAGTCTGTCTTAATTACCATGAAGAGTCTAAAACAAGATATTGGACATTGATTCTGCAAAACCTCTAGTTCTATGAAGGTTGGAAGAATCTAAACTTGCTGTAAATGACTTCTATGAATTACTTGCTCTTCATTGCTTTCCATTCGTATTCCATTCTAACTAAAGCCTTGGCTGATTGGTCAGGTTGGGAACTGTATTCAGCCATCTGCCAACAGAATCTTCTGCAGATGTGGATGATCCTCTTGTAGTGTTGCTAGGAGTATTCTGGCAAATGTTGGAAAAACTTTTTCAGTCGGAGCACATTGGAAATGCTGTTCTGTCTATGACAGCATGCAGAGCTCTTTCCCAAGCAATTCAGTCATCGGGTACTTCTTTTCTATTTTTTTAAAAACATTCTCTGAAACAGCATTCAGCTTATAGCTCCTGTATTAACTAGAAGGCCTAATACGATAATAAACTTTATCTCAGATGTAGTGCTGACTATCCAAATATTGTTATCCAACAGACGTTGGGATATGACATGTCAAAACCAATTGTCAAATTGTCAACTATCAATTCACAATTCAAAATCTGTTAAATGTAGGAAAAGGGGTGAGTCACAAATTTAGTGAATGGTACTCAATCCAAGACGGACAGGAGACATGCAAGTTTGAAATTCAAGAGTACATAGTTCCACATATGAACAGATATATCTTTGACTGCGATACTTTCAGTATGCATTGTCATAACGTAGCAATAGGGTTCATTAACTGTCTTTCAACTAGGAGCTGCTTTCCTGATCCCCTTGTAGCTAGGGAACCCCTATATGCTAACAACCCCAACTTTTGGAATGGCTGGATAGGGTAAGCTCCACCATATGCAGGGGGAGTATGTAGGATTTCACGTAAGCGATATCGACATATAAAGAAACAAATCAATGAACGATTCACTATAATGACATCATAATATACAAAAGGACTTTAATAAACTATGTTACTTAACTCTTCTCAAGGATTTTTTGTTTTTCTCTTTTAAAATGTACTCATAATACCCCAAATTGGAAATATTAATTATTATTTGGAAGAACCAAACAACCTCTCTATCTCTATGAGGTAGTGGTAAGGTTTGCGTACATTTTACCCTCCCTAGACCCCAAATTGTGGTATTTCACTAGGTATGTTTTTGTTGTAAGAACCAAACAAAACCACTCAAAAAGTCATCATTGGTTCGATTTTGTAAATCGATCATAATCAACTTTATTGCTGAAAAAGAAGAAAAAATAGTAAGAATACTAAATCTCCGAAACTGCAAATTGCAGATAATAAGTAATTTTTTCAGAGTTGGCTCCTTTTATAGTGTATGAGCCACAAAGAGCTACTGAGGCACAAATCCTTCTAATGCTCAGAACTTTTAAAATGATACACACCAGTAGCTCTAAGAATCGATCCCGTGACATCTCCAAAATATATTAGCACTTAACCATGAGGGCTAAGACTTCCATCCTAACAAGGGGTGTCATTTTTTTCATTTTATTTAATTCTTTTTTTCTTGCATATGTATCATATATAAGTATGTATAGCGAAATTATCCGATGAAGCAGTGTCAAATGACATCAGTAAAGCTAAGTTGGCTCTGCCCCTGGCCATACGGATGAGCATCTAATCTGTCTGTGTATTAATTCAAGTATGTAGCCTCACGGTTTTGTGAGTACAAGCAACCCATTACCTTTGTTTATATATATGAAGTAATAAAATTAAATAATAGAATGACAAGGAAACACCCACATATAAGGACTTTACCAAAAAGTAGAAAACCTAACTAAAACATATGGTTCTTTTGATATAAGGTAATAAAATGTTGATATTGGAGGACATGGAGACACCCATATACAAGGACTATCCCAAAAAGTAGAAAACCTTCCAAAAACATATGGTTCTCTACAAACAGCAATTCTCTATTGTAAAAACCTCATGAGTACACAAAAAAGAAAGAAGGGATAAGGCGTTACTCCTCAAGTGTACTGAATCCTTCTCTTTTCCATCAAAACTCTCTTTTTCTATCTCCAAAGTGCTAGTAGAGCAGCATTTCATGCTCTACGTCTCTCTTCCTTATAATAAAGATTAAACATTTCTTCTTTAACCATGTCTAGCATCACCCACTCAAGGCCAAACCATGTCAGTAATTGCAATCGCAAGTGAGACACTACTCGGCTGTGTAAAAGGAGGTGATTCACGTCTTCTTGCAAGCTTTTTACACATCAAGCACCAATTGCCACATGTAATCTTCCTGTTCCTCAAATTCTTAGTTGCCAGGGTACCCTAGGAATCCACATGGAAAGATGAAAAAAAATTGACTCTTTCTATCCAAAAGCTTTTCATAATCCGAGTTAATAGAAAATCTCTATTAGCCCTGCCATCCCATGGCCTTATTCAATACAAGATACTTACTGATACATTTTTTGTCACTTAGGAGAATGTCTTTCTTTATGTATAGAGTTTATCAAGTAAGTATGAGTAGAACATGTTTCACAGTAAATAATTGGTGATATAATTACCACACGTGTAGTCTCTTGTACATTTAATGCTAGTCAAATGCATATACAAGCATGTTCCGACAAAACCAAGGGGACCATGTTTACATACAACACAATTAAGCCCTGAAAGCAACCAAAAGAGAGGGCTCCCACCTGGGACCTCATTTTGCAACAGTCAAGCCTCAATTATGGTCACCCTCGGTAGTATCTTGGCAATTTAACATTAGTATGAATAACCAATCAATTCTAGACAAGAAAGATAAGTTCCAACCACCAAAACCTCCCAAATCCCCTGCCCCCATTCTTCCTGACGTATTTGTACATATTAACAAGTATACATATAAGCTATTTAATAGTCCAAGGTATTTTAGGTTTTCAAAGCAATAAAAGAACAGGCTATTTACTGAAGTAGTCTCTTGTACATGGTATTTTCCTAGATAAAGTTATGACCTTGATCACATAAATTCCTTACTGCTTGGGTGTGTTACATTTGCAGGTCAGCACTTTACGTCTGTTTTGCCAAGAGTGCTAAATTGTTTGTCAACTAACTTTGTATCTTTCCAAAGCCATGACTGCTACATAAGAACAGGTAGAGTGTTAATAGATTGCTCTGAAGCTTTGATGTGTACCATTCTTCATTCTTAGATGTATTTGCTTTCCCTATGCCCTATTGCAAAAGCAGTGTCATTGTATCTTTGAACTTTGCTGAGAAAAAGTCTCAATTTCAGTGCAAAGGCTTTAACTATCTTTTTTAGATGTGGAAATTTATACAAGGAAACAGCTGTAGGTCATTGTATCTTTTCCTGCTTGAATCTGATCTTCTTTTGATAGTCATAAGAGTTGGCAACCGTCAACATAGCTGAATTGCTCATATTTCCTATACAACTACCTTTGTCTCAGCTGATCACTAACTTTTGCAGCTTCCGTTCTCGTTGAGGAATTTGGCAGTAGAGAAGAATATGGACATCTTTTTGTCAGCATCTTTGAAAGATTTTCCAAGTCAACATCAATTATGGCTCTTACTTCCTCATATATATGTGATCAAGAGCCTGATCTGGTGGAGGCCTTTGCTAATTTCTCGTCTATTTTCATCCTCTGCTCTTCGAAGGTTTTTGGTTACCTTTTCCCTATGTTTATATAGGTGTGATAACAAAATTTATTAAAATCATATTTGCAAATTTTAAACTAATAATGAATCATAGGAAACTGCTTAAGTGGGTGTTTGGATTGGCTTACTTTTGGCCTTTGACTTTTAAGCACTTTTTTTAAGCTGAAAAATTACAGAAAAAGTGAAAAGCCAAAAGTAGGGGTCCCCAACTTATGGCTTTTGGCTTTTAATTTATAAGCCACTTAAAAAAAGCCAATCCAAACAGCCCCTAAATCTGGAATATTATCCAAACCAGACATGGTCTCCGAGGTACGGGTTTAATTAAAAAGTTGATTCTCACATGCATTAATCAAACATTGATTTTGATTATGGAACTTGAAATATGAGTAAAATAATTCCTTCAGGTGAAAAGATTCTAACCAAAGCATATTTTTATTAATTGTTACTATCTGATTATTTAACAATTTATGTGGTGGTTTTTTATTCTTATATCACCCTAATACTTTTATTAATGTATAAAGAGTAAACATTTGCCAGACTATGTGAAACGGAACAAATTTGCCCTCCGTTAGCTGTCCTACCTGAAGTGGTGGATTTTTTTAACATCAGCTGCGAAAGTGCAAATTTAAACCATATGCAAAGTTCAAGGAAAAAGGGAACCCGTTTAGCTCCATTGCTTGTTCTGTGCATTGTTTTTCTCGCCTCCCAGTAATATCTTGCTTTCATCATAAGAATGGAGATTTGGCAAGGTGACAGGAAGTCTGTGGTCATCATCCCATAATCGGTTCACAACAAAGACTGCACAGATATAGCTTAAAGGATCCGGAGATTTTTGGGTGAACTCCAATTTCAAGGACCAATCGGTTACCACGCTCAGGTCATCCTTTGAGGCATCGAAGATTGAAAGCTGGCCAGAGACCTCAGCACCATCTCCAGAGGCCACTGAAAATGCTAAACCACTATCGAGGTGTCTAGTTTGGGACCTTTTATCCATTTAACATTAGCCTAAACTCAGATGTTATCCAGAAGTGGTTCCTCAACAGATATGGTATCCAGTTGGTCTCACAGTCAATTATGGATCGCTTTCTCTTCCAATTTCCATCATGACATGGAGCTGCAAGAACCATGCTGGGAATTGGTTTTGGAATGGGAGGCATCTCTCCTTATCGTGGGGATCTCCAACATTGGCCTATGCTCTGTCCGGTAGTTCACATGATTCGTTATGGGTGAAAATTTTTGTTGTGCCTTTACTCTCCTGAACACATGAGACCTTCAAAAATCTTAATGATTAATGTGGAAGGTTTATTGAGATAGACGAAGAATCGAGGAACACTATAATAGGAAACACTTTGTATGGGATATCGAGTCTGCATCAGAAACTCCAGTCGCAATTTTCAGCGAATTTGAAATTGATGTGGAAGGATTGAGATTTGAAATCTCAATTTTGGCAGAATAGGCCAACACCAATGCGCATCAGTCAATTATTAAATTCACCTACTGATACAGCAGAGCAGCAGATAGACGTGTCTAGGGCAACATCAAGCACCGTGAAAGAAAACATAACAGTGTCACTACCCAAGAGTACGCAAGAAAGGGGCAGACCTACATTACCTTTAAAGAAACCAGCTGTCCCTACACAAAAGACAGATATTTGGTCCAACAAAGCGCGGACCAAGGGAAAACTGGAAATCGGACAGTTTAGTAAGTATTATTCCAAAGGCCCAAAATCTAAGAGATTTAAAAATAGGCCCAAGAATTCTTCAGCCTGGAGAGTAGTGGAACATAAAAATGACCCTTATGTCATTAAACTTTCTTGGATCGATACTCAAGTCTCTTTTCAACCCATTAGCTCTAGAAGTACAAGCTTCTTCTTCAATGGCTCCAGAAGATACTAGCGGAATTCTAAAGGATGATTTCTCAGTGGTCTCTTGCCAAAAGGAATTATTTGTTCAGCAAGTTAGGGGGACACAAGGAAGTTAGGACTTTAGGAATTTGAGGTTTAGGAGAAATTTCCAAGATTGGGAGGTGATCGAACTTCAGACATTACTAGCTTTACTTCACAACCAATGTGAGCCAGTTGACAAACCTGATGCTTTGAGTTGGGAGTTGGAGAATAAGATTATGTTAATCTGTCAAGACTTTTAATGAGAAATTTCTCAACATTGCGGGAGGATAGTTTTTCATATGAATTGGTTTGGATACCTAAGGTGCATAAGTTGGTGTTTCCTATGTAAGGAGGTGGGCGAGAGCGTGGTTCACAGTTTATTTCATTGCAAAATAGCACAAGGTTATGGTGGGACATCTTTAGATGGTTTGACATTTCTGGGTAATGCCTAGACCTGTGAAAGATTTGATGCTGGAAGAGTAGGGGGGCTAGAAGGAGGCATAAGGCTTGGGATGTTGCTCCGCTTGCTTTTACGTGGATCATTTGGAAGGAGGGGAATTCATCCATCAATCTCGGATGGAGCCAAAGATTGACTATTTTTTGGCCTTGGAGTATGATGGAATAAAGCAAAATG
>JAOTQR010000045.1:28341238-28357862 GCA_025774065.1 Solanum ossicruentum | reverse complement strand
ACATCCGACCCCCCTCACCCTGCAATGAGCGGGAGCCTTTTGAGGCACTGGGGTATGTTGTTGTTGTTGTTGTATTTGGAAGGAGGGGAATAGAAGAGCTTTTGAAGAGGTGGAGATGTGTTTTGCTCAATTGAGTAGTAGTCTCCGATCCCTTATTTTCTTTTGGTACACCTATGTAGTTCCTGTTTAGATAGAGGATTGAGTGTCTTTTCAGGAGAATTTTGTAGGTTTCTCCTTTTCTTTTTGGTATTTCTCTTATATATGGCCAAATTGGCCTTGTTATTATCAATAAAGCATTTTACTTGATCAAAAGTAAAAGACGTGGGCGTAATTCTCCAGGACAGAGTTCAAAGCTGATGGCGAGGTAGAACCCACCTTAATACCTGCTACCTACAATCCTTTACTACTGATGGATCACCCCAGGGTGTGCGAGGCAGAATCCAATCTCTCATGTTTCTCTTTCGACGAATTTCTCCCTTTTCCATGGTATGGAATAGAGGATTTGGCAGATGATGCTTCTGAGATCAAAGCTGAGATGGACAAAAGTTACATTGGTATGCTTCAGTATCAACACTACTGTTTGAACGTGATATTCAGGGAACTATTTTAAGAATGGAGGAGAGGAGGCAATCACAATCGCGAGTATATCACCCCAGATCTCTAGGAAAAGGAAAAGGAGGTCCAAAGGGGAATTAGAACTGCAGAAGTTGTCCTGGGGACTACAAGAGGGCAGTACTCAGAAAAACAGGGGGCAGGTACAAAGTGTACTTAAGATGAAAGTAAAAACTCTAAGCTGGAAATTAGAATGTGCAGGAGATGAGTGGCTGGAATAAAAGATGCACTCTGGATCTAGAATCTCTTTTCCACAAATGGAAGGTGGATATTCTATTTCTCCAGGAGTCTAAAATTGAAGATTTGTGTATCCTATGCATGGATCAATCAGATTTGGGGGAACAGGTGGGTTTCTTGGGATGAACTAAAAGCTTGTGGCACCAAAAGGAATATCATTATTGTGAGAAATATAGGAGAAAAATATTATTGAATTGTATCTACATTATTACACAAAGATTCTATTTTGTAGAAACTATAATATAACCCTTTACCAAGTAGGATATTGTATATTATTCCTATTCTAAGTAGGATTATATATACCTATTTCTATTCTAACAATTATCATGTGCAATAAAAGATCATGACACTGTGTAGATAGCCAACTGGGATCCTATTCATTTTCATGCAGACTTGAAAACTTTCAGAGAGCTTCAAATGGTGAGTTCACAGTCTTTACGGACTCCACACTAATCTAGAGAGGTCTGATGTTTGGTGTGAACTAGCTGCTATAGGGGCTTGTAGTCTAATCACTGGATAATTGGTGGTAATGTCAATGTTTGTAAATACAGGAGCGAAAGGCTCCTTTGCACAGCAAGAACCAAGGCAATGAAGGAATTCTCAAATACAATCCTAGGTCTAATAGATCTTCCACTCCTGGGAACCCAATACACATGGTCATCAGGAGAGTCCCAAGCATCAAGAATTTATAGATACTTGATCTCACATGAGTAGAGTGATATTTTGAAGGATGTGAAGCAGTATGCATTAGCGAGAGTTATTTCAGACTACAAGCCGATTGTATGGAATGTGATGATTGGGAAGCCACACCCTCTTATTTCAAGTTCGAAAACATGTAGCTTCAATCAGTATACTACTTGGAGATGGTTAAGAATTGGTGGCAATCTTACACAGGTAGAGATACTCCTGATTTCATTCTCATTCAGAAATTGTGGCTACTAAAAAAAGGACATCACAGGGTGGAGTACAGATGTATATGGAAAGAATGAGACCAACGGGATTGAATCTGCAGATTGAATTGAACACTGTTCTAGCCAGAAGAGATACCTTGGAGGCTAAATTCTAGGTGTCTTTGGTTGAAGGAAGGAGTCTGGACACACAGTACTTCCACAAAATTGCTAATTCTTACATAAGGAACAACTACATAGACAAACTCAAAAATCTGATCCAAGACATGGAGCAGATTAAACATGGAGTTCTGGATTACTATCAAAATGTATACGAAGTAAAAGAAACCTGGAGACCAACTGCTAATTTTGTGAGGTTGGCTTCATTCAATTCAGAGGCGAGGGAGGGGTTGAATCCCCATTTGAGGAAATAGAAGTTCTTGCCATACTGAAGTCTTGTGCCCCTGACAGAGCATATGCCTCTGAGGGGTACAACATGACCTCCTTTCGAAAATATTGGCAGATCATCAAGTTAGACACTATGACAGCCTTGCATTGTTTCCGCCAACATGCTTACGTGGTAAGATCTTGCAATGCCTCTTTCTTTGCACTCATTCCAAAAAAGGAAGGGAGCAACTTAACTTAGGGATTACAGGGCTATCAGTTTAATAGGCAGCGTCTACAAGATAGCAGCAAAGGTGTTGACAGAAAGATTAAAGAGGGTCTTAATAAACTGGTCTTTCGGAAACAAAATGCATTCATAAAGAGAAGGCAGATCATTGATACCTCTTTTATATCCATTGAAGTTTGGATTGCATTATCAAAAGCATAGAAATGGGCATTTTATGCAAAGTGGATATTAAGAAATGATGAAATTAGGTCTTAAGCCTAACTCACACCCCAAAAGCTAGCTTAAAAGGAGGAGGATTGTCTAAACCTTATAAGGAAACCGCCCATCCCATTAACCACCAATGTGGGACTTTGTGCCTCAACACCCCCCCTCACGCCCAGTGCTTAGCATCTGGTGCGTGGACAATTTTTCGGAGGCCCAACATTGGGTGAGACGGGCCCTGCTCTGATACCATGATGAAATTAGGTCTTAAGCCTAACTCACACCCCAAAAGCTAGCTCAAAGGGAGGAGGATTGTCTAAACCTTATAAGGAGACCGCCCATCCCATTAACCACCAATGTGGGACTTTGTGCCTCAACAAGAAAGCATTTGAGCAGCTGAACTGGATCGTTCTTATCAACATGCTAAAGAAAATGAAATTTCAGGGAATGATTGTGAAGATGGGATCTGGGCCTGAAAACCTTCCCGTGTGATTAAAGCTTCCTATTGCTCCTGGTACTGGCAGGTTTCATAATCAAGACATGGTGTAGTAATTCTATTTACTGAGTTTTCAATTTTTTTTAGTCTCGAGGTGTGAACTTCATGCCTATGTTCCCAGCTCGTTTACCTCTGCATCTGCCTTTTTAATTCTCCTCAATTGATCGTGCCCCCTGCTATATTGAGTCAACGTGACTGCCATTGTTCTCGCTTCAATTGTTCCCACTTGATCGGATGCTTCAACCTCATCTTCACATCGATAGAGGTGTCATAAGTTACTGGATATTTCGGTGGAGGAGGAGCCTGAACCTTTGATATCAAACAGTTATTAAAAGCAGCCACACTGCTGCTAAAAGCTCATTCTTCAAATAAAAGGAACAGGTCCTCACTAGTTCCAGACACGATTCCTTTTCCTGGAGTCTGTTGTAGCTTCTATTCTGTCTACTTATGATTGCAATGCTAATGTTTTTCTTTGTGGGTTTAAGTCTTTCTTTTTCCATCTTCCTCTTATTTACCCATCTCTGCTGTTGCTAATGTTTTCCTTTGTGGGTTTAAGTCTTTCTTTTTCCATCTTCCTCTTATTTACCCAGCTCTGCTGCTTCCTTCCTTTGGCAAACCAAAGTACTTTAGTTCATTTGATTAGCATATAGCAAAACAACAAATGATTGCGAGCTATTTGAGAAGATTCTTTGTCTATCCTCTCTGTTTTTCTTCTCTTCTCATTCATGAAAATATGGCAGTGATATTTATAGTTTTTCCATTTTTCTTTACCTACATGCAGGTGCTTATTTCAAAAAAAAAAAAAAAGAAAGAAAGGAAAATAGAGCATGAATGTCGTTATTTTGTTCTCATAATTGAAGAAACAAATTGTGACTTATACACCGTTTCTGGATGTGTTTCAGGAAGTGTTAGTAGTTTCCGGCTCCATCCTTGAGTTAGCATTTCAAAAGGCAGCCATATGTTGCACTGCTATGCACCGTGGCGCAGCACTGGCAGCAATGTCGTTTATGTCATGTAAGTCACGAAAATAAGTTGAAGTCCCCACACCCATCAAATATCCTCTGTTTTAACTTTTGCTAATATTTCATTAACTGTTTCCAATTTTTAGTCCCTAATTTCTACATACTATTGATGTTTATTAGAATATATAGAGAATATGTGATAGATATCTTGGGCAATATTATTAAAAACATAGTATGCGAAGTGAGGGATATAGAGAAGTTTGCATCTCGAACGATGGTGCACAAAGTTAATGCAAGTTTTGGTACCAAAATTAAACAATTTTATTCATTTGTAGAAGTACAATATCTAGTAGAGAAAACAGTTTTTTCAGTTCTTGCATTGTCCTCTCAAGCCAAATCATTTCACAGATCCCATGGATCATGGATCAGTATTGAGCTTCAGCACTGCTACGGGTTACTGCATTCTACTTTTTACTCTTCCAAGTCATGAGATCTTCCAGATAAATGTAAAATATCTAGACGTGGATCTTGTGTCAGTAGCAGAACCTGCCCAATCTGCATTTGTAAACCTTTAATGCCTTTGTGTTGACTCTTTCTGAAAAACAATCTTTTCCCTGGTGAGATTTTTAGACATCTTAGAATTTTATAGACTGCTTATTGATGCTCATTCTTCAGAGTGCATAAATTGTCTAAATAAGATTACAACAAAAGCTATATCAGCTCATGTATGAGACAAGTATATCAACTTCCTAACTAATATCTCGTGTTGACTTTGGTCAACTGAATTTTCCTCTTTGTTTTCAAATTTTATATTCGGGTCAATAGGTATTTCAGCTGGAAGACAACCACCCATCCTTGTCTCTTTTAGAAAATCTGGTACATACTTCCTTTGTGACACCATAATACCTTCTTTTGATCTTGCTACTTCCATGCCCAAACAATATTTCAACTGGCTCAAATCTTTGATCTCGAACTCTGAATCCAATTGTTTTTTAAATTCTTCATTCAGGACAAGTCATCTCCTGTAAGTATGATATCATCGACATATAGGATAGTTGCCATTCCATCAAGAGAATGTCAAATGAACATAGTATGAACTACTTGCCCTTGGGTGTCCTTGGTTTTTAGACAAATTGAGTAAGGTTGTGTTTGGATAAGCTTTTTTTAACTGACTTATAAGCTAAGTACCTACTTTTGACTTTTGGCTTTTGGCTTTTTTGTACTTTCTAAGCCTAACGTAAGGTACTTAAAAGCATTTTGTGTCTTTGCCAAACACCTTTAAAAATTAGGAAGTGCTTAAAGCCAAAAGCACTTAAAAATAAGCCTATCCAAATACCCTCTAAACCTCTCAAACAAAACACTTGAGATTGTTTGAGCCTGTAGAGAGATTTCTTTAGCTTGCACACTCTAGTTTCATACCTTTTTTCAAACCCAGAGGATGATCCATGTAGTTTCTTGTTCAACTTTTCCGTTCAAGAATGCATTCTTCACATCCAGTTGTTAACAGGAGCAATCAATGTTAGCGGCAATGGTCAAAAGAACCCTGATCGAATTCAACTTGACAACTGAAGCGAATGTCTCAAGATAGTTAATCAGGTAGGTTTGAATAAACCCTTTTGCGACCAAATGTGCCTTATACATTTGATGGTGCATATGCACTTGCAGCCCACTGTTTCCTTTCCATGTGGTAGTTCCACCATTTTCTAGGTTTTATTTCTCTCGAGAGCATTCACATCTTCTAGAACTGCCTCCTTCCACTTAGGAACATCCAAAGCATCCTGCACATTTCTAGGTATCTCCATTCGAGATAATTGACAAAGCAAAGCTATATAGGAAGGGAACAAGTTTTCATATTGACACAATTTGACATGGGATGGTTAGCAACTTTTTGTACCCCTTTATGTTTGGTAATTGGAAGATCAAGGTCTAAAATAATAAGGGGTGAATCAAAATTAAGTCTCTGGTGAATAACCTTGTATATCACTGAGATATCGCCCTAGTCATTTCATATCTAGTATCTTCTTCTGCTTTTGGGGATGATTTTTTTAGATGAGGGTCTTTCGAAAACAGGGAGGGATAACTTATCTCAGTACTAATTGTTAATCCTAGGATAAGTCATCCCAACCTTTGCAACCAAACAATAACCTTCCTAGTATTTGAATCATAACACTTATATCCCTTTTTAGTTTAAGTATAGCCAACAAAAACACTTTTTTATTCCTATTATGATCACGAACATGAATAAATACATTGCTCCCAAAGACTCTCAAAGATAGATCAATGGTCAATGTAGAAGTAGGGAGGCATACTAAAAGGGGTTTTAAAACCCATACAACGGGAGGGCATCTTATTAATACGATAGGTGGATGTCAAATGAGCTTCTCCTCAAAGAAATTTTACGACTCCTACTTTTGAATATTAAGGTTCTAGTTACCTTCACAAGATGTCTTTTTTCTCTCACCTACTCCATTTTGTTGGGTGTATCAAGACATGAACTTTGGTACACTATTTCCTTGGAAGTGAAAAATTACTATCAGCAACTTTGGCCTTTTTTTAATTTCCTGCTGAAAATTGAGAAAAAAATGGGAATTTCATGTCATGTGATCACTGATCAATCTATGATCCAAGGACTTATACCAGTTTGAATATGTACTCACTAAGACAGATAGTGCATAACCTGTTTAGGAAACAGAACAAGTGGGAGTAGAATGATCAGATTTACTGATTTGGAGTTTATATTGGAGATAGTTTATGCAGTAACTCTAATTGTGTCTTGGTGAATGGTGGCATTTCTAGAGAAGATTGCAGCCCTGGTTCATAGCTGATACAGGGAAAGGCAAGGCTTATGAGTGTGCCTGTATTTTTTGCGAAATTCACGCCATAGTTCCATTGTTGTCTCGGTCTCGACTTGTATAAATCTTGTTGGATAATGTAGCCTAGTAAATGCTGTTTTAGTTACAAGAATAAGGTTGCTCTGATACCATGTAAGTTTTGATACCAAAGTATTATGATCTTATTCACTTGTGGAAGTACAAATATATAGTAGAGAGAAGTAAACACGCTAGCAATCAGATCCCTTGATTCTAGATGATTTGATAATCAGGGGATGATTTTATATGATCTAATTTTCTAAACTATTTAATAGTATATCGTATTGAATTTTATCAGATTAATTTCAATTCTACAAAATCAAATCTAATCGTCGTTAGATATCCACAAATCAACAGTAAGCTTAATAAGAATGTTGCTTCTTTGAATCTCAACTTTGAGTGTGTGATATATGGGAAAAGAATATTATTGAAATGTGTATCTACACAATTACACTTCGACCCTATTTATAGATATTATAAAACCCATCATTTTTCAAGTAGGATTCTATATATTGTTCTTGTTCCGATTTCTATTCTAACAATCCAATTCAATAATATTCTTTTATTATATTTCTCACATGATATCAGAGCTTCTACATTCTTGGTAGAGAGAAAAATTAAAATGATTTGCATCCAGCAGGCAGTTTATAACTCATATAGCTGCCCGTCCATTCAATGATTATGTTAGTAAAAGTTTGGGCAATATCATATGCACCAAAATAATCATGCCGAGAAGAATTGATTTGAGAAGCATCTAAGACAAAAAGTAGTCACCATGCTGCTTAGATCTGATTTGTGTAGTGTTGTGCATTTTTTTGGTGATTATGTTCTCATATCTGATTTGTGTAATATCATCATCTTTCTAAGGACTACTTTCTCATATTTGATTTGCATGGTACCATGCATTTTTTCCAGTGACTACTTTGTTATATCTGATTTGTATTGCACCGTGCATATTTTCGAATTTCTCTCTCATATTTGAGTTGTGTAGCATCATGCTCTTCCTGATGACTCGTCAGGTCTGATTTGCATAGTTCGGTACGTTTTTTTGGTGACTCTTTATATGTGACTTACGTAGTTTTAACTTTACCTTTTGCAATATTGTGGGAAAATCAACACCACGAAGAGGTATATTGCCTCGCTGCAACCAAACCACAACAATTGCCGTTGAGAATTGAATTCCCATACGCCTCCACGCATCATCCAGGAGACATCACATTTGAATTGATCGTACCACGCGTCGGGGTGTGAGCCTCTTTTGACCAGTCCTTTTGGCAACTTTTTTGTTCAATAGTGACTTGTCTCATGATTTTGAGATGGTCCAGATATTGAGCACTTGGCTACAATTTTTTTTTTTTTGGCAGATTTGAGTTTTCCAACAATACTCTCTTTCTCAGATTCACTTTTGCCAAAAGGATTTAACCAGATATTTGGGCTGGATTACAGTGATACTTTCTCTGCCGTAGCTAAAATAATATATGCCTGTCTTTTTCTATCTATCGTTGTCGTTTGCCCTTTGCCTCTTAATCAGTTGGACATTAAAAATATTTTTCTCCACCATGATCTCAAGGAAGAAGTCTATATGGAGCAACCGCCTATTTTGCTGCTCAGGTTGAGTTTAGTAGCCTTTTAGGTCGATTTTGTGCAGGTCACTCTATGATCTGAAATAGTCTTCTCAAACTTGGTTTTGCATCAAATTCAGTATTTCACAAATGATTGACTATAACTTTGTCAAAGAAAAGATATTCTTAAGAGATATTGTTACAAAATTTGTGAAGTCAAGTGATCAACTTGTGGATATCTTTACCAAGCTTATCAACGACCCTCATATTAATTACATCGGCAACAAGCTCGGGTCATATGACTTGTATGCACCAGCTTGAGAGAGAGTGTCAAAATAGAAATAGGAAAAAAATAGTATAAAGAATCCTATCAGAAAAATGTTTGTATTATAGTGTCTATAAGTAGGGTCTCGGTGTAATTATGTGGAGTCACAATTCGATAATATTTTTCTCCCATATTTCTCATAGAGGGGTTGAATTAAAATTGGGATTACAGTATATTGGACACTGAAATTAGTTATTTTAATTACTATTTTATTTTAATTGTACTAAATTCATGTATGTTTAATATTTTTAAAATTCTGGTACACCATGTGCTTCACTTCTTACTTTTTGTTTCAAGCACTATGGACCTTGTTGCTTGTTTTGCTTTGAGAAACATTGATCTTGGGATCCCCTGGGACTTTGGTCTAGTAGTAAGCAGTTTGTGATGTGAGGATTGAGCCCACCTCAAGGGTTCGAATACCTGATTTTAATTATACAGTGTTTACTCACCATATTAGCATAGATGTATGTTTACACATTGCATCACAACCTTTACAATCTTCGTAGACTCAAATATCTTCTACTACCAGTGTGCATTGCAGCATAGCCAATGTTTTCTTTTCTTCTCCACTCCTGTCTTCAGCAATTGGTGCCGCTACTTTTTGGATGACTATTCAGGCATTTCTCCTGTCTCAACAACCGCTCCTGCATGTTTTAGTTGATCAGATTTTTGTAATAAAATATCAAGGGATAACTCAACTTTTTCAACCCTATCCCCTTCCTCAAGTTCAATGAACCTCTTCATGACAAACTAATAGTTTTGTTAATGTTGTCAAAAGAACTCAGTATGAAATGCTATAAAAGGTTGAAAAATTTATACAAATGTATGCCTTTGTCTAATACAATAATAAAATTGTTAATGTAGTGGGAAAATCTCAGTATACATATATGATTAAAAGTAGAGAACTTATGTGAAGATGGATCTCGTGGGTAGACAAAAAGTTAATAACAACTAATATAAGTGCAATCTTGTGCACTAAGTTGTAAAATTTTTTAAAGCTTCAAGTTCTACAACATAAGAGCGTACAGAGGTACATCACATTTGTGTTATCAAAGGCATGCTTAAGCCCTGAAAGCAGGGTCAAAACGTGTTGAGCACTTCGGCTCGCTTAATGTACGCTTTAGTGTCGTCATCAAGTTTCTAAGGCTTACTTTTCCTTTCCAATGAACCTCTTCTAAAGAGATGACATTAAACAGTTGTTTCACTTTATCGTAATTATTCTCACTTTCTTTATTCATATATTTTTCAGTCATGCTTATAAATTTTGAATCTTGGACTAAACATATATATTTGTATAATTTTCTCCTCTTGTGCCTTTTTTCATTTAAGCCCACGTTTTATTGGGGCTTTATGCTAAAGCCCCATCGGGGCTTAGAGCTTTTCTGCACTTTTTGCTTTTAGTAACACTGCATCACATGTTCAACGCCGTTTCCTCCTACAGGTCTAACTAACATCACATCTTTTACAATTGCCGACATTGGCCACTATACTCAAACAGATATGGCATTGTCCACCACAACAAGCTCAACTGGACAATGCATTAGCAAGTGGTCTATATCTTCACCTGAGAGTTTGCACATGAATTGCTAGCTTACACATTTTAATCTATTTCTATCAAGAGATAAATTCATTGAACAATGGGAAAAACTATTGTATACAAGCAATATACAAAAAAGTAGAGAAATCTACAAAAATAAATGCTTCTCTAGGATAGATACTCAATTGTCTATGCAAATAGGGACCTCATGGGTGCATGTAAAATATACTAGAGATGAAATTACAAACTGATGTTTGATTCCTTCAAACCCTTTTGTTCCTCTTTCCATACAACTAATATAAGATCTAATGTGGCAAATGCCTGACATATTCGCTTGATCGTCCTACTAATTAATGCTCCTTTACTGGCATTGGCATGGTCCACTATATTCCAAGACATCTCAATTTCTTCCAACATATTGGTGAACTACCTGGAAATGCTATCGGCATCAAAAAGAACTACTGTGTCATCCATGAATAACAGGTAACTCTAATGATGGTTTGACTTCTGAACATTGCTGAGGAACCACTCAAATGTCTGTATACAACTACTCCATCCATCATTTTGCTTGTTGCTTCCACAACTAAGTGAATGGGGGATTATGAATCCTCACATCTGATCCCCCTTAAGCTACCAAAAAGTCTACATGGACTGTAAATTCACAAATATCGAGAATCTAATGATAGGTATGCAAAATTTGATCCATTTTTCCTCTTGTTCTCAAAGCCCATTCTCAGCTGAATAAAATCTAGTAATCCCAATTGACATAGACATATGCTTTCTCAACGTCTAGCTTGCGCAATAAATATAGTTCTCCTAGCTTACTTCTGGTGTCTACTCCTTCATTTGCCACCAAAACTGTATCTGCAATATGTTTGCCTTACTCAAATGCATTCTATAAAGAAGACACTATCTTGGTCGAGACCTTTTTCTTTCTGTTGGAAAGAAATAGAAATGATCTGATAGAAGCTTCTCGCTAGACTATTAGGTCTATAGACCTTGATACTCGTGTTTTCTCCATTCTAAGATGATGGCTGTGAAAGATACATTCAGACTTCTCTCAAAATCTTTGTCCAATTAGAATGACACCACATTCTCCAACAACTCCCCCTTGGCCCTGCTCCAAAAGTGTTGGAAGAAAGCAAATGTAAAACTATCGAACTAACTTCTTTTCTTTGAAGTGCTGCACATACCTGCATGCATAAAAGATGGCGGAAGTGATCGTATGCCCATTGTTATCAACTAACTCAACCAAAGAGCCCCACACATGCGCGTGTGTGTTAATTATATTGACCACTATTCTATGCATTTTCAGCACCTAATCTCGTCAAAAGAATTCATTGCATCTTGTAATTGGTGAGGTTGAAACAAATTTATTCAGCCCACTACCCCGACTAAAACGAAAACCTCTGGAAAGCTCAAGCTGAGAGAGTACCTTCTCTCTATTTGGGAATTTTGAAAATGTTTGACACCATTCCACCAAATTATATTTATTCTGTAATTTACAACAACATACTCAATGTTACCCCACAAGTGGGTTTGGAGAGGGTGGTGTGTATACAGTTCTACCTCTATCTTCTGAAGATCTTTTCCTCAAGTAAAGCACATCAAAATCAGTAAGAAAAATCAACAAGTCATAAACACGAAGAATAAGATAGTAGTTGGATAATAATCATAAATACTAATAAAAGAGAACTAAATAACAGTCTCCAGAACACCTATGATCCTAATCCTATCTCTACTACTGTGTGACATACATACATCTTCACATTCTTGTTTCTGTGTTTTTCATCTTTTGGATGTGCGAGTTCTTGACGAGCCATCACTCTACCCCATACAATATTGCTCGTCTAACAACCACTTTATAAAATTTACCCTTAAGTTTTGGTGGCACATTCTTGTCACACAAGACACTAGATGTGAACCTTCAATTTATCCACTTCACTTCGATACGATGTGTAACATCATTGTCAATCTCTCACTTCCTTGATTTATTGACCCAAGATACTTGAAACTTCTCTTGGAGATGAATTTGTCTGAATCTTAACTTACACATCTATCTCGTGAATTACATCGTATGAACTTGCACTCCCAAGTATTGTCTTAGTCCTACTCAACCTGGACCTTTATAGGATTTAAGGTCATTTTCCAAACCTATAGCCTATCATTAACTCTATCATGTATCATGTCAATTAATACTATGTCATCTGCATTTTGGCATCTCCATTTGGATGTGTCGAATATGTTCATTCATCATCAAGGCAAATCAGTATTGGCTAAGGGCTGATCCTTAATGCATTCCATCACGACTGTCCTCACCTATGTCTCGACTCCAAAGTACGTTTCCTTCGATCGCCCTAATGTAAGTTTCAGGTACACCTCTAGCCTCCAAATATCTCCATAGGACTTCCCTGTGGACTTTGTTGTTTGCTTATTCTAGGTCAATGAACACCACAAACAAAATGATGACATGGAAAAGAAAGTGTTTTCCACACTCCTTTAGCGCATAAAGCAATTTAAAATTATTTTTCTTTTTTTTTTTTGGGGAACTTGTACATCTAAATTATAAAAAAATAATAATAATTAACTTTTTCCCTGCTCTTTCTCTCTCCAATTCTTCTTTGCTTTTTAATTTTTTTCTTTTTCCTTTTTAATTAGATCGAATCAAGTCTCAAATTCTCTGGCAAAACTCCATTGTTTCCAAGGAAAATACTATGATTTGATTATTCTTTTCTCATAAAAGTTCGTTATTTTTTTCTTGTAATTGTGATAAATGATAACTACAAGATGAAGATAATGGCTGGAAGGTTTTAATGTTATTAGAATAGAAGGTAAATGAGGGATTAGCTTAGGTGGGCAGCAATGGTGTATTATTAACACCGGTGAAAGGAATAAAATTCGACAGAGAAGAAGAAAGGTGTGGAGGCGCAGTAGCCCAGTGGAAAGGAAACAAGGTCCGACGAAGAAGAAAAGGGTGGAGGCGATGATTTATGGTGATTGAGGCACAACAGCCTACTCAAAAGGAAAATAAGAACTGATGGTGAAGAAGAAGCTGCGAGGGTGGGGTGGGTTAGTTCCAAAATAATTTTTTGTTTTCTTAAATTCCTTTTGGATTTTAAAAAATTAATCCAATTGCCACCTGTTATAATTTCATTGGTCGATTTGCTATGTTTATGCGTTTGAGATACACGCATGTTCCTCTTTTTTCTTGATTGTCATTTTGTGTCAAATAGGTACAGTTTTGTGAAGATTAAAGTGTTCAACAAGTATAAGGCTAGTTAAGGTGTCTAAGTAAAATATGCAGATAACTTTAAGAGGCCGCATTTGACTTGAGCCTAGTTCCTTTATTCTCTCTTCTTACCTCCAAGTCTTTCTGTCCTCCAACCATCATCGACTCCCCTAATTTGTTCAGAATCCCCTTCATTTTTACCTCAATCCTCCTAAACACCTCCTTATTCCACACACTTATGTTCCCTTGCAACAATTCAATTTCTTGGCGAGGCTCTATTTTGACTTGTCCGTAACCGGATGACCGTTCCACCATCCATCATCTATCTCCAATGTTGTTACTTAAACTCATGTTCTCGGATCTGTAGGGGGGTTTCGTGCTGCTTTCTCTGCTTCATCCAACAAAACTGGAAAATGGTCCCCGGTCAATCTACGCAAAGGAGTATATAGTGCATTTGGTGCCATCTCCTCCCATGTAGTGGATAACAAAAATCTGTCAAATCTAGAATTTTAGTGTTTTTTTCCTTAAAAGGAAAAGGTCTATCAAATCTAGAACTTGATGTTGAATCCTCCGTTTGACCCATGTTGACACATATTAGTTAATCTTTTTTCCTTTTAGTTTTCATGTTAGTCAATCTTTTTTCCTTTTAGTTGTCATGTTGGTTAATCTTTTTTCTTTTTAGTTTCCCGGTTTTTTTTATAATAGACCCCTTACTGCAAAGCATGTGAGATTACATGCTTTTTCTCTGAGAATCCAAACTGGTAGTGTGGGAAACTAGTGTCCTCTCTTTCTTAGTAGCCTGTCTTTGCATTTCCAACTATCCATTTGAACTATATGATATTTTTCTTGAAGATTCTATAAGGTCTAGAATTCCTCTTGAAACTTGTGAACTTGATAACATTGTCGTGTCCATCTTACTTGAGATGCTGAAGGTGGTCGGAAAAAAATGCTTAGGCTGTTGTCACTGAACCATCTCTGTTTCCCTATCCAGCAATACCTTAATATGTCGGAATGAAAATAGCTTGATCAGATGCTTGTCCATAATCTAAATCTTGTGATGTCCATTTGATGGTGCACCATAATGAATTTTCAACCGTTTTTTTAAATGATGTGGTATTCAAGTCAAAATGAGAGACTCTTAACTTGATATTGTGCTTCAGGTTTCTTGGAGACTGGCTTAAATGCTTTGGTTGAATCCCTTGCACATGGTTCTGAACTGGAAGGCATGGTTGGTATTTCTGATAGCTCAATTGATGCTATGGCAATACAAGTCATATCTCACAGCGGTGATGGCCTAGTGTCAAACCTAATGTATGCTTTACTTGGCGTTTCTGCAATGTCAAGGGTAAATTGAACCAGCTCATGTCTATTCCTTGGGAAACTATAGAAAACGTGGTAGCTATCAAGATTGGTGCAGGTTGCTTAGTATCTAAGCATTATTTTGCAATTATGCTGTAGGTTGCTAGAATCTTATCTTTGAATTACAATTCAAATGTCATATATGCAAGATAGTGTAGAACCAATTTTGCCAGAATGGGTGCCTTTCTTATTAGGAAATATTATCATGAGGATCAAGTGGCTCACTATTATTTTTGGAGCATCCTTAAGCCATTTGAAGCAAAAGCAGGAGTCTTCGAACACTGCAGTTGGATGATTTCAATCTTTGGTCCTTTTTGACAGTGTTGTCATTTTTGCTAACACCGTTGTTCCTTAACAGGTTCACAAGTCTGCAACACTTTTGCAGCAATTGGCTGCTATGTGCAGTTTAAGCGAAAGAACCACCTGGAAGGCTCATCTTTGTTGGGATTCCTTGCATGGATGGCTCCATTCCGCTGTCAGTCCCCTCTCTCTCTCTCTCTCTCTCTCTCTCTCTCTCTATCTATCTATCTATCTTCTAAGAGCCTTTCTTATTTATTAGTTCTAGGCATGTGCAACCTACGTTTGTCCCATATTAACTGATATAATCTTACATTATCAAAAGTAGTAAATTATAATCTTGACCATAGCTCATTAAAATTTATTATAAGATAATTGTAAGTAAATTAAAAAATTAAAATCGCCTCATATTTCTAGCATCTCTATAAATGAACGATATAGTTTTGCCTAACTTATCTCCAATGTATTCTTTGACTATCCGAGCCATTGATAAATAAAACTGCGTGCTGTATTTGCATCATTTCTCCTCCTTTTTTTTTACAATTAAAAATAAAGTAATATTAGATATTACATTTAAATAAAGCTATAATTAATTAAATGTAAAAGTGAAAGAAGAATGAAAATTTAATTCCATAGCAATTATTCTAAAGCTCATTATAATGGTTAAGCTTTCACAGTGCAATTTTGAATTGATCAAAGTTGCAAATGAATAGTCATACAATGATAAAAAATTTTACAAAGAAGAAAGAAATCGTGTATGTGAGAAACTATCAGACATTCTCAAGAATATATAAACTTGTTATTTAGGATGAGCATATTTTCATTGGGCTTCTTACGCATATTATATTATTATTCAACTTTAAATTTAATTATTCTATTTCATTTACAAAAGTTCCATTCTCTTGTTAATGGTATCCATCTTTCATGTGGGATATCCTATGAACTATGATGAAGGATGGTATTGATCTCATCACTCTTTCATTAAATTTGCCAATTAAAAATAGATGAAATAACTACAAGAAGAAACATTTTTGACAACAAAGAAAATAACAGAAAAAGAAGAAGCAAAAATTGAACAAAACAAAAGTGCCAACGAAAAGGAAAAAGTATAAAACTCAAGGTAAAAGGATGAGATGGACTGCCCCCATAAAATTTGACCGCATCTAATCAATATAACTTCATACTAAAAGTAATGCATATGAATATAAAATTGAAATAAAAGGAAGATCTAAAACATCCATAAAATCGATCATCTGACACTATAATAAATACAATGAATAGTTTATTGTTATCATGATTTCTATCAACAATGAGTCTGCTTGGTAAGACTAGTTTTCTTTACGAACTTTCCAATCTAATAATTCTTAAAATCAATAAATGATATATAGCTACGGAAAATGAGAAAGTACTTTGGTTCAA
>JAOTQR010000045.1:28330748-28341138 GCA_025774065.1 Solanum ossicruentum | reverse complement strand
GAACTTTCCAATCTAATAATTCTTAAAATCAATAAATGATATATAGCTACGGAAAATGAGAAAGTACTTTGGTTCAAACATAATAATAAGAATACAAACATAAATTTAAATCCGAATGATAACATACGTTACCATTTTGTCATATGATGTGGTCAACAGAAAGAGAGCATGAGAAAGTGAACAAAATGAAATATATTGCATTTTATATACTGTTCAATTTTGAGTAGTGGAAGAGATTTTATAATATTAATATAGTGGTAATTGTTTTACTGTCATTGTTGTGATTCATCTTTAATATATTATAAATTTCATTCACTCCTACATTGTATCTTAAACGCTAATGAATTAATTATCAGTTATAATTTCTATACGTTTTTGTGTGCGTTTTTTTCTTTTTTTTTTTTGGTTTACAAAAGAGATTGTATTTTAAGTACGATCAGAAGGCATTTTACTTACTCCCTCCATCCAACAATAGTCGTGCACTATTGACTTGACACAACAATTAAAAGTTTTTGTGGGCTAATAACAACAAAGGGATAAAATACCCCTGAACTATTTGAAATAGAGCAAAAATGCCCCTCTGTTAGTTTTTGGCTAAAAATTACCCCCTTTCTAACGGAAACAGAAAGGGGCTTATCCTTGAACTATCAGAAATAGAGCAAAAATACTCCTACGTTAGTTTTTGGCTCAAAAATACCCCTCCATTCAAATTTTATGAAAAAATATCCCTCTATATATCTAATGAAAATAACACCACGCATGTCACAGGGACTGTCACTTTTGTAAATGTCTCAAGAAGTTGATTCGAATGATAACATTGATTCATCCTTTGTTATCGTAGGAGGATCAGTTTCTCGATTGAATAGGACCACTCGGTAATTTTTCCGACCTACGAAGTTTATCCTCGTTCTTTGAGTGTTAATAATAGCTGGTATTATTTCCAGCTACTATCATAAGTTGAGAATTGCATTTACACATTTTTTTGTTGGAAGAGTTGTATCAAAATATTTGTGGTGTGACCAATAATCATTTTCCAGGTACAGAATTTACCAGCCGAGTACCTAAAGCAGGGCGAAGTAGAGTCTTTGGTTCCTCTTTGGATTAAAGCACTTGCTGCTGCTGCTTCAGACTTTATTGAGAGCAGGCGAAATATTGGAGGAACAAGTGATTATGGGCATATGCAAGGTAAAGGGGGGAGAATTCTGAAGCGTTTAGTGAGAGAATTTGCTGATGGGCATCGCAATCCACCAAATTTTACTTGAAATTTGAGCAATTGCTGCTGTAAGCTCCAATAATATTGAAACTGCAGCATCTTTATGCTATTTCAGTTTTGCTTTTGTCCAGGAATGCTGCCTTCATCCTTCTCAGGGAGTCTCAACTTCTTGGAGAACTTGTGCATTTTTTTGTACCAATGTACAGTATCCCCAATTTTGTAATATAGAAATCAGTCTTGTAATACACAATACATCAACGAGGCACTGATGGCCCATTTGTGGCAATTGGTTAGAAGGGTAAAAGAATCATCAAAAGAGAAATAAGATGAGGATAATGATTATTCTAACAAATCTTACTTTCCAAAGTCGCCTTTTTGCTTGTTGGAAGACTTTCTTATCTAATATCTGAATGTGCATTGGAGGATCCGCCTTTTAAATGGTATATGGATGGGAGGAAAGGGCTGACTTAGAACAATTGATATGAATTTAGATTTTATTTTCCTTTCTTTTTTTCCCCCCTTTTTTTGGCCTTTGGGAGGGGGGTAAGAATTTACTCCCTCTGTCCTATTTACTTATTAAGAAAACAATGATTGGCGTAGGCAATTTATCATTTTACTCATATTTAATTAATAGGGTTTTAAATGTATTTATATATTACATTTTTCAAAGATATTAGTTTCACGATACGTGCAGGTGAGTCATGTAGTTATATTTTGAATAAACAATTATTGTAAGAGAAAATGCATAAATTTTTGTGTGACCATGAAATTCGTATTAACCCACGAAGATAAATAATTAACATTTGATTAGGTACATGCGATGTGTTTTTATGATTTTATTTTATTAAATGCAAACATGTAACTTATCGTATATTCTCATTTAATACTTCCTAGTGAATGATATTAAGTATGGTCCTTTTAGGTCTTCCAATTTCTGTCATGATGAAGACTCTTGTTGTCGACATACATATTCATTTTGAAAGTACAAGGAGAAGATAATTAATTGGTGCACTCTTTCTTTGCTAAATTGGTGCACTTTCAGTCTTGATTTTAGCGGAATCAATTATTTAGCAGAAATCACTAAATTTACATGAACGCAAATAATAGTTCTTCTTTAAGGGCTTAAATAGCACCTAACTTGTTTATTTTCAAAATTAAAACTATTTTTGTAAGTTTCCCATATTCTTTTTTCTCAAGTTTTCAAAGATCATCTCTTTCCATTTCATTTTGGAAAAAAATAGAAGCTTCTTTTCTGAATGAAGAAGTTAATCAACACTTTAACTTCAATCTAGCCTCACTTTATGTCAAAACAACCCCACATTATTCCTTCCATCCTTGAGTTGGAAGTTCCTTGTATTGATGTGATGGAGCCATCCGAAAGAAGACAAGGGACAAACCAAATCAATGTTTTCATAGTTTAGTGTGGTAAAGATTGCTTAATAATTGAGTGTGAATAATCAAGTGGCTAACCAACAATACCTTACAACTTGTTTGGGTGGTTGTTATCAGTTATATTATATGTATTGTGTTGTTACTTGTCAGTATAAATATAATATTTTTCTTGATTGTTACTGAAACTTTACTATATTGTATCATTGAATTAATTGTTAGGTAATGACAAACATCTCATCTTGTGTAAAGATCAATTCTGTGTGAGTGTGATCTCATCATTCTCTTATATTTTTTTTTCTTATTTTGTTTATACTTTTTATTTTAAAATTTTTATTTCATCCCTTATCTTTTTGACTAACTCATACAGCTGTATTCAGGTAGATTGATTCTTCAAATTTTTAATGTGTTACATTCTATAACCATAAATAATAAGATTTATCAAAATATTATACTAATCAAACTAATATACAATACAGTATAATATAATACACTATACTATGAAACAACAGGTAAAAACCATGTGAATAGAGTGTTAAAAGAAAGACACAATTGTTTCTCCAAATTTGGGCCAAAATGTTCAATCATGACCGAGAGATTGTCGAAGTGATATCTCTCATTACAACTAGGTGGTGATGTGTTGATACGAACTGCTAGACCTGAAGTTCGTGTAAAAATGTGTTCCTTTTTCTTCTCAAGTGCCAATTTAATTGATCTTTGAGACTTAATTAGATTAGATCATCTCAATAGAGGTTTGTAGGCTTAATAGTTAATTTCGATAGAAACTAACAAAATGATGAATCTTGCAATTTTTGGAATAATTGAGGGATGTTTTCTGTTCATTATAATAACATAAGGATGTCGTTTAAATTTGGAGTATAGTTGAAGGATGTTTTTTGCCACAAAAATAACGAAAGGATTAATCTACGTGTTACTTTTTCTTCTCAACTGCCAATTTAGTTGATCTTTGAGACTTAACTAGATTAGATCATCTCAATAGAGGTTTGTAGGCTTAATAGTTAATTTTGATAGAAACTAAAAAAAGGATGAATCTTGCCATTTTTGGAATAACTGAGGGATATTTTCTGTTCATTATAATAACATAAGGATGTCGTTTAAATTTGGGGTATAGTTGAAGGATGTTTTTGCCACAAAAATAACGAAAGGATTAATCTTATCATTTTTGGAATAATTGAGAGATGTTTGATGTTCAGTACAATAACATAAAGATGTAGTTTAAGTTTGGGGCGTAGTTCAAGGATGTTTTTAGCCACAAACTCATCTTCTTGAAGTATTTGATTATTAAGAAGACTGGTATATTTTGATTTTTTTATGAATACGAATATCCCAAGAGTTTATGGGGATCTTGAGATTTTGTGGATATTTGAGATGCCTTTTCAAAGGAATATAATACCCTTTATATAGGCATAAATTAGAATTTATGATAAAAAAACATCTAAAAAAATTCTACCTGAAATAGGACTCATCTTGTAGAGTCCAATAAATTTTGATATCTACTCTCATAAGATGTCCCAAATCAAGCTTTAGAAAACTTTTGTCTGTGCAACTTTGAATCAAAACTTGTTAAGTTAATCACCTTTTTTGTCTTAGTTTCAACAACAAATTTTAAATATCAAAATATAGATTTCAAAACCTTCAACGTTCTATCTGAAAATACAAATTAATGTATTAGTATTGCTATCATTATCTACTATTTATATATCCATTATTACTATTATACAATGACAAGTCATATGCGAAATGTTGTTTGATATTTATCCCTAAAAAAATATGTTTGTTTGTACAAATTTTAAATTATTTAAAAGTTTGAAATTGACGAAAAATGTTATTAAACTTTCTTATTTGAACAATATTAAAACTCTAATCAAATTTATTTTGATTGAAAAAAGATTCTCTGTGTAAAAAAAATTGTCATAATAAAAAAACATTTTCCATCTAATTTTTATTATGTTTATTGTATTTAATATTTTATATTATTAAAATAATAATGTGATAATTGGAGGCTTTGGTTTTGGGGAGAGAAATGGAGGAGGGACATCTCTCTTGGACTTTGCTAAAGCCTTCGAGTTGGTTATTGCTAACTCATGTTTCCCAAAGAGAAAAAATCACTTTGTTACCTTTCGTAGTACGGTAGCTAAGACCCAAATTGACTACTTACTCCTCCAAAAGGGCGATTGAAGCTTTTGTATGAATTGTAAGGAAATTCTAAGTGAAAATATTTCCACTTAACATAGGCTTCTAGTAATGGACTTGGAAATTAAGAGGGGTAAGAGGAAGAAGGCTACTTATACCTAACCGAGGATTAGATTGGGAGGCTGACTCCTGCTCTTTCTCGGGAGATGAGGGAAAAGTTGAGTAATTTGGAAGCTTGGAGTAGTAGAGGAGAGATGAACTATTACGCCCCAAGCCTACACCCTAGACGTAACTGGCACTCAGAACCATTGTTGGTCCCATGCGAACCACTTGGCCTGGCTACATACTTAGCGGAAGACATAAATGAATGTGGATAGGCTATAAAAGTAACAAGCTAAGAGCAATAACTGTCTGCATAAATCAAAATGTAAAGGTTTTCAATCTATACTGAAGTAAACATGAACTGAAATACTTAATACATAGTCTATGGAACCTCTACTAAAGTTGTCTGAAAGGACTACCGGTATAGGCCCCAAGTACCTAGAACTGAAATAAATACTGAAAGAAAATATGAGTAAACCCAAGAGCCTCTGACTGAGAAGAAGACTCACCAATAACCGGAAGCTGTCTACTTCTCAATGAAGCGGCTACTGAGGAACTCTGTCACCTGCGTCTGCATCATAAAATGATGCGGGTCCTAAGGACGTCAATACGTGGAATGTACAGTATGTAAGATGGCCAAAACAATAACTCAAGGTAATATAATATTTCTCAAAAGACATAAATATAACTCAGAATAAGTAACATAATAATAACTACCTTGTAATGATGAAATCAACATGTTGAAACTTGAACGTAAAACATATCTTCTTATCTTGGGGAGTTTCTCTAACTGACAACTACCAATATGAGCTTCGTGGTGATACTGTGTCTAGCCCACGCTGCCAGAGTCGTCCCGTACTTTGCCAGGATAGGGGATGAAGAACTAAGGGAGTGGCTCCATCCCAAACCTGGGTCATCTCAATGGCTAATGAGGAGTGTACCTTGGTACAATCCTATCCTATGTTGGCTACATAGTTTATGAGTTCGAGTAATTAATTTTACTTTCACCTATATCGGTGCTCAATACTACTCCCAAAAATGATCTTTATATAGCTCATACTTAAAGGTTATGACTTCTTAAAAATCTGATCTTTCGGGGACTTAGCCCAACTTACTGCTTAACTTTCTCATCTAAATTCTTTAACTTAACTGGAAACTAATATCCTCACAAATATTCTCAAATGTATGGATTACTTAACTAATATGCAAAAGACAGTTCAAGAAAAAGGATTGTTAAACATATCTCAAAACCATAAGCTTTATGAATGTTCATGAAACCCATATAAAATTTACAGGATATCCTTCTTAACTATAAATCTTGGTTTTAATACTATATATAATAAGTAAAGAATCAAGAATCATTATACTTTATCAAGAATCTACACGTAAAATTGGAAATTTACTAAACTTCACAGAAATTATATTAATTTAAACTTAACTTGTGCTTGAAACTTCTTGGATGAAAACTAAGTTATGTTTTCTAAAGTGTTCTCAAAACTAGTTTTAGAGTGGCCCTGGGAAAAGAATTCTTGAAGAATTGGAAAGAATTCTTGAGCCCTACTAAGATCTTGATTTTCTTGCGTGTGAGTTTCTTGAGAGTGTTTTTGAAGAATGAAGGTGTAAAATAAGCGTTTAGGGCCTAAATTCAACTTAAAACCGACTAGTTTAGGATTATGGGGTGTGGAAAAGGTCGAAATTACCCTTCTCAATTAAAAGAAAAAATGGTCCATTTTTGTATTGGTGCGCGTCGCGCACCAGTGTTGGATTTCTGTTTTTCGCAAAAATCCATATTTTGTCGAAATCTTGAAAAAAAACAAATGTGATTCTGCGTCCCTACCGCGTCGTAGAAGGGGCGCGGGAAGCTCACTATTTTATGAAGTTTTTTGAAAAAAATAATTTGACTCGATCGCGTTAAAGTCAAGTTGAGATCATTTTCAAACTCGATTTTTCACATTGATCACAAATCTGATCTTGGATTTGCAAATGGAGCATGGGAAGACGCGCTACGCGCAAGATCAATTTTAAAGGTATTTTAGTCTTTTCATTGGGTGTTCATGAACACTATGTAGGATACCACGACTCGTTACATTAAGAGGGTGGACACTAAGGTGCTAGGGTTTCGAGAGGGACATTTGGTAGGCGACAAGGCAATTGGTGGTGGAGTGGGGAAGTTCAAGGCAAAGTGAAAGCCAAGAAGATTGCTTACATGAAGTGGTTGGAATTTCAGGATGAGGAGGAAAAAATAAGGCTTAAACATATTTATACGGCGGCAAAGACAGAAGCGAAGATGACAGTGATAAGTGCTAAGATAGCAGCGTTTGAGAGGTTGTATGTTGAGTTAGGGGAAAAAGGTAGGGACAAGAGAGGCTTACGAAGGTTAGAGCGAGAATAGCTCATGACTTAGACCAAGTGCGGTGCATTAAAAATGAGAAGGGTGACGTGTTGGTGGATGAGAATTTCATAAAGATAAGGTGGCAAACGTACTTTCATAAACTCTTAAATGAAAAAGGGGATAGATATATTGTTAGGCAATTTGGCGCACTCTAAAAGTTATCGAGATTTTAGTTATGTAGGTGTTTTAGAGTTGAGGAAGTTAGACGTGTTGTTAGTAGGATGAACAGAGGGAGAACAATCGGACCCGAAAATTTCGGTGGATTTCTGGAAGAGCGTGGTCAATGAGAGTACTCAGTGCTTGACTAGGTTGTTTAATGCTATTATAAAGATCGCTAAGATGCTCGATGAATGGAGGAGAAGTACAATGATTCCATTGTACAAGAATAAGGATGATATTCAAAGTTGTAACAAATACAGGGGTATCAAATTGCTAAGCCACACTATAAAGATTTGGGAGAGAGTGGTGGAAACGAGGGTGAGGAACGTAGTGTCTATTTCTGAGAATCGGATCAAATTTATGCCGGGACGATCAACTACTGAAGCAATCCATCTTGTTCGAAGATAAGTTGAGAAATATAAGGAGAGAATGAGGGACCTTTATATGGTGTTCATTAACTTTGAAAAAGGTCTATGACAAAGTGTCGCGGGAAGTGGAGATGCCTAGAGGCGAAAGGTGTTCCAATGGTGTATATTAGGGTGATAAAGGATATGTATGACAGAGCCAGAACTCGTGTAAAAACGGTATGATGAGACTCAGAGTACTTTCCTGTTGAGATGGGACTCTATCAAGGATCTGTATTGAGCCTTTTTCTTTTTGCTTTGGTAATGGATGAGCTGACATAGTCTATCCAGGAGGGGGTACCATGGTGTATGCTATTTGCAGATGACATAGTACTGATTGATGAGGCTCATGCCAAAGTTAATGATAGATTGGAGGTTTGGAGGGATACTTTAGCATCCAAAGGGTTCAAATTGAGCAGAACCAAAATAGAATACTTGGAGTGTAAATTCAGTGTTGCTAGCGATGTAGCAGACATGGAAGTGAAACTTGCCACTCAACCTATTCCTAATAGAGTAAGCTTTAAGCATCTTGGATCCATCATCTAGAGTAGTGGCGATATTGACGATGATGTTATACATCGTATTGGGGCAGCATGGACAAAATAGAGGCTTGCCTCGGGAGTATTATGTGCTAAAAAGATACCACCTCAGCTTAAAGACAAGTTTTACAGACGGTGATTAGACCATCTTTGTTATATGGGGTGGAGTGTTCGCCAATTAAAAACTCACATGTTGAGAAGATACAGGTTGTGGAGATGAGGATGTTGAGATGGATGTGCGGACATACCAGGAGTGACAGGATTGGGAATGAGATCATCCGAGAGAAGCTAGAGGTGGCCCCTGTGGCTGACAAGATGAGGGAAGCGAGACTGCATTGGTTTAGACATATGCAAAGAAGGAGTATCAAGGCTTCTGTTAGGAGATGTAAGAGGTTGGATTTAGGAGATATGCGGAGGGATAGAGGTAGACCGAAAAAGCATTGCGGGAGGTGATCAGACAAGATATAGCTAAATTTTATCTTTCCGAGGACATGACCTTAGATAGAAAAAGTGGAGGTTGAGTATTAGAGTAGAGGGCTAATAGGTTAGTAGGGGTAAGTCGTTTAAGGACTTGGTGATATAGTAGGTTAGTAGGAGTAGTGATGTCTTCACATCGTATGTTGTCGATGTTGTCATTTTTAGTCTTATATTTGTTTACTTTTAGCGTACTTACATTGCGTGTATAGCTTGTGTTGTGATTTTTCATCTTGATATGTTAATTTTAGCATATTTTCACTCTATCATGTGTTTTTTCCTTATTAGTCGCTCCTTTTATTCCCTTTCTTTTCCTTTCCTTTTCCCATATTTATTATATTCTGCTAATGGGTTTTGATATGAGGATTCCTAGGAAACAACCTCTCTTCCTCTATGAGGTAGTGGTAAAGTGTCACGACCCAAAAATTGGGCATGATGGCACTTATCAGTCCCACCCGAACAAGTCAGTCTGAACTCAAAAGGGATAACAAATATAACGCGCGAAAAAAATTTAACTAGAATAACTAAAACTGAGAAATTTCCATAAACTTAAATACCACCCAAGAATTGGTTTTCACGCGTACGAGCCACTAATACAGAAAACAAGGAAATACAAGTCCACACTGTCCTTCTTCTCGAATAGAACAAGTACAGAAGAAATAGGAACAAGAGAATCAGCCAGATGACAACATCTACCTCTCTATATCTCCTGGAAATCGTCGGTGGATCAAGGAATTTCTATTCACTGTCCGAGTTCACCACCTACACGAGTGTAGAAGCAAGGGGTGAGTACCAAATACCACGCGATATCCAGCAAGTCAACTAACAAAACAAGAAAGTCTAATAGAATACACAAACTCCTTTCGTCCCAGTCGATATCCACGACTACAATCCTGCACGAAAAGTTATACCTACCCAACAATACATAACACATAATAAAGATGGTATTGCATCATATTACAATTTTGAAAGCACAAGTTAAGGGCACCATCAATCATAATGACAATACCATGCTATGCAATGGTGTGCAAGGGTGATATTCAATGCATTAAGCACTTAAGACATCACATCATCGCCGGCAGAAACTTCGACGTCACAATATCATCATAAACATGCCGGCAAGGATCTCGACATCACAATATCATCATAAGTTCACCGGCAAAGACCTCAACGTCACATCATAAATTTGCCGGCAAAGACCTCGGTATCATATCTCGATCGGTAAAGACCTCGGTCCCAATATCATCATAAAAATGTCGGCAAAGACCTCGGCATCACGACTTGTAAAGACCTCAGTCCCAATATCTTTCATCTCACTTATATCAATATCCGGAATCAATGCAAATATGCATGTCATGGAATGAATGAACAGGATATGAATTCCACACACACATTCATTCCTTATTTTCAACCACAACAATATATATATCAAAAATATAGAATACACCAACTTGCGTTCACATTTTTTAATCATCTCATTTCTTATAAATATTAAAATATTTCACGTATCACACGTAGGAGAAAGGAAAATTTGAGAATTCTACGAGAATTACAAAGTTTTGAA
>JAOTQR010000045.1:28285769-28323634 GCA_025774065.1 Solanum ossicruentum | reverse complement strand
ATTAGAATAATGACTGTCATATAAATACATGAAATAATAACTGGAAAAGCTAAAGAAAAGGAGTAAAATAAGCTATCATTATCTCCAATAACTAAAGCCTAAAAAATAGGAAAAAACTTCTTCAGATTCTGCACAACTTGCAGCTGATTTATTTGAAGTTAATCCTACTTTTAAGATGTATTTTGAGATACAACTAATCTCCAGCTTTTGAGGCACTACTTTCAACAATACCACAACATTACCAGAATGAAGGCAAGAAGACAATCTATGAACCATCTCCTGTCATTAGAAAAATAGAGGAAAAAGAGCATACTAGTGCATGGTCAGAAAGAAGTGATTTGTCAGGATAAAATAAGTGTGCATGAGCTTCCTTATCCGCCCGTCCAACCCTTCCACGCAACTACAATAATCAAAGAAGGAGTGGGAATTATAAAGAGTATAGAAGTCACAGCAATTGAAATTATAACGATCAATAAAACAATAGCTAAGAATCTGCAAAGTAAAGATATGGAATTATCAGAAGCACATCATCATGTCTTGATTAAGCCATGGTCATAATATGGAGTCATGGCGAAGTTTTGACATTAAGGGCTCAAAATGTTTGACCAATCAACTTTAGAAGTCAATACAATGAAAAAGAAACTGGGTAAGATTAAAACGATGCTTCTTCACTGGAGTTTGAAATCACTACATTAACTAAGTAGAAGACTTTTGATTGACTTCCTCACCACTGCTGCAATAACAGGCCAGTGGTTCCCCATGGCCGACATCACAAGAGAACCAAACCCCAGAAATTCCTCAGGAAAAGAGACACTTCACACAATATCACCGAAAGGCTGATTCAACAACATTTGTTCTCTCTTTGTAACATTCCTTGTCTCACAAAAATGTGAGCTTGACTGAAATGCCACTACAAGGAAAATAGCACTATTTATGCTGTTTAACTTTGATGTAATCTCAAGACTACAAGGAGTATTTGAATGTAACAAGTACCTGCTACACTAAACCTCACCTACCTAAAATATCCCAAAAGGTAAATCTTATCCTTTAGCACCATTAATCGTCTTGTGCGATTTATCGGGCACATTAAGGAAACGGGGAGATTCTATATTAACTCAGAGCTGGGAAAACAGCACATGCTGTCAAGGAATATCAAGTTCATGTAAAATTGAACAAAAGACTGTGTCAAAATAAACTATGTTTCTATCACTTATGCCGAAGAAGATTCTGCAGATAAAAACAAATGATTTGCTTCCTGGTTTCACTATCACTGAAACAGTGCAGGAAAAAACTGCCAATAGGAATGGAACAACATGACAGCAAATCATGCTGTTTGTTTAGGCAAGAGGATGTAAAAACCTGATACAATTGTGCAAGTCCAAATTGCTGAACATCTTGAATGATGATTGTGTTTGCATTTTGAATATCAAGGCCACTTTCTACTATGTTTGTACAGATAAGAATTCTAGTATCACCCCGTGCAAATCTTTCCATAGTTTCCTCGAGCTGTTTTGAGTATTGCTGCCAAAAAAGATGAAATGGCATGTGAGACCACTAGAACTGAACAAGGCAGTGTAGATGCTAATTAAATTTGAGTTCATATATTAGATTACATCTAAAGACAGAATGAGCGTAAGTATTCTGTCAAAGGTAATACTTATGAAAAAGGCACGAACTTTTTAGAGCAAGAGCAAATGCACCAATAACTGAAACTCTACTTTAGCGTAAGTGAAACAGAATTAGTAATATCAGGCCACGATTGCTGTTGCAAAAAGGTGACATGAATCTTAAAAGAAATTTGCTCTCATTATCATGTTGCTTTTTCTTAAGAGATGGTGCAACAAAAAAGGTTTAAAACACCTTTACGTAATTATTAAGCATAGAAGGGATTCAAATATCCAACTTAATTACATAATCTTCAGGAAATTTGCATAACAAAAATTCAAAAAAGCTAAGTAATCACAACCACTAAAACAACTTACTAGACAACTTAATATGCTAAAAGTCACCACGGTAACTGAAAGTAATTTTCAACACTACTCCTTCACTTTAGTTACAGCAATTTAAAATGTTGTTCCTCCTCAGTTTCTGTTTGGCGGTTGGGGCTGAGTTCTTTTGATTATTTTGAACTTGGACAATTTTCGATATTGATCTTTCTCTCCTTCTTTCTTTTTCTTCTTTTGGTTTTGTGCTTAAAAAACACCCTCAATAATCTTATCTTGTTTGATAACTCTTTTGAAAGTTCTTTCACCTGGATAATGACAGGATTTGCAAGGAGTGTTTGTAAGGATCGTTCTTCCATTACAACATTCCATATACATAGGTTTCAAAATCTGATTTCATTCTCATTGTTCAAATTTGATAGTTTTTTTCGGTGAAAATTGTGGGGTATTGAAAAAAAGATTGTTGCTCGTCATGGTTGAAAATAGGTTAAAAATTGCTATTAGTTGAAAATAGCCTGCAGTTTGAAAATAGGCACCGATTGTGAACAGCCGTGATGGATTAATTTTAGCTCTAACGAGTTAAAAATATTTCTTTAGAAGAACTCACAGATCCGGAAGATCAAAGAGGATCTTGATACCACTGTTGGTTTATTTTAAGTGGTGCAACAGAAAATGGTTGAATATGTTTTTCCATAATTTTATTAAGCATAGAAGGGCTTTGAATAGCCAACATGAAAACATAATCTGCAGAAAATCTGCATAAACAAAAATTCAAAAAGTCTAAATAATATCAACGAATACAACAATCTAACAGAAATTTAAATTTCAAATTCATCCTAAATCTAACTTGTTATGCTAAAAATTACTTCAGAAACTGGAAGAAATTTTCAACATATTGTCCCACCAGAATAATCAATCTATCAATTGACCTTGTCTCAATCCCAAGTCAACTGGAGTTGGATACATAAATCATTTATTCTTCTCTATTCAGGCCCATTTCACTCCAATACTAAATAATTTGAAGTGACTAGTTTAATCTTAATAACTTGTACGGAGGAGGGCTAAAAATGCCCCTGGCCTATCTCGACAGGTCTAGATATACCCTTCATCCAACTATACCGCTAAATATTAGACCTATAAACAATAAGCATTTGGCTTTCATTCCCAAAAATGTTACTCCCATATGATTAATCAATTCTCAATTCCTCTATTATAGTGTTCCGCCTCATAAAGTTTCCTAGGTTCACGTACGCTTAGTCAAAAGGCATTAGACAGTCTAGAAGAAAACTTTAATGAAGAACAAGGTTTAGTGAATGTGGAAGCTATGGAAGAAAGCTAGAGTCCCATAACAGCTTAAGTCACACGGCATCACACAGCTGATTGATCAAATGATTGATTGATTAACCTTTAATTGCAGAACTTAAAAGCAAACTCATAAAAGAGGGCTTGACATAATACCGAAAATTGAATAATCGAACTGAACCAAAATTTTTGATAATTTGGTGATAATTCGGTATTTGGAATGATACTCCGAGTAAAGTTTTAGAATTACGGTATTTAGGTTTAGGACTGGTATGAGACATTAGTGTCATTTGGTATTCGGTATTTCCCGAATACCAAATTATTTACTTAATGAATGTCATGTATCAACATGTCCAAAGAGAAATTTAAAGAATAAACATAATTAATCCAAATATATGTCTTTTAGTTGTTTGAATTAGCTTTGTTAATGTCTTCTTACTTGTTGATCTTCTGTTATTATCGTGCCTTCACACAAGAAAATATAAATAATTGGAGCAATAGTATTAATTTTGTAAGATAATCGGCTAGAATTTCAATATGGTATTACTGAACACCATACTTAATCGAGGTTTGATTTACCGATTAATAGATCATTGAACCAAAATTTAAAAATTCGGTATTTGGTATCTAGACCAATTACTGAATTACCAAACCTGAAATCTGAAAATTCCGAACCGAATACCGAACACCCACCCCTATCATAAAATCCCATAATTACCTTTCCATGAGCAATAGCTATTTCAACATGTGGAAATGCTTGTTCTAAGAATTTCATAACATCCTCAAGACCTGCGAGTAATAGACAAACCCATGTAACTACAACGAGTACGATGGACGAACTTCAGCAAACTCCTCTACAGCCTGGCCACCAAATTACATGATGCTACTCACAATTAATGTGCATAAAAGGCACTGAATGCATTACCTTTAATGCGGGGCAAGACATAAAAAACTCGGCCACCACGGTCCAATTCATGCTTGATAGCTGATATTACTTTGTCCTTGCTGTAAGCTGAAAGATGCGTTCTTATCGGAACTCTCTCAGGAGGTGGTGTTGAGATCAAACTGTTTGAGTGGAAAAAAAATGAAGGTAGCCAAAAAGCAAAATAGTGAAGAAAAAAAAATTGAACAGGCAAAACATTGACTTGAATGTAGCTTCACAATTAGTCAAATCTACCCAAAATTGACACTGCTATGACACCCAATTTCAGCTGCTGGAGTGCCCAACAATAGAGTAGATAGTTCATCAACAGCCATCCAGGGCTTTGATAAATTGAAACAAACTCGGTGGCATTACCTAGCGTCACGAAATCCAGTTAATGCTAAATATAAAGTTCTTGGAATAGGTGTTGCTGAAAGTGTGAGTACATCCACTGAAGTTTTAAATGAAGCAATCCTCTCCTTCTGTTTTACACCAAACCTCTGAAAAGACAGTAATTCAGACGGAGATCAAATATGATGAATTGGTCATAGGTATGAAGGATGTCCAAAAGACACACACAGAGAGAGAGAGACACACACACCCTCTCTCTCTCTCTCTCTCTCTCTCTCTCTCTCTCTCTCTCTCTCTCTCTTTCACACACACACACACACTACACAGGAAGGTTCAGGGTTAGCTATCTTCTTCAATAAATTCAGTTTATTGTCCATTTCAGTGGCAACAAGTTAAACTTAGTAGCAGGAATAAATGAACACCAGCTAGGCTGTAGCACTCTACTTCATCATGAGACCCTATCAAAAGAAAGAAATAGCAACCTAGGTTTGCCCCATCTAACAAGCTAATACACCTTTGCCTTGAACCTTCATGGTTTTATTCGGACTAATATACCTTTTTTCATTTTGGATTTTGGATAAAGTTTCTTTTGAGCTTTTTATAATCACGGGATAATAAGAATATATAGTAATAGTTGGCCTTTTATAGATCAAACGAAGAATTGCATTATCAGGTTTTAGATCAATGAGATTGATTTATATAAAGGAAACAAAAAAATTAGAAAGCATGAGTTTAGACATACTTTTTCCTCGTTATAAGGGCTTACTCACACAAGTAACCAACATATTTCATCCATGACAAAATTCAAAATATTACTTCCTTCCGATGCAAACAACAAACAAATAATCCAAAATATATGGCACCAAAGGGTGTGGCCTAGTAATCAATGTATTGGGTTAAGAACTATGAGGTCTCAAGTTCAAATTCTAACAGAGACAAACACTAAGGGGCCGTTTAGTAGGAGGTATTAGATAGAATAATCCATGCATTATGTGTGGTATTATTTAATACTATGTTTGATAGGATTTTATGCCTGTGTATAACTAATCCATGCATTAGTTAATACACTACATATGGTATTAACTAATTCTTCGTTTTGGTGGTATTAACTAATACTTTCTATTTAATACCATGGGATTAGATATACAAGGACAAAAATATCCCTCAAATTATTTTACATTTTTTTTATTTTCTTGATTTTATGTTTTATATATATAATTTTTTACTAGTAAATTCATTTATATAAATTAGCTTACAAAATTTATTTATTTGCTAGTTCATATTTGCAAATATAAAAATAAATAAATATACCATGCCACATTTTTAAATTTATTTATTTGTGGGTTCATATTTACATAATATACAAAAAAAACTTTTGTCATGTCAATTTTTTTTAATAATTAATTTAGTTGAGTGATTAATTGGTCGATACAAAGGCCTAAGTGGTTTTATTGATACAAAACAAAGTGCAATGACTATGTTAGACAAATTCTCATAGTTAAGTGACCTTTTAAGATATAAACTCTATATTAAAACTACAACTTGCAACTTTGTATGTGTAAATATGGATGGTTCAAATATTTATACAATTGTTTACCAATTTTTTATTGTAAAAGTAGATGATCTATCTCTATTAAATTGAAAATTGGCGTTTTATGAGTGATCAATTTATTAAGATCACAATTATTTATCCTCAAATAATTCAAGTGAGAAAATAGCAAACATGACGACAAAATTATTGTTCTCCTAGCTAGTCAGAAGTCACAATAAAATAACTTATTTTGACCCAATTAAATGAAATAGAAAATTCCATAAAAATTCAAAGATATAATTGAAAAGAAGTTTTTTTGCAAAGTTTTTAACCAAGCACAAGATTAAATGGGAAGCAATGAATCAAACACTTGATTAAACATAATCCTTGCATTACTCATCCCTGCATTGCTAATCCCGGCATTACTAATCCCTATGTTATTCATTTTTGTACCAAACGACTCCTAAGTGTTCTCTTCCCATTTGTCCTAGTTTAGGTGGATACAATTACCTAGTACGTGCTACTTGTTGCTAGTGGAAGGTGGCAGTTATTCCGTTGAATTAGTCGAGTTGCACAAGTTGGCAAAGATACCATGATTATATTTTTACAAAATCCAAAATATAATGTCATTTAGATAAATACCTGTTCCTCATCAACCACAAGTAGTCCCAGATTATTATATTCAACCCGATTGCCAAGTAGCGAATGAGTCCCAACAATAATGTCCACACGTCCATCTTTAATCATACTCAAGTACTCCTCTTTCTCTGACTTGGTCTTGATTAAGCAAAAAAATAGGTAGCAAAGAAAGCTTAAATTAGGACTTAGAATAAGGATATGGTGTTTACTTGGACAAGGTAAACAACAGTGTCAACGCCAAAGAACTAAACATAAAATAACATATATAGAAGTTCACACTGAGAACTATTATAACTCAGATTTTTGGAAAGAAAACTAAAAAGAAACAGAAAAAGATATCACTTCTAGTTTGGTGCACTTCCGTGCATATTTGAACGGTCACTCTTTTGGTTTTTCTTCTTAATAATCAAAGAGGCAGACAATAAATAAGAGGCGTACACAGATATTAGATAAGATTAAACCATTTCCGCAAGGTGATTTTCTTAATTCCTGTAGGTTTGAAATAAACCAACATCCAACAAAAAGCCAGTTTGATGGTGCTAAGTCTTTTTTTCCTTTCAAAAAGAAGAAAAAAAAATCACTAAGTATGATATGTGAAACGACCACAAATTGCATAAAATCCTCAATGGACATAAGATTTAATGCGTCCATGTCAGTTTGACTTGCGTGGAAGTATATCAATAGAATCCCTTATTATGAGGCACTCCAATGAACTTAAGATATTTTTTCTTGCCATGAACCTATTGATCAAAAAAGTTTATCATAAGAAATTGTGAAACTAGAAGAAGAGGAAGAAGAGATATTAGGAATTGAGTTGATTTATTATTCCTTCAAGTTGATTGGCTCAAATAGTTCTGACAAATAATGTAAATAAGGAAAGAAACTAATAAAATATTACACAATCTCTTCACTTATTAGGGAATATTCTCACATCTACCCTATCTAATTATACCATATTTAAATATTTTCATATCTAAACTATCCAATTATACCATAATTAATACTCCCCCTCAAGCTGGAGCATATAAGTCAATGTAAGTAAGGAAACAACAACAACAACAACAATAACATACCCAGTGGAATCCCACAAGTAGAGTCTGGGAGGGTAGAATGTACGCAAACCTTACTACTACCTCAATGTAAGTAAGGAAAGAAACTAATAAAATATTACACAATCTTCTGATTTATTAGGGTATTATTCTCACATCTACACTATCTAATTATACCACATGTTCGCAATCCAACATACCATCATCTACCAAAATGTCTAAGGCACATTTCCTTTGTGTAATAGCAATACCATGGCCAGACTGCGTCGTTTCAATGCCTAGAAAGAATTTCAAGTTGCCCAAATCCTTCGTCTAAAAGTGACTTAGGTGTTGTTTGAGTTGAACAATACCTTCATGATCATCTCCTGTGATAACAATATCATCAACATATGTTTGTCATAAGATAAATGCCTATAGAATACAGAGTTATCAGTTTTTGTACGGATCATTCCAAAACTATTGGACAACTCATCGAAAACGACCAAACCATGCTCTGGGAGACTGCTTGAGACCATAAAGAGATCGACGAAGTTTACAAACTAGTCTAGACTTTCCCTGAGCAACAAACCCTGGTGGTTGCTCCATATATACCTCTTTGGCAAGTTCCCCAGGCAGGAATGCACTTTTTATGTCCAACTGATAAAGGGGCCAATGATTCATTGTTGCCATAGAGATGAGAAGACAGACAGAAGCCATCTTGGCAACTGGTGAGAAAGTATCTCCATAATCAATACCATAAACCTAATTGTATCCCTTAGCAACCAACCTCGCTGTGAGATGATCAATAGCTCCATTCGAACCTACCTTAATTGTGAATACCCAACGAAAACCAATTGTGGTTTTACCTTCAGGTAAAAGAACAAGCTCCTAGGTACCATTATCATGCAAAGCAATCAACTCCTCAATCATAGCCTAACGCCATCCTGGATGAACCAATGCTTCTGCCACAGCCTTAGGAACTTTGACCGTTGATAAGCTAGTAATGAAGGCATGATATGAAGGTGACAAATGATGATAACTTAAATTAGCATAAATGGGAGGTCTATTAGCAGATGTTCTAATACTTTTGCGAAAAGCAATTGGAAGATCATTCGATAAGTGCTCGACCGAAGTAAAGGACATTGTTGGAGCAGGTACCGAGTCACCAGGATTGCTTTGTGTCCCTGTATCAAAGTTAGAAATACTAACTGGATTAGCAAGCTCAGAAGGAGGTTGAGATTGTCGTGAATAAACCTTAAGAGCCAGAGGTGGAGGTGGAATTGGGGTTGGAATGGTTGAATCGGAAGGACTGATATGGCCTTTTGGTTTTTTGTATTAGGAGAAACGTATGGAGAAGTCTCAAAAAAATAACATCTGCAGAGACAAAGTACTTATTGGTAGAGGGATCAAAGTATTTGTAACTATTTGTAGACGAGAATACCCGAGAAAGACATATTTAAAAGCCTTGTGTTAAAGTTTATCTTTTCCATGGGTAAGGTTATGAATAAAACAGGTGCAAACAAACACGTGTGGAGAAAGCGAAAACAAATTTTGGTTTAGATAAATGACTGAGTGTGGACTGTGGTACTGCAAAATAGATAAAGGTATACGATTGATAAAATAACAAGCATTAATAAAAGGCATCACCCCAAAAACGTAAAGAGACATGATTGTGAATGAGTAATGTTAGAGCTATATCAATCAGATGTCTTTTTTGTGCTCAGCAACTCCATTTTGATGAGGAGTATGTGCGCAAGAAGACAAGTGCAATATGCCCTTGGATGACATAAAAGAAGAGAGAGGAGTAGAGAAGTATTCATGGGCATTATGACTAATTAGCTTCTTAATGGAACTACCAAACTGATTGCGAATTTTAGCACAAAATTTCTGAAAGATAGAGAATAACTCAGATATATTTTTGTTTAAAAATAACCATGTGCACAGAGAATATCATCAATAAAAATCACAAAATAATGAAAGCTTAAGGAAGAAATTACACGACTTGGACCCCATATATCCGAATGAACAATGTCAAACATAACGGTAGCCCTATTATTGACGCGCTTTGGAAAAGAGGCACGAGTGAGCTTCCCAAGTTGGCATGACTCACATTCTAACAAAGATGAACTAGATAAACTGGGGACCATCTTTAGCAATTTCAAGAGACTTAGATGACCCATTTGACTATGAATCAATTCAAAAGGAACAGTGGAAGTGAAAGCAACATGTGATGTTAGGATAGAGAGCAGGTACAATCCTTGTGACTCATGCCTTTTTCCAATCATCTGTCCTGTACTCCGATCCAGCACAAGAACAGAATCATCAAGGAAGGTTACAACACATTTCAATTTTTTGTTAATTTGCTAATGGAAATAAGATTATATGGACATCCAGGTGCAAAAAGAACTTATTTTAAAGGTACGGAAGGCAAAGGGTCGGCTGCACCTATTCCTTTTACAATAGTCTTTGATCCACCAGCCAAAGTAACAATAGAGAGGGGAGAAGGAGTAGAAAGAGTAGAGAAAGTATTTTTGTTACCAGAAATATGGTCAAAAGCACCAGCATCAAGAATCCATTGTGTTCCTGAGACGAAGATTGTGTCATACAAGCAAAGAAGTTACCGAGTTGTACTGTGCAAGCAGCTGATGAGGTTGATGATTGTTGCCTTGATATTTGATACTGAAGGTAGTCATTATAGTCTGCTCTAATTAAAGTGGTATATTGAGAGATTTATCCCTGGCATCAGATGTAGGCAAAATAACATTTCCATTATGCGCCACATTTGATGTGTGTCGAGGACGATCATTATTGTGTGGTGGCTTACTATGAAGCAATCAACATTCCTCTTTTACATGCCCTCCTTTATTACAATGAGTGCAATGAAAGAGGAGAAGCCGACATTCCTCTCTTACATGTCCTCCATTATTACAGTGAGTGCAATGTTTATTGTTCCTCCATTTTCCTTTTCTATATCCACCTTGAAAATTGTTAGTTTTACAGTCATGATGGACGCATCCCAGGAATTTTCCTCTTGTGGTGCAGATGTGATGCATAGTATTCTTGCAAATACTTCTTTTAAGGTAGGAACAAATGGGATAGAAAGGATTTGGTCACGAATTGAGGTTAAGTCTACTCGCAACCCAATCATTATCAAAGTCAATACCATCAAGAACTTGTCTCTTTGTGTCTCCTGATCATCCAATTTGTTAGCAGAAGGCATAAAAGAATCAAATTTATCCTTTAAAGATTCTACTTGACCCAAATAACTTGTCATGTCTTCTTGATTCTGTTGTAAATGGAACAATATCTGACACAACTTTGTAGATGAGTTGTATATCATTTGTATTCAAAGTTTTGGCTTTATTCCACACTTTGCAACAACTCTTACAAGACTGAAATAAATTTAACTTAGGATCAAGTGAATTCCACAGAAGACTACAGAATTGTGCATTTAGTTTAACTCAAGTAGGTCTATCAGTTGGTCCAATGTTACTACTATTTTTGACCAAGTGATCTTCAAATCCTTGACCTATAAACCACAATTCTATAGAGGTTGCCCAAGAGGAGTAATTACCACTACCATCTAACTTTACTGTTGTAATTGCAAGTGATGGTGTGGAGGAAACAATTGACTAAACAATCTGATTTGCAGTAGTCTGATTATCAGTTTGGTTATAAGTCATTTTTTTAGTCACACAAAGCAGTATTGATGAATCAAAGAAGTAAAAGTCACAAAGAAAGAACCATATGTTAACAACTAGAGAAAAGGAAAGAAAGGAACTTAGAAAGAATTTAAATGACCTGGAGAAAGATAATAGTGAGACCCTACAATTTTTGATATGGTTGATTAGCAACCAGTTGATCAATCCCTCTTTTTTTTTAGTTTCTGCTACAGAAAGATTCAAGAGAGAGGGCAAAAACACCCAGTAGCTCTGATACTATGTGAAATTAGAAGAAGAGGAAGAAGAGATATTGGGAATTGAGTTGATTCCTTATTCCCTAAAGTTGATGGGCTTAAATAGTTGTAACAAATAATGTAAATAAGAAAAGAAACTAATAAAATATTACACAATCTCCTAACTTATAAGGAATATTATCATATCTACACTATCTAATTATTCCATATTTAAATATTCTCATATCAAAACTATCCAATTATACCATAATTAACAGAAATCATGAGATGCGAGAAGATAAGTTTTACAAAAAATAATATGAGCAAATATTTAACATCGAAGCTCGGGAACAACCACATTGTTTTACCAAACCACCTACTATTCAAATGATGAAGAGTAGACGTTCAAGTAGAAAGTGCTTCTTAGACATCAGCCATGTATTGCTAAAGATGGAGTTATGCACCTGAAACCTGCTAAGTAGTCCAACTCTTATGTTAGGATTTCTTGAGAATCTCTCCGAGATAACATCAAAATGTTGTTTAGCTAAAACTATAGTTGGCGCTAGAACCATAGCTTGCTTCCCTGCGGAGACTACACAGAAGATGGCACGCAGTGCAACCTCAGTTTTACCAAAACCAACATCTCCACAAATTAATCTGTCCATTGGATTTTCCCTCTCGGTCAAGTCCCTCTCTACATCTGAGAACGCCTGTCATTGGAATCCAAAACTGTAAGAAACAGAAAAGGTTTTCCATTATAGGTAATCCAGTAAAAATGATTGAACTTTTCAGGCAATGAGGAGCAATAAGTTACTCTGACTAAAAACTGTGCCAAGATAACTACACTTTTTGGACAATGAGTAGCAATACGTTATTCTGAATAGAATGTGGCAAAACAATAATACTGTTGTTTTTTCGTTGTTAAAATTGTCATATGTCTTGCTGAACCAACTGGATGAAGAACAATAATTGCAGCTAAACCATACAAATGGAAAGAAACAACAACAGCTGATAATTTGTGGAAGAATCCATGCAGGTGGACGCCAGCATTTAAATGACACCGAAGAGACAATTAAAAACCTGTTTCTGATCCGGTGTGGGCTCAAAAGGGAACTGAGATGCAAATTCAGCCATAGCTGAAGTCTTTGGGTATGGAGGCCTTTTTTGTTTTAACCTGTGTAAGTATAGCTCCATTAGATTGACAACCATTTTCTGAACTGCAACTTTTCCCTTCATCCTTCTCCTCTCCCATGCACTAGTATCGCTTAACTTGCTCAAAGTCCGCGGCCTTTTGGTTTCATTAGGCCTGAATAATTAAAATTGCACTAATCAAATAATAATCTAGACTATCTCTCTGGCACATGAAATTGATAATAAATGACATTTCCAGGTTTCCCTTGGCTCCACAGTTATTAATAACTCAAGAGTCTTTCAAAGGGTGGTAATAAATGATAATAAAAGGCAAATCCAGCATCTCTGTCTTGATAATTATATTTCTTCCAAAACAAGAATCAGTCCCCCCATCCTACCTATGGAAATGTGATATGAAAATCATAGACAGAGCAGATCCATTTCCTATTTTGTTCGGTCTTTGTTAATTAAAAGAGAGGCCTTCAAATCAAAAGGACCAGAGAAGTGTGAGGAGTGCCTGGAACAGACCAAAATTTTAAGCTCCTATGGCATCTTGGTATTAGATATATGCTCTTGGCTGAAAACAGCAAATAAACCTTTATTTTTTGGCTACCTTCCTGTTGAAACTAGCTGGTATAGAGGGATTGGGATTCTGTTAAAAGCTCATCTTCCTCTTTATGCAATAAATCAGGAAATTTCTGGAACACTTATTCTCTATCATTCATGCACAAGGAACATGATCGTGCAGGTCTCGTAGGTGTTTAACTCTGCTAGATGCCTACATCCTTGGCACTAAGAACCATGCTGGAATAACAAGGGTTGGAAAGCATATAGCTTGTGACTAAGGAAAAGAGGTTACCTTGAATTTCAAAGGTATTTTAAGCGATCCAGTGAGGAAGTATCATCCTAACCGGAACCACTGTTATTCAAGCAATTGCACTTAGATCGAGGGGTGCAAAGCAACGTTTCAACTTGAAAAAGTAAAATTTGGCTATTGTTTAGCTTACCTTATGTTCAAGTTGTATTGGAGATTGAAGCAGAATTGGTATTGTTGAGTAAACAAAAATCTTCTCCACTAATGCATGATATTAAATACCAAAAGGGGGAATTGACCAACAGTGTAACAAGTATTAGCTCAGGAGGTTGGTAGTAAAAAGTAGTGTTGCAAGGAATTACAAGTAAAAAAGGAGTGTTGTACGTACAGATTGTAACGGTAGAGCAAACGAGATGCCTGCTTAACGGGTAATTTAGCCATACCGTCAGCGTACTCAATAAAGACGTATTCAATAGGCTCGTTGGAATCCTTTGGAACGTCAAATTTGATGCCGACGAATCGTCCAATTCCAACCTTCCTGTGGACGACATAATCGCCGGAACGGAGAGTGTAAGGGTCCACCTTGTAAGTAAAAGTAGGTTGAGCTGCGTCATGCGCAGCACCTTGTCGGGCTCTATCGCTTTTGAGCTTCTGGAGGCCCCTTTGCTGCTGCTCTTTGACGAGCTGAATGTACTTATCAGCCTCCTCGGAATCCATGGAGGGCCTAAAAGGGGAGTGATCTCTCTTAGCATGCTCCCTGCGAATTCGGTCGTTCAGTAGAGAAATGGCGTCTTGCTCCTGCTCCTGCCTTGCAGTCCGATGCCGGGGAGGCAACTTGGTATATACAGCATCGGTATTGAGGACATTGGTTAAGGTAATAGAAGAGGAGGGGGGAGGGGGAAAAGAGGGCTTTTGAGTGGTGGGAAAGAGTTTGCAGAGACGAGTGGTGAGGAAACACTCCGACGGAGAGAAGAGGAGGGAGGCCTTTGCAGCGGCCATGGCCATATCAAACTAGAGGCTTCTCAAATCAAAGCTTAATTATCATCACATTATCTCTTCCCTCGAAATATGACGCCCACGCAGCTTTTCCGAGAAAATATCCCACGGGCATTTCTTTGTGGGCACTTTGGTACAAACTAATTGAAAAAGGAGTAATACTCATATCAACCTTTACGTCGACTAAAATACCAATAACCAAACTAAGCAGCAGTATATAAAAAGAATATTAAATATAGTGTATTAAAAATATTTATATTAAAAATATTTATATTAGTATATTTATATTAATTATAATGAGATATTTTTTATACATTATTTGATTTAGTGTATAAAAAATAGTAATTGCATAAAAATATTTATTTACAAAAATATTTTTTATAATTACGGTGAAAAAGATGTCAAAAAAGATTTTGAGGGACAAGTGGTCTTTAATCATGCTAATGCGTGCATTAAATTCTCTTACATTATTAACACCTAGAAAATGATGATATTACTAATACAAATTTTAATACACAATAGAATGTATAACTAATGTATGAAAAGTTGTATCAAATAAGGTACTGCTAATACATTTAATTAAAGCACATTTTTTAAAAAATAATAATAATTAATACATACATTATTTTTGCTAATACACTCTAGCAAACAATCTCTAATTGCATACTAAATGAAAGTTTAAGTGATTGATATAAGATTGAATCAAATCCAAATATCCTTATACCAAGTGCCAACTTAAAAAGGAAAGAAACTGAATTGGTACATTTGCTACTCTTAAAACAAATATGTGTCTTCGATTGACTACCCGGATAACTGAAGATGTCATGACTCATGAGTAAGATGATCAAATCAAGAGAATTCTGCTTCCTTTGCACAAAATAGAAATATAATTTACAGAGACTATTACATTAGTGTGTGGAAGTTGGAAAATCAATTCATATATACATACAAATATTGATCTAGTTCTTATCCAAATAGGAAAAAATACATCTTACATATAGCACAATATACAATAGTGCAAGTGAACCATGTGTCTACCTCATAATCCTTTAACCGGAATATATCCACTATGGATAAAGAAATGGTGAAAGCTCCATTACATGTAAACCACAAAAAGCCTAATATACACTTTGAAGAGTAATAACCCCTCAGTGTTTCCTAGCTAGTATAGTTCAATGTACATGGACAGCGTCATGATCACTAAGGTCTCACCGCACTTTTGTTCCAAGCAATCGCAATCAAAATGCAAAATTTTATTACCATATCAATCACCAATTATTTATCGGAAATTAAGAATCATTTCAGAATTCCGTACTTCATCTTGATAGTGAAATAGACACAAAAGTATCTCATAAATCGAGACCATACAAGATGTGAACCTCTGAATACTCGTCATTATTATGAAGTGCTGGGTAAGAAAATGAGAAATGAAAAATATGAAGAACCAATGAAAAAATAAAAGTCATTTCTTCGAATAGACAGACAAAAAAATAAAAGAGTTATCCTTATATTAAGGAATTTCTTTAATCTCTTAAAGAATTAAGCAGAGGGCATCCCTCGCATCGTCGTTATCCCTGCTTGCTTGGCTTCCTCAAATAACTTGATTGATAAATTTTTTAGGCAACAACTATTTATTATTTTCATTAGATTTCCTTTTTTTATGATATTATTGATTAATTAATTAATTTGCTAATTATTTATCACTTAACTTAATTCACTAATTACTTATTAATTAATTGAATTCAGGTTAATTAATGGAATTGACTGATTAATTTCACAAAAATATTTGGAAAGGACGTGTACCTTCCGAACATACATGTTTTTCTAAAAAAAATATCATGTCTGTTATGAATAAATGAGTTTGTTCTGAATATATGAGTTCGCACCCATTGATGGCTATAAATAGACAGGCTTCCCCTTGATTTTTAATATTGAATTTCTTTTTTTTTTTTTGGCATACATTTTTTTTATAAACAAAGTAGAATCTTTGTGGCGATTTCATTTCTATCTTTTGAGTTCGCTATATATAAAATCATATTCATGAAGTCATAAATTACTAAACATAGACATCAAATTTTATTCACAAAATATATAGCACTGACATATATATTATCTGAAAATATACTAAACAATCTTATAGAATTGAAAATCCAACATGCAACATCTGTTTATGATGTCTAAATAAATATATTTAAATTATAACTACTTTCTAGAAGGATAGTTTGAACATGTCTTCCTGTTGTGACCCTCCCAGCGGTATGTGTTGTACGTAATAGACTTCTTAAATTTAACATTAATAAATTATTCTCACCGTATAGTTGAGGGTCTCTAAACTTTTCTTTTAAGATCGAGTAGCAACAATTTAAGTTTCAATACATAACTTGGTATATCTCATGTACTCTCACGTGAGAGAGGTTCAACAAGAATTTCATATGTGTCTTGATTATTTTTATTGCTATAATATGGAGAGCAATAATATTCTTCGTGTACACTCATGTATCTAAGAATAACTATTGCATATTCACAAGGCATCTCATTAAGTTGAAATCATCCATAACTACATCTTTTACTCCTTTTAGATTGCAAATCGTATGTAATTCTTTGTATTTGAAAATTAATATACTAGCTTATTTCATATAAAAATTATACTAATTGCATATCTACACTTGAAAACTATAAGACGTTATACCAAATTGCTGCAAACAATAATCACAATAAATATGTATTGCACATTATAATAATTTCACATGAAATCAATATTATAAAATAACTTAATGCACACAGCTAGAAATTATATCAAGATCATACAAAATGTTATATATATATAGCTCCATTCTTCGGGTAAAATCAACTTTTTAATGATTATTTTGTATATATATATATATATATTTACAAACTTTAAATCAGTATAAAAGATAAAAATAATTTATATCTTATTGCACTAAATTGTAGAATTTTAAAATTACACCAAATTCATGTCAATACTAGCCAAGAATTTAACATATTTTTACATCATATCAAGTTAATACAAAATCAATTCACACAATATACTAATATACATTATACCACTTTTATATCAGATCAATATTACATGTAACCAAAACTGATATACTTTGAAATTATATCGACAGCGTAATAATTTTATGAAAATACATAAATTAGTATACACCAATGTAAATCATATGCATCTAAATATTATACCAGTATAAATGGATAAATTCAGTTTATTTATTATGATATTAAATTACAGAATCTAAAAAAATATACTACTTTTAGGCAAATGCTCCTCAATCATTTGAAATATTTACACTTCACATCAAGTTAATACAAATAAATAACTAATACACATCATATTAATTAAACAACACATTTAATGTCACCAGAAATCTAATTTACATCGTCATAAATAAAATAATATAAATTTCATGTCAATTTTATGGAAACACACAAATTATATTGTATACCAATTATAAGCAAACTACATATAAATTACGAAAATCAAATTTATATGAAATTCATCACAATCAAAAAAGTAATTGTACATCCAGTATACCTAATAAAGGAGTTACAATTTTTTATTTTTTTGGTTGCAAATAGTTATTCGAAAAAAAAATTACACACATCCATTATATAAGTTTTGCTCCTTTAAATCCATCTGTAATATATAATTCCAAATATGATTCATAATGCAAATTAATTCATTTAAGAATTACATTTAGTTTTAGACATAATTGTTGTTTTATGAAAAAAATTTATAAAATGACTAAGTTTTACAGTCTCGTTTATCATTGTGCTGAATTAGTATGATACAGATCTTTTTTTTTAATCAGAATATAAATTAATTTTCTTTCAATTGTGATACAAAATAAATTAATATTAAGCAAATGAAAGAAAACGTAGAAAATGATGAAATTAATAAGGTATTATAGGAAAAACATATTGTTAAAATTATCATCTCTTACTTTCTCTAATAGTCAGGAAGGTATGGAGTTTTCTAGAATAGTCTAGAAGGTTCTAGAAACGTATGGAGTTCTCTAGAACAATCTAGAAGACTCCGGAACTCTCTAGAATTCCCTGGAGATGTGTGGATCTTGCAAGAAGTCCCCGGGACATTCTAAAAGACTCTAGGCAAGTCTTGACATGTAAATATCTAGATATTTAGTTGGAAATATCTTAGATATTTGATAGGAAGATTCTACGCCATCATTTGTAATCGTTAGATCAAAATGATTCTAGCCGTCCGTTTAGAGAAAGGGCCAATATAAATACCCCTTAGGCTTGTCATGTTAGTGTTAAGAAAGGAATGAAGAAGTGAGAAAGGAGTGCCAAGAGTGTGAGTTGTAATCGTTAGATCAAAATGATTCTAGCCGTCCGTTTAGAGAAGGGGCTAGTATAAATATCCTTAGGCTTGTCAGTATTAAGAAAGGAATGAAGAAGTGAGAAAAGAGTGTCAAGAGTGTGAGTTAGAGAAAGAGAGTTTATAGGTAGAGAAGAGAAAAATAGTGAGGTAAGTAAGTAATATTGTAATTGTATTTTGTATTTATAGAAGCGTTCTCTTCTCTTAAGTTTCCCGGTTAAGCCTTAGTCTGTGTTTTAAGTTCTTAGTACACTGGTGTTATTTTATTATATGGTCGGCTTCGCGTCTGAGTAATATATGGTCGGTTATACCGCATGAATGATATATGGTCGGCACTGCCGCCTAAATACTATTGTGCACTAAGGATTTATAAAATCAAAGGCCAACCAGCGTCAAAGAGTTGGTGTAGTGTGTGTAGTACATTCTAGTTCCTCTATAATGAGTGCGTTAGACTCGTCGAAGTTTCCAACACATATAATAAAAAAATATTCCATTGACTTGAATAATTTGGAAGTAAAATATCTTTCCACTAACAGTTTTCTTATTTTATGCTAATCAAGTATAATCATTTACAAATTGTAATATTTGTTAAATATTTTTTCAATTTTATTTATTTATTATAAGAAATAAATATTATATACTGTTAGAATGCATTTATAAAATTTACTTTTGATGTTTTATTTGTCAATACTTATTTAGTAAAAAAATTAAAAAATATGAATAATATAGGTAAAGTTTATGATCTTGGATATGAAGACGTAGAACATATGTCATACAAATATTTTTAATCTTAAAATGTGTCGAGACAACATTTCAGTAAATAAATTTGGTATTAAAAATATTACTAACTTTTCTATCTAATGATATAACTTGTTCTTAAATAAGACTTTTGTTAAAGTTTATAAAAATTACTAAATTTGAGTGTTAATATTATGTGGCAAATATTGAAAAATAAAAATGGTTGATTATTTAATAAGTACACATTAGAATCAAAAGATGTTGTTTCTAAATCTTCTCTTTGAATACGAAAAGTTAAAAGACTTATGACATTTAGCTAATAAACTTTTTTTATAAAATCAATCTAAACACACTTTTAGTAAAAATGTGAGGAGAAAATTTTTTGAGATATTATCATTGCTTGAATAACATAAATAGACGAAATGAATATATATTTAAAACTAACACATGAAAATTGAAAAATGTTATGTGATATCGAATTAAAAGCAGAGTTAAGCTTTACAATTTTGAAGCTTTTAATATTATTTTATTGGTTAAATAAACTTGACAAATTTTATTTTAGATCGATTTTTTTTACTAGTAAAATTATGTCAAAATTATTTTTTTTAATTTACTTTTTTTAAAAGTGCCTGCGTTATCCAGTAGATTATGCATACAAAAGAGATTTCTTTTAGAAAGAGTTCTTTTAATTAAAGAATTGAAGTGGAGATTTTTTTTGATGGAAAATATTAATACGTGCGGTTTTCTAGTAATTAATTATATGACATCATAGAAAAATTATGAAGTTAAATCAGTTTATTGCTTAGCAAGAGATTCGGTGAAGAATAAGAGAAATTCGAGGCTCAATTGAGTTGTAATTTTTTCCTAAATTTTTTTGTGAAAATCAGGAAATATATATTATTTCAAACATCCTCGATCTCAACTTATGATAATGTCCAAGAAATTTATTTAATATTGAAAATATTATTGCCTTTTTATTTGGTGATATAACGTATTCTTAAATTCAGGCCTTTTGATAAATTTGGGTGTTAATATTTATGTGACAAATTTTAAAAGGTAAAAATATTCGATAAGAAAAGATTAGAACTAAAAAATATTATTTTTAAATCTCTCCATGAGTATGAATATGAAGAGTATAAATATTTAATAACTAAAAGTATATCTTTGTGTTTCTCAAGTGAAAATCACGTCGTGCTTAAATTAATGATGTACTGATTTTGTGACTGAATAGCAAATTGATGATTGGAATACAACTATTAATTTTGCAACTTTGAATAATTATTTTCTATTCAATAAATATCCAGATTGTCAAAGCGATTGCTATTGAAAAGATTCTAAAATGTAATTTCGTAATTATTGAAAAAATATAAAAATTTTATATGTGGCTAAAAGTAATGATCAAGCATGTTTGATCATATAAATTCCTCGATATTTTTCTGCTTAAGGAGTAGTTTTTTCCCAATGAAACTAAAGATAATATGGTTGGTTGATTATATTTGATAATTTCTAAATATTTTTGAAAAAGAAAAAGTGTCCAGTGTACAAGACAATTGGTTGCAGTAGCGGAGAATCATACTTTACACCCCACAGCTACTGCTTGAAAAACACTTTAGTAGAAGTAGGAGTGTAATAATTCCGAATTAGTTGTCTTTTTCTTTCTTTATAATAATAATAAAAATAAATTTGAAGGACTAATTATCTGTCGCTTTCTGTCGGCATCGTCTGTATCCAACAACGGTGATAATTAAAACGCCTTATCTATTAAATATAGAAGGATTAAGTTTCGGTGTTTGTCAATGTTAATGTGGGAGGGAATGAAGTTTACATCTTCAACTCATCCCTATCTCATCAGGTTCTGTGCCCTAACAATTTTTTTCATGTTATAATCCTTCATATTTCAGCTTCAATGACATATCCCAAACTTTGCAGCTCAAGTGGTCGGCAAATGTCAAGGACTTCTGCAGCAATTGTAGGAGGTGCTGCAGGAGCCGTGGCATTCGTGGGGATTCTACTTGACATTTCTTGCTTCTGTATTTTTCGTAAATGGAGCATTTCCACTACTTCCGACACAGCATCTTCTGATCCACCTCTTCAAGGCCATACCAGTATCTCATTTCTTCCTTCTTTTTTTAATCCTCCCAATTCCTCAACTAATCTGGATCCATTGCAGTTGGTAAAAATATTGAATTGACCCCGCGAGATGCCAGGCCCTTCCACATAGAAGAATTGTCTTTGGCCACCAAAGGTTTTAGTGATAAGATTTTGATTGGCCAAGGCAAATTTAGGGATGTCTACAAGGGATTGCTTCATGATGGTATGCTTGTAGCAATTAAAAGGCGATCCGCTGTCCCTAGTCAGGAATTTATTGATGAGGAAATATTAAGTGTGTACATCTTACTGCACATATTGTTTTATTCTTTTCGAGGAAAAAAAAATCATACTGCTCCCTTTGAGCCTATCCAAATTTTCATTCATCTTCCTAAGAAGTGACTACAGTAAATTTAACTATAGTCTGAGTGACCAAAATGGTTTTAGGGTTATCTTCTATTATGGACAGACGAAAGGCACTAAATGCATCAGTTTACCTCCCAAAGTGCTTGGCACTTTCATGCTTTTATTACTTGTCTGATTGAATAACAGTTTTTGAAGGCTTGCTTACCTCACTCATAACACAACCTCTTTTTGCTCTTATTAGATTCATATTAATGCTGCAATTCCTTAATTCAAGGGCATTCAATTTCACTAGGCAATAGCTCAAACGTTCCTCTTAGCTAAGTGAAATTGATGGTGACACAATTTTACTTCAATTAGAATTCCTTTTTTTTTCTCCGGAGGGTGTGGGGAGGAGAGGTAGGTAATAGTTTTATCAGAAAGTTAGGGCATGAATAACTCGAATGTAATCCTACAAAAAGATATCAATTTCTACAAACAACACCCAATCTTAGGGGGTGCAAGCAAGCCTCTTTGAATATTGGAAAGCTCCAGCATATTCTCTCCATATTCCTTACGTCCCTTCGGTCTAAAAATGGGGAACCTAACTTGAGTTTGCTTATTTTGTAAACATAGAGAATTGACTTTAAAATCTTGCTAGAATGATGCACAATCACTAAAAAGAAAGTGATGTTGGAATTATTTCTTCCAGAAAGTCATTGGTAACTATGTCACGAGAGAAAGTGCTTCTTGAACCACATATAGAAAGGAATCTGTTCTTAACCATTGAAAAGAGAGAAGGTGTAATCTCAAGGACATTGTTAGCACTTGAATTGGCAGGACATTGACACAAAAGTCAAAGTCTAAATGTCACAGCCCAAGCCTAGCATGAGGCAGACCAGCTCTATCTGAACTGTACAGCCTGCGATAGCACATGGACATAATCTGGAAATGTAGGAAATATACAACCTATGCTTCCCGGCAAAGGGAGCTAACATATACTGATGACATGCTCGGATACGGAGGAACTATAGATACATAAAAAGCTAACTGGCCTGAAACATGAGTGTAGTATATAGCCCAACTGAAACCTGAATACTCATGGCATATACGCATCTTGGAATCATCAGCACAAGTCTATGAAGCCTCTACAACGAACTGGAAGACTGTACAACTGGCATACTGTCGGCACAGGGCCCGAGCTACTCAAACTTCCTATACAAATACATATAAAATCAAAAGGAACTTTATACTTGACTTAGCCCCAGGTAGAATGGAGCTCACCAACTAACGAGTGATAGATGAAACAGATGTCTAATGATGTGGCTTGTTGTATTTTGAATGCCTGAACTTGCAGTGTGAGTGCAGCGCCTCCGGCAATGATAAAAAGTGATGCGAGTACAGAGGAATTGCACTTGGATATAAGACATAAACAACCCAATATAAGAATAAGGAATCTGAAAGAGACTGACTAATCACCACTCTATAATGCATCTTGAGAAGTCATAAAAGTAGAATCAAAATTTTCAAGTAACATGTCAAATGACATAAGATAATGTAGTTGTAAGTACTTTCTGTAAAATTTCACTCTAAAATACCTGAAAGCCATAATATTTAACGTAGAAATAACTTATAAGTAAAATACCTACCTTGATCTTTGAACATAGATAATCTTTCTTGAGGAGATGTCTCTCGCTAGCATATGTAGCATATGGATACTTAATAACTCGTCATGTGTATCTCATGATGTCCGATAAATGCTCTCCCAGCTGAGCTGCATTAACACGATGCCGCGTGGGTCCAGTATATGTATGTGTATAACATGATCATGTTCCTGTGATGCTTCAATCTATAACAAAAACCAGTAACAAGGCTGCTATAAACAACTATACGACATATCTAGGTCATTTTGATAATTCGACAAACATAAGACAAGCGTCAAGCTCGTGAGACTTTCAAATTAACGGCTTTCTTCATATTCAATATTTCGTATCACTAGTCAAGCAATATACTCACCTTCTACGAGGCTAACCCATTAAACAACAAGTAAAACAACTCTCTTCATACTCCCTCATCACCAAATACATCAACCACAAAGGGCAAAACTTTGACTGATGGCTTCCTATCGCCGCCCATAAACTATACCCAAAACATCTTTAGAGTCGTATTTATTGAGATAAGAGGAGCCATACCTCTATTAATAAGAAAATCAGTCCCTGCACTTTGTATTCTTCAAGAACAATACCTTTGCCTTCAAGAAAACACTTTGCAAAGTATATTTTTATGATCTATGATGAGGAATACACTTGATTCTCTCGCTGATATACCATAAGGTGCCATGTGTCCATCACAAAAATTGTCTCCGCATAGTCCATGGTAAAATACGCATAATTTGACGAGTAATTTGTTTTGTTGGAAGCTAAACTCGAAAACCTTTGATTTAATAGGTTGTACACCACATAAGTCATTTAGACCTGGAGATATACTCGTTTCAAAGTTGATGCTTTTACGGCTCGTAAAGAAAAATTCATTTGTTATATCGCTTTCGGCTTAACTTAGACGTTAAAGCTTTTATCAATCGTAACCTTATAACCATACACTAATTACCATAAAAATATTAACCCTTAACATATGCACTCATTCTTGGCCTTATCTTTCCGAGTTCAGCCAAATTTTTCGATGTTTGATTAATAATTGTACTTCAATACTACAATAAATACTTGATATATTTAGTCATTGTCAACCTTATTCACCCGATCTCGGATAATTTCGTCAACATCTAATCAGTCGTTCTTCAGTTTAGACATACGAGGTATAACACTAGAGGAGGGCATTGGTCGTGTGGTAAATATCAAAGCTGGTTGCCGAAGAGATGAATCTTGCATTAATGATCGTAGAGAAAGGAGCAAAGCCTGAACAATGCCTTAAGAGGAGGAATACATGAATGGCTGCAGAGAGATGAGTTGTGGCACCAGTTTCTGGGAGAGGAGTGGTGCCAGACACCAATAGGAAGAAAAGTAGAAAATACAGGTGAGATGGGTGACAGACATTGGCCTTATGAAAGCTAATTTGAGTCTCTATCGAGATCTAAAGAGGTTCTGATACCGTGTGAAAAAAAAACTCCTTATTGACTTGATTAATAATAAGGTACAAAAGATGCTCCTTATTAGGAGTCTTACGCAATGCATAACATTGCAGATATTCAATTTCAATGCTAATCAGGTAGTGGCGGAGCCAAGATTTTCATTTAGGAGGTTCAATAATTGAAGAGGTATAGACGCATGAATTTATCGAAGGAGGTTGGACATTTACTATTTATACACAAAAAATTATTATAACGGTGTATAAATAGTATAATTTTTCGTCACGAATAGGTGGCTTTGGCCTAAATAGTTTATAATTAAATACAAAATATCCTAAGATTTCTTACAAAATATTATGTATGATTTCCTCAAGTATAATGATTATTCACATATATGGATCTTTACACGTTCTGTCAATATTTTAAGAGGCAGTGACCAACTATCCACATCTATTTCTCTCTCTTTTTTCTCTCAGTTTTTTAGTTAACTGCGTCAAGGATCACATTCTAGTACCCAATCATGCCATTATTGCATTGCCTTACCTCCTTTCTAAACTGTCACCAACCACCACTAAACCCTTTTTAAGTCGTCAGTGAAACCTTCCAATTTGAGAATTACCTTTTGTGCCACTTTAGCCCAAATCCTTTATTTGCACGGTCTCCTTAAAAGTTCAAATCCAAACACAAGATGAGCAAGCAACTTTTCTGTTATACTTGAAGCATCTTTTAGCTTCTTCCCTTGGACCACTCTTCTGTTATGTGATCAAAATGCAGCGAATAAGGCATGGCAAATCCAAGCTGTGACTGAGATGGACCGACGGTTTTGGGTCCTCGTTCCATTGTGTTTACACAGAAGTTAGCTTTCATATCATTTTAGTTCCTTCGGCTTTAACTGGACCATCTTGGTGAACCTGAAAGAAATGAAACTTAATGATGTGTTGAGAGGACAGTTTTTGGTAATGTCTTTGCTTATCTCATTTTTGTGCGTGTGTCTGCAACAGGAGAAGGGACCTAGGGGTTATCTGGGTCATAAATTGATAAAATTGCATTGCACAACTGGCAATTGGAAAAGGAAAAGAAGTAGTCACGTACTGAGAAAATAGCCGTGTGGAATATAGCATGTACTCTATGGTATCTGATTCCATTCTTGCTGACCACGGGAGTCCTAAGTATCTTGCTGGACAAATTAATTTACCATGACAACGCATTTTTTTATGAATTCTCTTCAGCCATTCCCTGTGAAATAGGGGAGACTCGATTACTTTAAAGAATTTTTTTCGAGCTCGGGTAAGAACAACTCAGTCACGTGGGCAACCATTAATAGTGTTAGAGGCACATCTTCATTCCTGGGTTGTCATGGTATTTGATATTATTTCTAAATTTTGAAGTTTTGTTTTACAAGTCACTTAAATTGAATCTTACGGAAACTTATTTCAAGTTTTCAAATACAAATGGAAAAATTGAGTTCTTTAAACTTTTTGAGAACCTAGGAGATTCTAATTTTGGTAGCTGATTTAGTTCTCTTTGTAGAGAATGATATTCTTGTTTATAATATTTACTTTTGATTTCTTCTTTTGTACAGCCCTGTTTCTACGCACATCAATTAACTTTTACTTAATCATAAAGTCGAAGAGTAACAAATGGAGAGAAATTGATAGAATACCCCCAGAAACAATCCCCATTACTCGGATATATTTCCTCTTGGTCGTGAATAGGGATCTACAAGTGCAAGTAAGATGAAACCACGGGTCAATACCCCTGGCATGTGTAATTTATCTTCTCTAATCACATGGGCGAAATAGTCCCCCATTGGCCATTCAAGGGTTGAGTGGTCTCTTTAATATGGTTTGCCAATTTCTCTTCTTTTTTTTGGTGAAAAGGTAACTTAATATGATTTTGGCAATCCTCGTCGGAACTCTCTGACCCTACCAATATCATATATACAATATACTTGGAAGATCTACAGATGGTAAGTATTAAGATGGTATGCCGATAAAGCAACAACTACCTGACCTGGTAGTTGTCTGCCAAAGATAAGCTTTCACAATACTTAAGGGCCCTGCATCCGCTTCTTTGAGTTGAAATACTTTTACAGTATTGGTTCTTATGCTTCATTCTCGCTCAATGTTATATATGCAGGTCTTGCTCATCTTCACTCGCTAAGTCCTCGCTTGATTCATAAAGACTTTAAGACAGCAAATGTTCTTGTGGATGAAAATTTCATAGCTAAAGCTGCAGATGCGGGATTGTGCAATTTTCTTGGAGGATTTGAGGTTGCAGGCCCATCTTCTCAAGTGTCTGCTGATGAAATATTTCTTGCTCCAGATTAATCTTCTTACTTCTTTTAGTGTTTATTTTTTGGAACATCTTCTCTTTCATTCTTTTTTGCCAGTGGCTTGATGTGAAGATCCAATGACTTTTTCTCATAATTCTGTAGGGTCAGAGAGTTCCGACGATTTTCTGAGAAAAGTGATGCCTACAGTTTTGGTATATTTCTCCTGGAGCTAGTTAGCGGCCATGAAGCAATGGATTTGCGCTCTTCAGATTTGAACATAAACGTAATTGAATGGTTATGCCCTTCTCAGACCAAGATGATGTATTTTAAGACAAATGTATATAACAAGGATATTGGCGCCCGGACTGACAATCATGGAATTCAGTTATGTAGTTGGTAATAGAGTATTTTTCTCATTTCAGCTGGAGAATTATCACGACTCTGGAAACATATCTGCCATCATTGATCCAAGATTGGGTAATAGCTTCACTGCAGAAGGCATGGAAGAGTTCATGCAACTGACTGCCCGGTGTGTTGACCCTTCGAGTGAAAGGCGGCCTACCATGAGTTATGTGGTGATGGAACTGGATCGGATCCTGGAGAAGTAAATGAGCTTGACAACAATCATGGGCGAAGGAACTCCAGTTGTGACTCTTGGAAGTCAACTTTTCCGGGCTTCAAAATAAGATGAAGTGGGAATTAAGTTGGTTGTATTAATTCTTTTGTTTGTGTGATTTGTCAGAGTATATTTACAGAAACACCAGATTGGAAAGAGATATGCATCCAGCTGTTTGTTAACTGTAAAAAAAAGTTGGCAGCTTTTTTTTATTCTCATAAATGTACTCGATACATTGTGAAAAACAATTATTTGTCGATAATAGCTGAAGATTTTCTGTGGAATAAAACTTTTAATCTTTTTGTTTAAAACTACTCCATGTTCCATCTCAGGCCTGCCTGCTCTGTAAGCTAGATTGCAATTTCACAAGGAAGGAGTATATCAAAGATAAATAGTTTGCATGATCAAATCGTAGAGGAAGAGCTTCTCTTATAGGTACAGTTTCCAGAAGGCAAGTCATGTTCACTTCCACTTCTCTTTTCATGGTATTAAATGCCTAGTTGATATCTCACTGCCTAGTAGAATAGAGGGAATGGAAAGGTAACGGGCAGGAATACTTGTCGGTTTCAATGCTCACTTCCCCTACCAGCATTTTCCGCATTCACTTCACTTTTTCAACAGTGAATATGACATTGAAAGCCCAAGAAACTGTAACAGCATCCAAGATTTGTAATGAATAAATACTCATGCAAACACCCCTATGTGTGGTATTCAATTTTTTTCTTACAAGCCAAAAAGAGGAGAAAAAAGGATACGAAGAAGCTAATCATCTGGCATATAGCATCAAGAAGAAATGGCACCCTGTTTTGCTTTTAGGACAAGCTCTTCTGTGGTAGTCCCAATTATCTCATTTGCACGCTTGAGACCAACACAATAATACCGTCCAATTGTATCCTGAAGCGGAACAGAATATATTAGAGGCAAGAGAAACATATAAATATTCACTTCAGGATAACTTAAGGTAAAAATAGACTTCAACAGCCAACAAGAAGGGGACTTATCATACCTCTAAAGTGGGGCCCCAATTTTTCAATTGGGGCCCCACTCAGTAATGTTAGCACACTGGATAGAGTTTTCACAAACTTTTTAGAATTAAAATTAAAAATAATGGCTAAATTTTGTGTAAGCACAATGATGTTAAGTTGAGACAGTTGAGAGAGTTGTGGAAGAAAATTCTTCAATCCATAAGCGAGGGAAGTCATTTAACCCTGTTTGTTGAAAACTGTTTTCCCCTGAAAATCAGTTTCTAGTAACCAATACCAGAAAAGCCTCTCTGCATTAAGGTCTACGTATACACCGTTCTCCCAGACCCCACTTGTAGGATTGCAATGGATATATTGTTGTTGTAATATCACAAAAGGACTTATTTTCCCAAAATATAATTAATGTTCCTTCTTCCAATAGATCCATATTGTTAGAAGCTTGCTCAAGACTTTTTTTTTTTTGGATAAAGTTAACATTTTATAGACAACAATACACCAATGGTGTATTTCAGTAGTAACTAGTAATTACATCAGGAGTATACAGAGAGCAAAACCAGGAAAAAAAAATCTAACCTCTATATCCCCTCCCCTAAACTGTCTAAGAAGTGAGTAATATCCTCCACCTCTTTGGGGAGAACATGATTACATACACCAAAAATAAAAGGTAATAAGGCAGTTCACCTTCAAATTCTGGAAAGGGATGCTCTTATTTTCAAAGCATCTCTGATGCCTTCCCTTCCAAATTTTCCACCAGATGCATAGGGACAATCTCCCATCTCTCCTTGTGACCTAACATATTCCCTTCTCTGTTCCAGCATGTAGGAAAATCTGAAGTGTGTCTTGGCATGGATCATCTGATACCCCTCAAATTCAGAAAGATCTGCCACAGTTTTCCTGTCACTGTGCAGTGGGGAAAGAGAGGGTTTGTAGTCTCTGTTTCTGTTTTAAAAAGAGAACACCTGGAGCATAACTTCCTTCCCTTTTCATAAGATTGTCTTGAGTTAGTATTACTTCCTTGGCTACCAACCAATTGAAACAAGACACCTTTGAGGTACTTTGATTTTCCATATCATCTTCCAAGACCATGGTAGAAGCACTTCAGCTGGTCTGTCGAGATGTCTATAGGCTGATTTTACTGTGAACTTCCCATTGTTGGCCTTCAGCCCTTGTAAACTCCCTCATTTGTATTGAGGTTGTTTACCTGCTGCAAAGACATATATAGCAATCCACTAATCTGTCTATTTCCGAATCATTCAACATTCTCCTGAAAGATAGCTTCCATCCTTGATTGTCTCTGACTTCTACTATTGTTGCTCCTTTTGTTGGTTCAAATTATATATCACAGGATGCAGCTGTTTCAGGGAGTGTTTTCCAACCCACACATCATTCCATAAGGATGTCTTTCTACCATTTTCTATATTAATTTTTGAGTTTCCCCATACTTTAGGCCATAGGTTCCTAGTTGTTCTCCATAATCCTATCTCATAAGGGTTTTTGACTTCCTTAGTAATACATAAGCCTTCCATTGCATATCTGGAGATTATCACATCTTTCCACAAACCTTGTTCTACAACAAACCTCCATAGCCACTTCAAAAAGAGACACTGGTTTTGAATTTTCAAATTATTTATGTCCATTCGCCCTTCTTTTTTGTTGTTTAACACCTCATCCCATTTCACCAAGTGATATTTCTCTTCTCCCTCTCCATTTCCTTGCCATAGAAAATTTCTCCTGATGGAGTCTTTAAGTTCTTTGAGACACTCACTAGTATAGGGAGTAAAGACATCATGTAGGTTGGCATAGCATCTAGCACACTATTAATTAGTGTCAATCTTCCACCTGAGGATAGGTATTGACTTCTCCAATTTACTAGTTTTTTCCACACTTCTCCACCATTGCATTTCATATGTTCTTTGATTTGCTCTTTGCTCCTAGAGGCATCCTAGGCAGGTGGTAGGCATGTCTCCTACTTTACCTCCTAGAATGCAAGCCAGTTTGTTGATTTCTTGGACTTTATTAACCGGATAGACAAAACTTTTGCCTCAATCTATGTTTAATCCAGAAACAGTTTCTTCCTTTGCACCACAGAACACTAGGGTATCATCAGTATACTGCAAATGGGAGATAGATAAGCCCCTTGTGTCATTATTATTCATCCAGAACCCCTTGAACATGTTATTTGATTGTGCAGTTTTCAACATGTCACTCAATCCTCTCATAGCTAGGTTTAAAGGAAGAGGGACAGAGGATCCCCTCGCCTTGATCCCTTTTCAAAAGGCAAAAAGCCAGGAGTACCACCATTTATTAAGACTGAGAATTTGACTGTTTCTACACAGTACTTCAACCAATTTATCCACTTATTCCCAAAACCCATTCTCTCCAGTATGTTCTCCACACACTCATAAGTATGGCATCCATGATTTGCCTACCCTTGATGAAGGACAATTGATGTGTATCCACCAGCTTTGATATCACTTTCTTGAGTCTTTCTGCTAGGATCTTGGATATGATCTTGTAGACACTGCTAATTAGGCTGGACCTAAAATCCTTCAACTCTGATACACCCATCTTTTTTGGGATAAAACCAACATACCCAGTGGAATCCCACAAGTAGGGTCTGGGGAGGGTAAAATATATACAGACCTTACCACTACCTCATAGAAAACCCATCTTTTTGGGGGGATAAAAGCTATAAATGTAGCATTGAAACTTTTTTTCAAAGTAGCCTTGACTACGGAAGTTCTGGATGGTTGCTATTACTTCTGCCTACAGCGCCTCCCAGCATTGTTTGAAAAAAGTCATGGTAAAAGTAGCTGGACCAGGAGCCTCGTCTCCTGCATAATTAAAAACACATTATTTGATTTCCTGTTCTTCAAATTGACTTTGAAGGAGGAGGTTATTTTCTGTATTGAGCCTAGCTTGTTCTCTGGGACTGAATTGAGGTCTCCAGTGCTCGTTCTCTTGGTCTCCTCCCTGATTGTCTTGGATTCAGTGACATTAGTTCTGTTGATCAGAAGACTGTCAATGTTGTTGTCTCTCTTGTAACTGTTCGTTGTTCTGTGGAAAAACTTCGTGTTTTTTGTCACCCTCTTTCAGCCACAAAGCCCTGGATCTTTGCCTCCATGCTATTTCCTCTTTCTTTGCCACTTCCTCAAACTCGACTGTCAGAACAGCCCTCAGATTCGACTCATCTTCAGATAGGCACCTTTGTTCCTGGATCACATCTAAATCATAAAGCTGATTCAAGATGTTTTGTATCACATCTAAATCATAAAGTTGATTCAAGATGCTTTGTTTCTGTAAACCAAGAATGCCTTGTACAGTTTTGCTCCATTCTTTCAGCTTCACTTTGAGAGCCTTCAACTTACACGCTAGAGTGTACTCTTGTCTACCTACAAAAATTTCAGAGTCTCACCACCCCTTAACTCTCTCTATGAAATTTTCAGTTTACAGCCACCAATTTTCGAATTGAAAATACGACTGTGACCTCTCCCAGCTTCCACATTCTAGTAGCAAGGGGTTATGGTCTGACGTAACTCTAGGCATAATAGTTTGTTTGATTTCTTGAAAGATGTCACCCATTCTTTTGAAAATAGGAACCTGTCCAATGTTGCTGAAGCAGCATGCCTATCTTCTTTCTCTAAGTATAACTGCCACCTGTGAGTGGTGGGTCTTCCAACTCCATATCCTCAATGAAATCTGAAAAGTCTTCCATAGCTTTGGTCATTCGATTGCAGTTCTTCTTCTCAGAAGGGAACCTCACAACATTGAAGTCCCCGGAAATCACCAGATTGAATAGCATCCTGACTGCTCCCAACTCCCACCATACCTCTTCTCTTTCCTCTCTGTTATTTGGAGCATACACACCTGAGGTGCCAGCTAAAACCCTATGTTTTGCCTCTAAATCTTACAGTAATACAGTAAGCGCCAACCTCACAGATTTCTCCCTCCCATATGCAGCTGTCCCATAAATGATAATCCCCCGTTTGTTACCCACGGCTTCTAACTGTGTGAACTTCACCCTTCTATTGGCCCAAAGTTCTTTAATTATCTCCCTCATATCACCTCTTATTTAGATTCCTGAAAACAGTATACATCTGCCCTCCATTTGTGTAACATGTTCTTAATCAACAGCCTCTTCCCAGGATCATTGAGGCCTCTCGCATTCCACGACACTACGCTAACCTTCAATGAGATTGTTCACGAAACACCAATGCATGTGGGCGTGCTTCACCTCACTTAGTGTTTTACTACAAGCACCAATGCATGTGGGCCTCTTAGCCCCTATGGGCTCTGTCTTCAAGAAGACAACATTAGACACTAGGTGAGCACAACCAAACAGATGCTCGGGGGAGGCCCCCGTTCCATCTTGCAAAGTGATATATTAATTGTTAACAAAACATTCTGACCATATTTTTGGTGATCAGGAATACAAAATTAGAAATTTATTACTAAGAATTAGTCACGAAAAAATAAATAAGAAATTTATAAAGGTTTTTAAACTTTAATATGATTTTAACTTCATATATTTTTCTTAACAGTAGCACCTTTCTTCACTAAAGCAACGGTTATTTGCACTCAATGCTCAAAGTTCCAAATTAGACCTAAAAGCTTTTCTATATAAAACCTCCTCGTCCTAAAAATCTTAATATGTGTAAAAGGTTATTTTTATATCCTGTTTAACGAAGAAAATCTTTCACATTTTCCTGAATGCATCAGGCAGGCATACTCCAGTTCCATCAGTGTAGAATTTGTACAATATCAACTTTCATATAGGAAAGGATTTTTCAGGGTTTTCCAGGTATACCAATAGAGAATGTTTATCTATTATTAAACTAACTGAATCATTTCAACCTGGTCACTGAAAAAGGAAGGCCAGCAGAGTCTCTTCTTGTAACTACCTATGGAAAATGGCAGGGTTTAATGCTTCTAATGACCACGAGGAGTTTCTTCTTTCAAGTTTTCAGACTTCTAGTAAATAAGTGGTTTAAAAGTGGAGAGTAACTCACAGATTCCTGCAGATATCCTGTCTTTTCCTTAAAGAGGGTCTGCCAACTAGCTCAACCATCTCCATTCCAAAGGATGATGTTTAAAACAATGACCACTTAAAACTTAAAAAGCCCTTAATTTTCTCTAAGAAGATATACATGTTGTGTGGTAAGGATCATCTGGTCAGCAAAGAAATGAGCAGGCAATAGGAAACAAATGGCTTGCCCGAGTTTGGAATGCCCAAACGTCAAGTGGTTTACTCCTACCTATTATTAGCGGGCATATATTCAATGAGGGGGAGATTTCTATGTGTGATTCCCACCTGAGTGTCTGTATCTAAATATCTGGCAGCAGAAAAAGAAATTTACTAGGTCAAGGAAAAGAAAAGAAACCAAAAGGCTAAATACAGAAGACGAATCTTACCCGAGCAACAATGCCTAATTTATCTAGTTTCTGAACAGCATCATCCACATCAAAATTACAGCTTGCACCGAACTCTTCTTTTAGTAACTCCTCGCAGCGCAGATCAAGATCCTATACCATCAGTCAGAATAATGGAAGATTATGTTGGTAGCACAATAATGGATGGACCCATGGAAGCATGCATCAACGAAAAGTACAAGATGATATTCATATGCATGACAAACATCCAGAGAGATATAAGGGTTGTATACCTCCAGAGTAGCTTTACCCTGTTCCATCAAAATGAAAAATGATATAATAACTTCTTTTACCTGCAAAATTTGACATGGAGACTGTAAGCACCAGCTGTAACTTGTTCAACTAATCTAGAACATTGTATCAGAATCAGCAGCTACATTCAGTACTAAATGCAGTCTCAATTTACAAACCAATAATATTCACTAAACGTGGGAACCTTGAGAATATTTTTAAACATTTCTTAGTTTCCCATAACAGCACACCAATATAACAAATATATTCCTTTTTCTTTTGTTCATCATTGTATCTTTAGTCTATCCTATAATAATAAAGATGGGCATCATATGCTTTTTTCATTTCTTTTCTTTTCTTTGTTCAAGTACAAATTAACATTGAAGTACATACATATTGTTAATTTGTTAGACAGAGCCCATATATCACTAAGAAAAGAAAAGAAAAGAAAAGCTTATTTTCAGCTCCATTACCCTTTGTTCCCCTGGGGAAAGAGGTAGGTAATAACATTACTAGAGATTCATATGATTGAATGGGAAAAAGCATTTGAAGGGGAAAAGAAGACAGAAGCTACATACTTCTTGCTGAATCACATCATCACACAAATGTAGAAGAGTACCCCTTCCACTATCTAGCTGTTTATCATACATAGACTGTGTAATCAAGTTTTGATATGTAGCCATATTTTGTTGAAACCTGCAGGCAAGTCAAGGAAATCAGTTCCACTGAAATACCAGCTTCAGATATTCTCAGTAATTAGTAATGTTCTTCGCAATCATCTGATGCTTTCAACATGTAAAACCAGTGTCTCAGCATGACAAGATGCAAACTTAGGGCACTCCATTCAAAAAGATAATGAACATAACGAAGGTGGCTCACTAGACAATTAAGTTCATGATATTGAACAGTTGAAGTCCCTTAAATGAACAAAGACAAGAGAAGAAAGATGTGAAGTGCAGCATACAGTCAACAGCTAAGAATAAAACAATAAACAAACACTGGAAACAGATAACACTTCATTTATAAATATTGATACAGATCGTACTGAAATCAACAGAACACTTAACGTGAAGTATGTCTTTGCACAATAGCCAATCACTGTGGAGAGGATAGCAAACATGACCCATATATCAGCTTTAGGCAATTCAAGCGAACTCACAACAGCAACCTGAAAGAATTAAGGAATATCTGAGTTCAAAACAAAATTCTAAAGGGATGATAAAAGGAGAGTCAAATCCCAAGGGTATAAAATAACTAACCAGACCGACTATAGCAGACACAAGGAATTTGACCCAATCCATTGGAGTTAAACTGGGGTTCTTTTTCTCTGGCTAAAAAGAAAGAGAAAGATATTACCAAGGTGTAGCAGTTTATAAGCAGCTCAGCCTCCCATAGAAAAAGTACACATACTACATAGTTAGGAGGCCAAAAGAAAACAATTAAAAAAACATAACCATACAAGGACAATTTCCAGGTCAGCCATTGGAATGTGTCTGAAATGCTTCACATAAATTCCTCGGTCGGATGTTGCTGAGGTACCAGCTCTTCTGCATAATTACGACTTGAATCCATTATGCAAACAACACAGCAGTGTACAACAAGTGAAAAATAAAGGAACAAATTATGAACGCAGAAAATGTGCTTCAAACAAATTACTGAACTTAAAATTTTTAAAAAAAATCCTCAAAGAAAAAGAACTAGTACCTGTAGACAACAATTATCCTGTCAAAAGTAGGCTCTTGAATGGTTATCTTGCTCAGCAGACTACGTAAACTGGATTCAAACCAAAAAAAAAGGGGGGAAATTTACCTCAATATACATCTTATTTTATAATAATCTCAAAAATTCCTTTACCATTTAAAAAATTTCAAAAACACCGTCTTGGATACGTCACTTCCCCTCTCACTGATACATTCCTATCCCCTTCTCGGATACATCCTTTCCCTCTTCGGTACATAAATCCCCTCTAGGATACATCTCTCTCCTATGTATCTGGATGTCGTATCCCTTCTCCAATACATAAATCCTCTCTAGGATACATCTCTCTCCTATGAATCTGGATGCCCTATCCCCTCTTTGATACATCCCTTCTCCAATACATAAATCCTCTCTAGGATACATCTCTCTCCTATGAATCTGGATGCCCTATCCCCTCTTTGATATATCCCTCCCTTCTATGATATATCCCTCTTCTATATGTCCGGATGTATGTTGGGGTATCCAAAGTATAGTGAAGTATTCCAAAATTCATAAATTTTAAGGGATTTTTAGGCAAATAATGTAATTAACTCTTAACACTATGAGATTTATGTATTTATACCAAAAAATGTAGAAGTTGATAATAAACAACAGGAACACAAAGGAGGAAGCAAACATTGTTATTGCTACAACAACAACAACATCATACCCAGTGAAATCCCACAAGTGGGGTCTGGGAAGGATAGAATGCACTGACCTTATCCACTAACTCTTGGAGGTAGAGAAGTTGTTTGTTAGTGCCAGTGTCATTAATTCACAATTATTAACGTCACTCGATCGGCTAATGGTGGTGAATCCAACTAGTCATCCACTTCAAGCAGTTCAGTCAGGGGATTTGGAAATATTTGACGACAGATTTTCTTGCTCTAAGACGTAAACACGTTATAAGCCATGAACAGAATTGATTAATCTGACTTTTCAATTAGATTCAGGCTTATCAACGTGGGAATTAAAGTTAAATGAACAGAAAAGACAGAAGGCAAATAAACAAAAACATCCAATATATACTTTGTCAGGGAAATGCCCAAAAACTGTTGGCTACATAACGAATTGTGTCCTCTGTGAATTAAGTATAAGAGGAGCTCAAGAATGCATCATTAGATCAACGACCCTTTCAATAGCCTTGTTGCACTTAGAATAAAAAGAGGAGAGAATATATGCATTTTTTAAAATACTAATTACGAGACTCATATGAAGAAACACAATCTCAGTGATATTACATAAAATTCTCCGGCGACCTATCTAACGCTCTTCTCCGGCGACTTACCAAATCGGATTCCGGCGAGAATCTTTCCTTTTCCAGGTGATATCTTTTTAATCCTTCTTGTTTATTTTGGCACGGATCAGATAGATATTCAATATTTGCTTTTGTTTCTCTCAACTTCACTCTACTTCTAAAATTAGTAGACATCC
>JAOTQR010000045.1:28268884-28285669 GCA_025774065.1 Solanum ossicruentum | reverse complement strand
TTGCCTCTGGAGTATTGTGTGACAAGAAGATACCACCTAAACTCAAAAGCAAGTTTTACAGAGTGGTGGTTAGACCACCGTTGCTGTATGGAGTGGAGTGTTGGCCAATTAAAAAGACACATATTCAGAAGATGCATGTCGCAGAAATGAGGATGCTGAGATGGATGTGTGGTCACACAAGGAGTGACAAGGTTAAGAATGAGACCATTCGGGAGAAGCTAGAGGTGGCCCCGGTGGCCGAAAAGACGAGGGAAGTGAGATTGCGATGGTTTGGACATGTGCGGAGAAGGAGTACCGATGCTCCTATTCAGAGGTGCGAGAGGTTGGTTCTGGGAGATACTAGGAGGGGTAGAGGTAGACCGAAGAAGCACTGGGGGAGGTGTGATCAGATAGGATATGACCGAACTTGATCTCACTGAGGACATGACCTTAGATAGAAAGGAGTGGAGGTCGCGAATTAGAGTAGCAGGCTGATGGTATATTTAGGTGTTTGTTTCTTTCCTTTTATCATGTGTTCACATTATCTGTGTCTTATGTGTTAGTTTTATCTTATTAGTTGCTCTTTTTGTCCCCTTCCCTTCCTTTCTGTCATATCTAGTGATTCCTGCTTACGAGTTTTGAGATAAGGGTTCCCAGGAAACAGCCTCTCTACTTCTATGGTAGTGGTAAGGTCTGCGTACATTTTACCCTCCCCAGACCTCACTTGTGGGATTTTACTGGGTATGTTGTTGTTGTTTTAATACTAATTATAGATTCAGACTTGCTCTCAAAGACTCTCGCAATCCTTTTTCTTCCCCAGATAGTTCACCATATCACGACAGGGAGGTATTCCAAAATTTCCTCTTCACCTTGGCAAGACCTCTCAAGTGCCAGAATTGTAGTAGGTCCTTTGATGTTCTTGGCATTACCAAATTAATTCCCAATAAATTGAAAAGAATACTTATTTGAGATGTGAACAAATGAAGAAATAAATGGTTGATATCTACAGCTTCTTTATCACAAAGCTCCTCTTATACTTGATTTAGAGCACTCTTATGTTGCTTTTAATAATTAAAGAAAAAACAAAGGAACAAATTCTTTCATATCATATCAGGAACCAATCGCAACCATGTGTTCCCCTACTACTTAATTATTATATCTATTTTACGGATTTCCAAATGGAGTTATAATAGGCCAACAAGAAGTATTGGGGGGAGGTGATCAGACAAGATATGGCAAAACTTCATCTCACCGAGGACATGACCTTAGATAGAAAAGAGTGGAGGTTGCGTATTAGAGTAGAGGGATAATAGGTTAGTAGGGATAGGTTGATATATGACTTTGTGACATAGTAAGTTAGTAGGAGTAGGGATGTCTTTACATCGTATTTTGTCATTATTAATTTTATATTTGTTTACTTTTAGCGTATTTATATTGCCTTTATATCTTGTGTTGTCATTTTCCGTTTTGATATATTAATCTTATCGTATGTGCATACTATCATGTACTTTTCCTTATTAATCGAACTTTCTGTTCCCTTTCTTTTCCTTTCCTTTTTCCATATCTAGTTTATTTTACTTATGGGTTTTTAAGACGAAGGTTCTCAGGAAACAACCTCTCTACCTCTATGAGGTAGTGATAAGGTTTACGTACATTTTACCCTCCCCAGACCCCACTTGTGGGATTCCACTAGGTATGTTGTTATTGTTTTTTTAGTTATAATAGGCCAACAACTACCTGAGTAACTCCACCCAGTGGCTTAAGTTTTCAGGTTGGATGCCAATTTCCTTTATATCATATCAGAGTCAATCTTGGGTAAACTCGTTCACAACCATTTTTTCCTCTAGTTCTAATCTCTTTTTATTCTATAGCTATGAGCTTTTCCATCTCAACTTAGCCCATCAAGAATTGTGCAGATTTGAGCTTCTCCCGCTCAAGTCAGCCCATCAAGCCATTATAACTTTGCTCCTCTTTAGCCTGTTGAGCCAACTCGCTATTCTAGGCTCACTATCTAGCATGTCGTCACTCAATTAGTACAGGTCGAAAAGGAAAAGGGGCATTATTTCTGTCAGTTAGAAGTGGTCCATACTATTTTCTTAGGTATTCCTCGCTGGCTATCAATCTAACCTGGCCTCTACTCTCTTTCACTTAAAGCAAGGAAATTCGTTACTCCTGGCATTAAGAAGATGTATTCTTTTAAAGGACAAAAACGGTGCGAAAACGAGTACAGTTCATTGCTAATCCAGGTCCACCTAGACAGACAAATGCACAATCTGTGGCAGAGATAAAGTAATGCACCACCATGCTTAATTGTTTTATAATCAAAGACCCATAACATTGAAGAAGAAAATGGCAACTTTCTCATAGCTATGCATTGTCCATCTCATGACAGATTAGAGCTGTGGGGAGTCGGTCAAATAGAATCTTCATATTGAAAAAATAGCCCATTTCCGAAAAATCCAAGAGACCCATGCTTAGCTACTGAAATCTTAATATCAACTCCTAAAAGACAATAAGATCGTCTCTATTCTACACGATGAATGACGAAATACGCCTCATGCTGGATGCAGGTCTGGTGGCAAAGAAGTGGTTGATCCAAAAAGAAGAAGGGTGAGCCAGGTATATTATGTAAGTTGAACCTTGAGAAAGTTTATGATCACGTGAATTGGGAATTCTTGGATTTCATTATGTCGAAGATGGATTTTGGAAACAAGTGAAGGAGATGAATCATGTTTTGCATTTCTTCTACAAGATTCTCGGTATTGGTGAAAGGGAGTCCATGCGGCTTCTTTGGGAGCTCAAGCGGCTTGAAACAAGTATCCGTTCCCTCCAACATTATTCATCTTGATAATGGAAGCATTGAGCAAAGTGATATATAGGACGGTTAATGGAGATCTTTTGAAGGGTTTTATGCTTCTTTTAGATAGCTCAACAAACGTGACAGTTACACATCTTTTATTCGCAGATGCTATATTGATCTAATGCATCTCAGCTAGATCATTTGAGGATTGAGACAGATTCTTATTTGGTTCCAGGTTGTGTCAGGCCCTAGAAAATGTGAGATCACACCAGTGGGGGTATTGCAAAGATAGCACATGTGCTGAATTGCAAGGTGGGTACTCTACCTATTTCTTATTTGGGTCTAGCTTTGGGTGCATCAAGCAAAGACCTTGCAGTGTGGATTCCGATGATTAAGAGAGTGGAGAAGCAGCTAGTGGGACTGCAAAAAGGTACTTGTCAAAAGGGGGGAAGGAAGTGTTGACCAAAACACTTTGCCAAAACTGCTACATATTTCATGTCAGGCCCCTGGCAAAGTACATGAAAGGCTGAAACATCTTCAGCGTAACTTTTTATGGGGTACATCAGAAGGCACTAGAAAGCATCATTTCATGAACAGGGAAGTTGTTACTTATCCAAAGGAATGAAGAGGACTCGTGTGCAAAAGACCTCAAGGTGTTCAATAAAGCTCTGTTAGGGAAGTGGATTTGGAGATTTGGGATGGAGGAGAATGCTTTTTGGAGAGGGGTGGTAGCAGAAACGTAGGGTCTATGGGAAGGAGATGGAGGGCTAGAAACAGTATAAATTTTTATGGGTGTGGTTTGTGGATGAGTATTATGAAGGAGTGGGCAGATTTTTGCGACCTATTTCCTTTAAGGTTGGGGTGGAAGCAGGATTAGTGTCTAGACACATAAGTGGTATGGGGAAAACAAGTTGAGGCAGTATGGGGAAAACAAGTTGAGGCAAGCCTTCCCTAGTATATATCGTGCATCTTGCCAAAAGAGAGAAGACTGCCAACAAATTTGTGGGTCTCAAGAGGGAGTTCTTTACTGGGACTTGAGATTTACAAGGAACCAACGTACAGGCTTGGGAGAAGGAAGAATTTCACAATCTGATTTGAGTTTTTGAATGGGCTAGCTGCTTCAAATAATTTGTCGTATGTATGGAGCTGGAGAGACTGGAGATAGATTATTCACTATCAGCTCTTATTATCTATTATATTAAAAGTGTGAAGGCCCTTAGAAATGTTGTTTGAACTTTTTGCCCTTCATTAAAAATCTCTTCTTTAGATAAAATTGTCTTTTCACTATTTTTCTATAAATTATTATTTCATTAAATGCTTCTAGCCGTGGAAAGACTCCTAAATCTTCCTTATTTGATAGACTTCTACTTCTTCCTTATTTGAATCAAGAAAGAAAACACGCTACAGCTGCTAAGGAAAATTCTAAGATACCATAGGTTCTAAATAGTGATAAAATCTCTCTATATATACACGTTTTGATCACGCGCAAAGCGCGTACAGTAAGACTAGTAAGAGATTAATAGTGTGAGTGGAATGTACTTTCCCCAGGGATCCCTAGAGTTCTGAGGAAGGTGTGTTTCTTTGTATGGCTGCAGGCAAGGGGTGCGCTCTTAACAGCGGAAAATCTGAAGAGGATCACCCATGTTAGTTGGAGTTTTAAGTGTAAGAATGCAGGCGAAAAATGTAGAGCATCTCCTATAGCATAGCAATGTGGCTAATCAGTTATGGAATATGGCCCTCAACTTGTTTAGGATGCAATGGGTGATGCCGGGCACAGCGAAGGAGGCTTTACAACGAACCATAAGAGGGGGAAGAGAAGCTCAAGGGCATGAAGTGCTGATCCTTTAGCAATCATGCGTTTCATTTAGGAAGATAGAAATAGGAGGACATTTGAAAGGGTGGAGGAAGATTTTGTAAAATCGCAGAGTAATGTTTTGTCTCTTGTTTCTTTTTGGTGTGCTTACATAGGTGATTATTGAAACTTAATTGATAGAAAGATTCACAAGATACAAAAGTGACTTATTAACTTCCTAAAGCATCATATCAGTTTAAGAAAAAATAGAAATACAGAACCACAAAAGACACTTATTAGACCTGAGTTCCATATTTTCAATGCGGATACGTTCAACATATAAGTCCTGATCTTCTGCTTCACTGTTCATCCCACCATCCTTTTTTGGATCCTTCTGGCGCCCTGAACTTGATCTTCTCGAAAACAGTCTATCAGAAGGATTCAGAAATGTAGGAACTTCATTTTGAGTACATTGCAAACGGTAAACAGGTTTAACATACTTTTTTTTTCATCTTAAAGCCACACACCTTGTTTTTCTCAAAATCCATCCCCAAATGCGTGCAATAATCATATCCACTTTTTCCAAGAAAAAGTAATCCGTAGTCCTATCAATTCCAATGCCGCGACGAAAGATTACGTACTGGAAAAGAAAAAAGTAACTCAGTGGCCTGATCAAACTGTTCACTGGAAACAGCAACAAAAATGTCTTAGGGAAAGTATATATTCATACCACACACTGAAATACCTAATAAGTTTCAGGACAAAGTAAAACATTGATATACCATATAAGTTGAACTGCCAAATATATCCATGTCCATCCACGATATGGTTTGCAGGTTCAAAGAAATAGTCAAGACACTATTTACCAATATTAATTGCTCGTGTGCCCTATTACAGCTATGAGGAGCAGCCCTAAAATGATGATTAATCTTACAAAAACAAGCAAGAAGATGAGAAGGTAAAAGATTGCAGTTTTTCCTCACTAGTAACTCACAATGCACTGTTTTGAACCCTTGATTGCAAAAACCATCTTCCATTTTAATAAAAATTATCGTGCAACAAAGACGACAACAATCCAGTGTAACTATACAAGTGGGGCGAACTCAGACCTTATCTCTACCTTTATAGGGTAGAGAGGTTATTTTCGAAGTAAAAGAAGAGAACGCCAGTAAGCATAATATAACAATGAAGTTCCTTGAAATAAGTGGTCGCGAACTTTTGTTCATGTTTTGATTGGAATGCAAATTCCTTCTGCAAGAGGAACCAATGAACATCCCGACACCTAATCTGATGATGGAAATAATAATCATAGCATCACATGTGGAGGTAGAGATGCTATACACAATTTAAAAGCAGATTCTAAGTGTTGCAAATAAAGGCAGAGGTATGGAAACCAAATGTGGTATCAAGGAATCAAGCCGCATTCTTGAATCCCACACCAACAAGAAACAAATTCGGAAATATTCGATTTAGTGAAAATATCATAATCATATCCGAAAAATACACTTGTAGACCTAGCATCTGGGAAACTGTTAACTCCATACCAAACATACCATAAAAAGTAAATGCCTCAATATAACTTGTAACTTGAAGCTTCAGCAAGAGTGATACCTTGTCGGCAAACTCTGGAAGGCTCTCATGAGGATGCTCTGCAAAATACTTCTTTAAAAGTTTTCTGTCAAGCTGCATCCAGGATAAGGTAGAGTGAATCACAAAGTCAACATGCCAAAAAGGGACTATATCAAGAAAAGTTGGAACCAAATTATATGCAGAAGCAACGGGGTAAAAAAGTAAAAACCTTAGATTCATCAACAGTGATTGGAAGATTTAGAAGATACTGCCCCGAATGTGCAACATCAATCTCTTCATCACTCGCTATTTTAAAGTTACTTTTGTCCATAATCTGCATCAGCATAAGAGAAATGAGGATAGAAACTGGAGAATAAAATAAGGGCGCGCAAACAACAAACGCCATCCCCATTTCCCTTAATCCTCCAGCTAGATATGGAGAAACATTTGAATTCACTGCGCTTAGAGCTTGATGCAAGTTTTAAAAATCCATTACAAGCTTGGTCTCAATAGCAAGAGATCTCAATACTAACTAACGGGTAACAACTTCAGAAATAAATGAATTAATATATAGCCACCATGATTGAAACGCGGAAATATCCCCTTCCATTCAATTATGCACATGGGAGATATGTGTTAAGATTACCAAAGAAGAAGAGAAAAAGATAAAGAAAGTGAAGGAAGAAGAAACTCCCACTTCCTGAAGAAAAAACCTAGAGCACTTACCATTCACCTCACTAGTTGTCTTCCTTCCCCAAGTAAAACCAACTATTTTTTCTCTCAATGTCTATGGCTACCTCGTCTATGGCTACCTCTACCATAAAAGGACAGGCTATAATCCCTCTCATCTTCCTACAGTTTTAATGCTTAACAAGTTGATGTGCATCCATGAGGAAGCTAGACCAATTATTCAATGTGATACAGCCTCCTCAATGTCAGAAGATCAATTATACACACAGAGATATTGTTATATTAGCAAATGAAGACTACATATATACCCACAGACACACATATGAGATTGGAGTTTTTATAACTTATAATTTGGAACACTAATGTCATGACTACATATACGCAGATACAATTTATTATAGCAGCTTATAGTGATCAGTGACAGGTCCAACATGAGTGCTCAAAATCCCACTTGGGCAAATACTGCTGGGAGTCAGAAAGAATGAGATGGTAGGCTTTCCCTACCATCAGAGTTAGTTGTGTGTTCTTGAGATGAAGGCTTAGCCTCTACCCCCTGCCATGTTTCTGATTTTCTCTTACTTGAACTTTCTACATTAGTCAATGGCCAGACAAAATCAGAGAAAAATTCAATCAACTTCCAAATCCTTCATAGAAGAATTTGACCTTTGTTCAAAGAGTTTAACAAAGATATCTCAACCCTGTTCTAGCAGATAATAAATTTCTAGGAAAAGAAATATCAATAATAAATCTATACCATTCTCTAGAATTAAACTGAAGTAGCTTTTGTGTTATCTCTTCTTTCAATAATGAACTATCTTAATCCTTAGTCTCGAGAAGTCCTCTTTTATCTAAAACAAATTCTTTCATTTGAAGTTGCTCAAAAGAAATCTTGACTGCCATGTGTTATGAGTGACACCTGGACCAGGCGGCCAGCTGGATCTTTGAGGGCCAACAGATCAAAATTAAAGCCTCTAGTTCTTAAGTATGCTGGCAGGCAATTTGGTCTTGCATGTCATATTATGAATCTGAACAGCTATATAGCTAGCTGAGATACCAGAGAGAGAGAAAAAATAAGAAGCTGCAAAATTTTTACCTGGAACAAATATGTCAAAAAATTCTGTTCAAGAATGTCAATCTCATCTGGAGATAACTTCTGCTGCTCCAATTTTTGAGCCCCATTCACAGGATCAAACAAGGAATATAATTGCTGCAATCACAGAACATTATTGATCAACACGATATCACCAGCAGCAAATTAAATTCATTTACAGTAAAATGATGGAGAGAATATTTGATCAAATGAAAAGCAACATAAAATTGTATTACCATGAGATCCTCAAATTGTAGAAGATACCAAGCATGAATTGTGTACTCAATTCTCTTGCAAAGCTTCAGAAATTCAGCCCGGTCAGAACTATGTTCTGGGCAAGGAGGAAGCCGGGATCATTAGAACCTCAAAACAGAACTTTTACTTGAATAATCAATCATAAAAATCATAAAGAGAACTAGAACCACAGAAAGTCATGCAACATTATACAAGTTTCATAAAGGTGGTAACGAAATTAATTTCAAAGAAGAAGAGAAATAAGCTGCAACGACAGAGACAGGATTTATGTATATCCAGAAGGAAAAACTTAACATTTGTGTTAAAAGTTCTGACATATATGACTTAAAAACTTATAAAGTACAGAAAAAGTTTGAAACCTCTTTGGGATTTCAATCCACCGAGTGTCTCCGTAAATTTCACACGGAGAATGCACACGATCCCTCCTCCTTTTGATCAGGGGCCTCCCTGCCATTTGACTTGCGCAGCACTAACTTATCGCATTGTTTTAAAATGTGAATATTATTTCTACTTTTACCTATACAACAAATCACATAGAAGGAAGTTGTTTCACAATATCTACAATTTCTTCTAATCACGAGGACTTGATGAAAGATGGAAAACCTTTCTAGGTTGATTAGAGTATATTAAGCTCGTGTAAGGGAAGTGTAAGATATTGAGAATTCCTGGGTTATAGAGAACCCCATATTTGTCCTAAAAGACAATTTATTTAGAGGAATAAAACAAGACCAAATGGAGCAGAATAGCTGGTGAGGATTCACATAACCGGCTCCAACCAGTTACGAATTGAGGTGGATTAAATTAAAGAGAGAAGTGTTCGACTTTTGAGTTGAATAAAAGTTTGTTGTTCTGAAAAAGTAATCTGAGGAAACAATCAAGGTCAAATAGAGTGCGCATTAAATTTTTCAAATTAAGATAAAACTTCAACTAGCGTTTAAAGCTAAAACCCAGCCGTAGTAGTAACATTAAGCTAGGCATGGTAAACAGAAAAGAGCAGGCCCTCTTTTCGATCGAAGAGTAGACAGAGAGTGGAGTAGGTTTGTCACAGAAAAGTAGAATTGAATTACCTATAAGGTCAGCGAGGGCCATGATGAGCCTGGGTTTGAGGACTGGAATAACAGACTCCCGCTCCAATCGGATCACCTCTTTCTTCTCGCCCATTCTGTCGACACAAACAAGGATCAAATCGCTCTTTTATGAAGGAAAAGTGAGGACGACTCTGTAACGGTAGGAATCAATCAACCGACGAAAGGAAATGAAACCTCCAGACCATACATGCCTTACTTTTATTCATTACAAGCGCCTCTTCTTTACTACACAGTATTGGTATTCTTTGCTACACTATGGATTTGTTTTGGCTCGGTTTATTAGCAAAAAATATCCCTATACGACAACCACAATAACATACTCAGTATAATGAAGTCGTGGGGATAGAATATACGCAGATTTTATCACTACCATAACAAAAAATATCCCTATATTAATTTAATATATTAGTAATATTTTATTTGATATATCTTTTTATATTATGTATAACTAGACTATAAAAAATTATGTATAACTAATGTTTGCATTAATTACACACTTAGATTATGTATTACTAATATCATCAATTTTTAGGTATTAGTAATGCAAGGGAATTGAATGTACGTACTAGCATAGTTAAAGACATAATTGTCCCTCAAAATCTTTTTTATATCTTTACCACCATAAATGTGGAGGCTATTTTTGTACATAAATTTATTATGCAACGCATATTATTTTTAATATATCAAACAAAACAATGCATAAATATTTTCCATGTGTAATTACTCCAAGCATATAATATTAATACTCTTTATTTATCATTATTTTTATACACCGTACCAAATAACCCTATAAGTATTCACTCAATCGATGTGGACCAGCTCCCGCGTGATATCCCTTCGAATGTTTTGTTTCTTTGTCGCATCAATGTTTGTGGGTTTAAATCTGCAAATTGAGCAACTTAAAATGTTGATGCTGATTAATTAATTAAAATTTAGTAAAATAGTTTTTCTACTTAATTTTAATTTTGTAAACACTCGTTAGACTTAACGGAGTATGGGGTATGTTGTTGAAGTACTGACAAGACTTATGAATCAGGCTATACGCTGATAGTGTTTGTACAATGATCTTTTTTAGCTTTAGATCAAAATAAAACCGAAATCCCGGATACCAGTAAGAACATACCGCAACATTTTATTTTACCGCCAAAAGACGAGGAAAATAAGAAACTCCTACTAGTCCAGTTAAAGAACCATTCAACCTCCATAACCAAACCAATCTCCCCTATATCTATAAATATCTAGTATATACACCGACATTAGATTTGCCTAATGTATGTATATGTACAAGTGCACCGGAGGCTGGCTCATCATCATGGAAACCCTTGCAGCAGTCTCGACTCAAAAACAATTAGCAATAAAATCCGGCTGCATGAACATAGCCGCCTACATCTTGTGGCGTAAAATGTAAAATTTACATCAACTTTTGTCCCGCTGACTCTTGTAGCCTCGCATCCTTGTGCAAAGGCAACATCCCTATGGATTCCAGGGCCTCAAGAATGGTTTCCCCATCGAATCATGTAACCCTGGATTCTGAGTAGACATGCTCGTCCATCCAAGACCATTGGATTTAAGGCCCCCAGGACTGACCTGGCTACTCATGTAACTAAGGGAAACAACTTGTTGCTGCGAGGCATTGCTAGTTGTAGGAACTCCCATGCCTATCTCACCATAGTTCCTTGAAGGGATCAACCGTTCTCTTGAGCCTGATAGATTATAAGAGCCACTCTGATGCAGTGCATTACACTCTGATAAAACACTGTACAAGCTCTGATCTGAGTTATTTACGCTTCCAATGCTCTGAGATGGAGCACCCACGCCTCCTAAAGTAGACCAGCCCCCACGGGCATGATTCTCTCCAGAGAACCAATTCTGGCTTAACAAGTCTCCACTGCTTAGATGAGTTTGAGCTGGTGCTGACACATGAACAGGATTGACAGCCCAATCTTGCACGCCAACATTCAACTGTTCATGCCTAGAGAAAGAATATCGACCTCCATCTGGATATAGATTCCCCTGAAAGTTCTGGTGCATGAGGAGATCATTCAGCCCCTTGTGGCGTAGCTCCAATGGTAACTGCACATGAAGCTGCTCCCTAAAGTGACCAGAATATTGACCTGGCTCCACCATCAGACTGGTTGATGTTTGGAAGTCCAGCGGAGACCGTCTCTGCTCACGACTGTAAGATGAACTATCTGGATCCTTGAAAAACGGGTGGAATATTTCATTCCTGTTCTGAGGGTATGAACCAAAAAGAGAAACAGCACTGGGTTCTCTGGGCAACACCTCCCTCCCAGCATCCTTTTCTGTTGGGACAGCTTCCAAATTGATAAGACTAGCGGCTGGCTCATCAGTAACTCCAGAATGCGCAAGTGACAACTCCTCGACAGAAGAATATTCATGACTTATGGGAGTGGCACACCCATACGAAGCAGCTATGCTAACTCCTGGCCAACCATCACCAGTAGAAGCAAGAGGGTCCCCTTGAACAACAGGAACATCCATACGATTCAACCCTTCTGGATACTCTGATACAGTTGGGGAAACTTCGTCCGCCTGCTGGATTATATTGTTCTCATTAGAATCCAGCTTAAAATGACCTAACTGATTGCTCTCATCAAGTGAAACATGATCAAGATCCTGATTGAGTGAGACGGGGAAAGATTCATCATCATAATCAGCGTTAGCTGTGCTATCAAGAGTCTGTTCATCAAATAAGCTTGCAGACTCTCGTCCCTCCTGATCCTGACAATTATATAACCAAAGAGTTTATTTGAATCTTATCAAAGAACATAAGGAGAAATTCAAAAAATTTCTTCTTGGGCAAATTATAATTATAATACAACTAAAAACTCTTCACTGAAGTTTCTGCCACTCATTTATTTGTATTTACGAAGACAGGGGGGACCTTGTATTTAAGTAGACCACCTTCCAACATACACGTTAAGCCTTTTCGACTCTATACAAATTCTTTTATATCAGTATAACTGACCTCTGACCGTGGAAGTTCATTGTTCAGTATTTCTCTTTCCATTTGCCTCTCAATCAACTCATCAGATTTTCCCTTGCCCTCATGCTGATCAACCTAGAGCAAACTTGGACATTTTAACAATTAAACAACTAAAGAAACCATCTTCGCTTAGACATACATGAGTTGATAAATATTCACCTCTATACATATGTTTTTCTATTAGTATAACTGACCTCTGACTTAATAGGAAGTTCATTATTTAGAATTTCTCTTTCCAATTGCTCCTCAATCAACCCAACAGATTTTTCCTTGCCCTCATGCTGATCAACCTACAGTAAACGTGGACATTTTAACAATTAAACAACTAAAGAAACCATCTTCCCTTTGACATACACGAGTTGGTAAGAATTCACCTCTATACAATTGCTTTTCTATTATTGTTTTAACTGACCTCTGAATCTGGAAGCTCATTATTTAGTATTCCTCTTTCCATTTGCTTCTCTATCAACCCATCAGATTTTTTATCACCCACATGCTGATCAACCTAGAGCAAATATGGACATTTTAACAATTAGACAACTAAGGAAACCATCTTCTGTTCCAACATACATGAGTTGGTAAGAATTCGCCTGTTTTTTTATTAGTACAACTGACCTCTGACTGTAGAGGAAGATCATTTTTTTGTCTCTCTCTTTCCATTTGCTTCTCAATCAACCTATCAGATTCTTCCTTGCTCTCATGCTGATCAACCTAGAGCAAACTTGGATATTTTAATAATTAGACAACCAAAAAAAACATATTCCCTTCGACATACACGAGTTGGTAAGAATTATAGGTGAAGCCTTTTCACAGCTATACAATATTTTTATATTGACTATTGGTATAACTGACCTCTGACTGCAGAAAAAACTCATTATTTAATATTTCTCTTTCCATTTGCTTCTCTATCAACCCATCAGATTCTTCATTGTCCTCCTCCTGCTGGTCAACCTAGAGCAAACTTACACAATGCAACAATTAGACAACTAAGATAAACTATCTGGAACTTCCATTAGAAAAAGCAAAGACGTAAAACAATGTCAGAGGCATTGAACCATCTTCAAAACCAATTACTCAAACAAGTGATGAGATAACCCACATTGACCCTCAAACACAAAGCGGAGGAAAGCTAAAAGCACAAACCTCTACTTCCATTGGGAGTGCAACTTCTGCTTCTTTATTATCAGTTTGTTCAGCAAATATCCCATCAGAGCTCGTTCTCTCTTGTGCTTCTTTAATATCAGTTAGTTCAGGAAAGATCCCATCAGAACTATTTTTCTCTTCACCCTGATAAACCAAAGTAAAACAAATTGTCAGGTAATTCAAACAGATTCTCTGAACTTGAATATATACTATGCACTCCTAAGACAGACCTTAATTTGGACATTCAGTTTTTGTTCCATTTCTTGACCTACTGACATTCTCATTTGCAATTCTTGTGAACGTCTCTCTATCCATTTTGCAAAACCAGCAGGGACATCCCTATTTGCCAGCTGCAGCCTGTACAAACACACACTAAGAACAAATGTGGAGAACATTGCTAATACTAGAAGAAATATTGTGCTACGCAAACTAACCAGTGGTCATGTAATTTCTGACGTTCCTCTTCCTCATAAAATTCAAATGGCTGTACATGGAGATTTTCTACATCACCTAAGACATTGCTAAGAGACCTGGGTTGAATGCTATTACTATTATGCTTCATGCTGTTCTTAACACGTTGATAGTGTTCTCGACTGACCTGAAATATGATGGAGGCAGGAAGAGGAAGAGGGATGGGGAAAAACCATCAGCCATTAGAGATGAGAAAATAACATAAATTCATGAGTGCCAATAGTTTGTACAGCATTTGCACACATGAAAGACTGAAATGAATAGCATTCCATGTAAGAACTCAAGTGAAAAGATGGCTGGGCCAATATCTTGCTAAATAATGGTTGCAAGATGTGTAGCTACAAGTATTTGGTGCAAAAACAAAAAAATTCAAGACCATTGGAATATTTTCAATATACTTGTAAGATGTTCCAATCAAAACATAGCCATCTTAACATAAGACATGCTTTTTTTAAAATCAGGTAAGGTATACCTTAATATAAGACATGTATTTGGCACCATCGCTGTGTTGGATATTGCATTTGTTTAGCTTTTCTCCTTTCCTAGATCTTGCAGTCATCTTAGCTCCATCAGGTGAACTGCCACATGTGCCTTCCGTGAAGCCCTTTCTGAATACCCAAAGAAAGGTTATGACCCTTATAATGGGAAAAAAGAATTACAATTATAAAACCAGAATTAAAGAAGTCACAATGTAAGCTCATTCTATCTTTTCACTTGTGCTCACTACTAGAACAACATTATCAAGGAAAAAGAACAAAAAGGATTGATGCAACAACCTCATACTCAATGTTATCGAAGGTGCACTTAAGCCCTAAAGCAAGGCTCAAAACGTGTTGAGCGCTTCGCCTCACTTAATGTGCGCTTTAGTATTGTTATCAAGGTTCTAAGACATACTTTACCTTTCGAGACTCTTCTGAAGAGACGACACTTAACAATTGATATTTCACTTTCTTTATTCATATATTTGTCATCCATGTTACACATATATATTCGTATTTTTTTCTTCATTTGCACCTTTTTTCATTAAAGCCCACGTTTTATTTGCACTCCTCGACCGACCTTAGAGCTTTTTTTCGCTTTTTGCTTTTTATAACACTGCTCCTACTATGGCATAACTTAGCGCAGTTTTCAACAGATTTCAACATTTCTTCTGATTCATATAAGGGAGGGATAAGGTCTACAAATATTCTATCTTCCTAGGACCGCACTTGTGGGATTACATTGGGTGTGTTGTTGTGGAGTATCCTTTATTGGCAGAACATCTCAGGTTACCCTGAACAACAACAACATACCTAGCAAAATCCCACAAGTGCGGTTTGGGGAGGGTAAAAATGTACGCAGACCTTACCACTACCTCGTAAAGATAGAGAGGTTGTTTTCGGGAAACCTTCGTCTCAAGAATCAAGCCCCATAAGCAGAAAATACTAAATATGAAAAAAAGGGAAGGAATAGAAAAAGGAAGAATGACTAATAGTGAAAAGCAAATAATAGTAGTATGCAAATACGGGAAAAAAATAACGGTAAAGAAGTAACAAAAAGTAACAAATATAAGACAGATAATGGCAACACAGGATAAAGTCGACTACTCCTACTAACCTACTATATCACAAGGCCAGATATCATTCTACTCTTACTAACCTATTAACCTGCTACCCTAATACGCGGCTACACTCCTTTCTGTCTAAGGCCATCTCCTCGCTGAAATGAAGTTTCGTCATATCTTGTCTAATCGCCTCCCCAGAATACTTCCTCGATCTACCTCTACTCTCCAAGTAACCCCTAACTCCAGCCTTTTGAACCTCTTAACAGGAGCATTGATGCTTCTTCTCTGCACATCTCCAAACCAACACAGTCCCACTTCCCTCATCTTGTCAGCAACAGGGGTCACCTCTAACTTCTCCCGAACGGCCTCATTCCTAACCTTATCGCTCCTGGTATGTCCACACATTCATCTCAACATCCTCATTATGTTCATTACCCTGAATTTGACGCATTTTATTCAGTGCACATCCGAACTATTTACATTTATGAGTACCCGTCCCCCCCAACATGGCAATTTGATAGCCGTGATCCTCTTAGACTAATATGTCGAAGAGCATAAATACACTCTTTAGCCTCTTGGGATTGAAAAATTGAAAACCAGCTTCTAAAAGGGGTATTTTTAGCTGCTAATAGCCACATAATCATATAAAACGCTTTATTTGTTCCAATTTTGTATTTCTTTAGGGGTGAAGGTATGCCGAAAAAGTATAGGCGAGAGGAGATTAGACAGGACATGGTCCAATTTCAACTTAGCGAGGATATGATCGTAGAAAAGAGGTGGTGGACACAGATTAGGCTAGTTATCGATAGTAGAATTTTGTTTCGCTGATCCTTCCATGTTAGTAGTCATAGTATTACTCTTGAAGTTGTCCCTTATCTTTGCTACTTTTTGTTCTTTCTTGTAACTAGCTTCTAGTATTGATTATCGTATTATTTTGTAGTAACCACTATTCAAAATAATTTGTGATGTTTTCTGTGGTATTTTCCCGTGGCTTCCTCACTTATGGTATTGTTTTTTCCTAAGTTGGGTGGACTCTTCGCTTTCAATGCCGCACCTATATCAGATTCTCCAAATTGGAGACTCCGATACGCTCTATTTTCACACTGCTTTAAATTGTTTTTCCAGGAATCGAGGGTCTATAGGAAACAACCTTTCAGGTAAGGATAAGGTTTGCTTGCACTCTACACCTCTCGCGACTGCACTTTGTAGAACTACACGAGATATGATGATATGGTTCTTATGCAACGACGATTTTTTCCCGGGGGGGGGGGGGGGGGGGGGCCGAAAAAAAAGGGGGCGAGGGCTCTTTGTTTTTGAACACAAAAAATTATATAAAAATGCAAAACAGCGACCCACTT
>JAOTQR010000045.1:28243221-28254461 GCA_025774065.1 Solanum ossicruentum | reverse complement strand
TCTCAAAAACTTTAACATTTGTTGACGAAGAGGTAATTATTTTTTCTATTTTTTTAATATTTTAACATTATATATATATTTTAGTCATTAATGTTTAATTTTTTTAAACAAGACACAAAAGTAAATGCTACACTTTAATAATTAGATTGTAAAGTAGAACGAAAAATTGCAACAAGACAAAGTGTATTGCATTATAAAAGGACGCATTACATGTGTTGATCTAAATTTCTATCAGTAAACAAAGAGATTGAGATTGGATTCATCAATAATAATATAGTTCAGGACTGCAGTAGTCAGTTTTCTACCCTCTCTTTTTCAAGCAATTTTATTTCGTTTCAAGATACAACATTACGTATTGAGGGGAAATATTTAGGTAATTCTTTCAGATTTTATCAATTATTTAATATAAAAAATAATATGTTCTCTTACTTACTTAACAATCTTTTCATAATCTTCCTTCTAGATATATTTGGAATATTTGAAAGTTCAAAGATCTTTCATTGGAGAAAAAACAACACGAAGAGATCGTACTTATGAATGAAAACAAGTTAAATTTATTTTTAAAAAATTATTATGAAAACTGTAAATAATTTTAGCTTTAAAAAGATCTTCTAGTACAAATTTCAAAATTTATACTTATGTATTTAGTTGTCAAATTCAAATGTGGTTGAAAAACAATAATTTTATTGGGTGAATCAGAAATAAGTACTGAATTGCTGCAAAAGTTGAATATTGAAAGACTTGTAATAGCATTTTGTGATGTTAGAACAACACAATACCAAGGTACTATATTTTGTAATAAACTTTATAGTTCTTTTATGAATTAACTTCTTTTATTTTTATAAAGTTATTTTTGAAATAACTTTCATATCTATCAGTAGTATATGGATAAATCTCAATATTGAGAATATAATAGCTCTCCAAAAAATAGTAATATTGAATTGTATTTCATCAAATTTCAAAGTAATAAGTAAAATTGAAATATATTTATTATACTTTCTAATATGTTGGTCTGTGGTCAAAAGGGAGCACAATATAAATATTATTCTACCCCAAATTTACTAATAAAACAAGTTAAAAGGTGAAAATTAAAGATATCTTTCATGGTTCGTTTACAGAGGTACAAATTTTTTTTAACTATTTCAATAATAACTTTTTTTATAAATGTATTAATTCTAATACATTTTTTATATATATTAATAAACTAATCAAAATTAATGGTGAAGTTTTTCTTATTATAATTAAATTCATATAAGGATAATTTTATTCTAACTAAAGTAGATTTCGTCCCAAAAAAACATGTAAAAATTTTTTCAAATAATAGGCAAAAAAATATTTGAAAATATCCCATAAAAATAGGGAAAAGAAAAGTTAAATAACGTCCAAAAAAATAGTAAAAAAGAAAGGTAAAAAAAATTCCTATAAAATAGGGAAAAGAAATGTAAAAAGACGTCCAAAAATAGTAAAAAAAAAAAAAAAGGTCAAAAAACTTTTTATAAAAATTTTGTTTAAACCTTTTGTTATTTATTAAAAGACTTTGCTTTAAACAAATTGATACTTTTATCTTTTTAAATTATTATATTATTACTTTAATAGTAATAAATTATAATAAAATAACAAAAATTAAATAGTGATAAATTTTTTTATTATAATTAAAAATTCATTTAAGAGAATCTTTTTCTAACTAAAATAGACTTGATCCAAAAAAAATAGTCAAAAATTTTTCAAATAAAAGGTAAAAAAAATATGAAAAATGTTTCATAAAAATAGGGAAAAGAAAAGTAAAACAACGTCCAAAAATAATAAACAAAGAAGGTCAAACAAATTTCTATAAAAATTGATTAGGTTAAAAGTAAATTAATATTTCTTTTAAGTTCAACATCCTGGAATTTTTGGAATAAATATAACATTTATTTTAACATATTTTTTATTTTTTGATAATTTTATCTTTTATATATATAACTTTATTAATTGACGAGCGGCACACGTGCAAAGCACGTACAATAGACTAGTTTATTATATATATTAAAGGGATGATCTTAATAATGCCTAATTTATTTTAATGGGATTGAGACATTTAAATAATAAGATACATGTGCTTTGAGATTTAGTTATTTTAGTTTGAATATCATCCAATATTAAAATTTTGTATTAAGATTTAAATAATAATTATTACAAAAATAAAATCTCAACATTAGAATGCTTGAAACTTATTTTTATTTTGATGAGAATAAATATAGATTTAAATAAAATATCAGATCAATTTAATGAGGAGTAACAAAATAATCAAAAAAAATATATAATTGATGATATTGTGGATGGTGGTTCAACGGTGATGGTAATGGTTGTTTTAAGTAATAACAGTACTTGTGAGGTTGATTGTAATAAGCGCAGATGATGATGATGATCCATGATTGATTGGCTAACGATATCAATGGATGTTCATGTTGGTTGATCACACACAATAAAGGTTGATGGTTGTAGGTAGTGATGAATGTTGTATGTTGTAATGGCTGATGATTGTATTGGTCAAAATTGTGATGGACATTAGACAAACACACATGACAATAGTGGATTAAATCAACTATCACAATTTGAGCCTACACTCTGGACATGACAAACTTTTAAAACTTATTTCTAATTTCAAGTGAACCATTTGATTTGATTAACTTACTCACCGAAAGACTATACTGTCATAATGAATTAGAATGAGTACAATATTTATGAAACTCGAGTCTTTTAACGAAATCAAGAACTCTATCATACAATAACACGTGAAATTTATCTCGAGACTTTCAAACAAACTTCAAGAAAATAAACTGAACAATATTTTACTAGTTTATGATACTTCTAAAATACTGAATCTGAACTAGGTATCATGACATGCCAACAACCATCTCAATTGAAATAAATACAGAAAGTAAAAACTACAGAGCTCCTTTGAACGTAAATTAAAGAGGCCTCATCAAAAGTTAAGTAGAGAGCTGAATTGTCAACTGGGCGCATGTGGTCACCTGTGTCTGCATCATGAAATGATATTAGTATCTGCAATGTGCAAATATGTAACATAGTAAAAGAAAACTCACATTAGGAAGCTTAACTCTAGGACTCTGCTTTGAAAAAGCTAAGTTTACAAAATGTATGCAATGTAAGTAACAATACTTGCTTTAATACGTTAATAGATACAACTCAATGTGAAAAATATAATACTTTGAGCTTGGAGAATTTTTTTAACTGATAATTATCACTGAGTTTCGTGATGATATAACGTTTTACCCGCATTGTTAGAGTCATCCCAATACTTGCCAAAGTAAGGGGATGAACTTAAATTATGATTCATATTAGTTCTTTTTAGAGAAGAGTTAGGAGTCGTACAAATTTCGGACGATCCTATCGTATATTGATTATGTAGTTTAAGGGTTCGAGTCATTATATACTCTTATCCAAATCGGTGTCTAATATTATTCATAAGATATAGTTTATTATGCTCATCACTTTAGAATGATTTACTCAATTAACTCATCTAGTCTCTTTTAAATTTAACTTTAACTCTTCTCAACTTAGTTTTTCTTTAAAAAATAATAATCTCAATTCAGTCAATACATAACATCATAAAAGTAGTGCGTAAAGGCATGTATATGCATGCTCTAAGTATAACTTCATGATTTTTATCTTTATTCATGTCCAAATTCTTGTTCATTAAATTAATGAAATTTATCATCCTCAAACCGAAGGCAATGAGTAGCAAAATCAAATGCAAGACTCGTTTAAGATTCATAAAAATTCAAACTTGAACTCATAATCTCGATTCAACAAAGCATACAAAATATACTGTTGAAAATAAATGAGAATTAGTTTACAAAACTCAAGAATTAGTTTAAAAAAATTGAAACTTAACTCATACAACTTTACTAAAAATGATTGACTAGGGCACCAAGACAAACTTAGTCTAATATTTTTACTAGTATTACATATCTAGAATAAACATTAAGTGTATTTTGCTTGAATCTCTTGAGTCCTTGTTTTCCTCTTCTCTTTTGGTCCTCGTTCTCAAAAGAATTTTAAGTGTTTCTAAGAGAAAACTAGCACAACATACCGATGTAAGACGAATAGACGAATTTTAGTAGTAAAACGACGTGATTTAAGTCTAGGAAGGATGAAAAAATTCAAAATGACCCTCGTAAAAGTTAACTTTGGAAAGAAACCAATATCCAAGTCCACAAAATGCGGACTTGATCCCAGAAGACAGTTTTGTCTGAGATGAAACAAGTCCATTACGCGAGCTTGTCACAAATTCCATGATTTTGAAATTTATTTTTTGATTTCGACAACCAAAAAGTTCCACATAGGTTCATAACGAGGATTCGATCCACTATAGTACACTCTCCTTTTTCATTTTTCTTGGTCTTTAGACTTGTATTAGTTAGAATAGTTTGGGATATTATATCAACACAAATGAAGATAGATTTGGAGATTACAACATGCAAAAAACGGGCTTTAATTTATTTATATTACCTTTTTTAATCTGTTGTATATTTTAAAATATATTAAAATATTATAAATCAGAATAATCAACAATTTAAATATTTTATTTTGCATTTGAAATTACGTAAAAAGTACTATAAATCATAATAATTAACAATTTAAAATATTCTACAGTATATTTAAAAATCATGCAAAAAGTACTATAAATAATAATAATTAATAATTTAAAATATTCTTAAAAACATACAAAAACTTTGTTGATTCTCAAAATTCTATGAGTGCAACATAAATTAAGACTAACGAATTATCATAAAAATATTTTTAAAAAGTATTATTATTAATATAAAAATAATGTAGAACATACTTAAAAAAACAATACCACCACCGAATAAAAAATATTATAAATTTTTGAAAATTCATAACTTAAAAAAGTATAAAATATATAAAATAATTGATTAACTTTCAAATTCTATTAGTGTTATATAAATTAAAATAAACAAAATTATGTATGTCTATCTAGTTATTACGATATATAGTGGTCTAATATATTGTTTTTATCTTTCAAATTACATTGTTTTTGTAGTATAAAAATAATTTTCCAAGGGACCCCATAAATAAGATACGAAAATTACCAGTTCAAATACATGATTAAACTAAAAAATGGTTGAACAAGAAGAGAACAGGTAGAGAGATCCCAAATTATGACTAGAGTCGTGTTGGGCGGGAAAATGAAGCGTCTCACGAGTATCGAGGGGACAAAAAGTGATTTTTGAAGCCCGCCTCGGCTTGCTGAATTCGCCTTTCACTCTCCCTGTACTCTCTTTCCCTTTTTGGCGTATCAGTCTCTCCCAGCTTGTACTAAAACCCTACAAGAGTTGAGCTTCTTTTCCATTGAAAGATGGTGGTTCCATGCGTTGCCGAGCTTTCTGATCCCAACGATGAAGCGATGGTCCCCAGACGTTGCAGTGCTAGAATAAAAAATTTGAAGAGTAAGCAGGAAGCTCAGCGTGAGCGTCAGAAAGCACGGTGTCGCTCCATTGACGACCCAGCTCTTCAGAAGAAAACAAAGGTCTATAAGAAGAGCAAGGCGGTTGCTTCCTCACAAGCTGCTGATAATGACGTCACAGTTGCCACTATTGATAACAATGACGTCACAGTAAGCAATGTTGCTGTGCCAAATGACTGCCCCGATACTCCTGCTGCCGAAGCCTCCCCGAGTCCCCAGCTGAGCGGGAATGAAAACGAGAAAAGTTCGCATGCCAGGGTAACAGAGACTATACGGAGATTTAACAAGCATTATCTCCATTTTGTTCAGGTTTCCCAATTGCCTTTTCATTTTTTCCCTTCACCCTGTGATGATAATTTCCAGTTCCATTCAAGGTTTAGGCAAGCATACATTTCATAAGACAAGAGAAGGTTCAATTTTAAAGCATATCTCTGTCGTGTGTGTATGTGATAGTAATGATTTTCTCTCTTGTTGTTGACTGTCGTTAGGAAGAGGAGATAAGATGTGGAAGAGCCCAAGCAGATCAAAAAACAAAGAAAAATTCAAAATCTAAGGTCAGCCCTCCCTGCCTGTGATGAAATAAATTAGAAAAGTACATTTTGTAGTTAGGACCATGAAACATATCAACTTTCAATTTCAGTATCATTTTATTCTCTCTTAACGCCCAATTTTGTTCAAGTGGATTGACCTTTTATTGCTCATTTTGATTTACGTAAGCTATCCAAAACTTGGTAGCACTTAACTTCTTTAAGTTGGTAATACACATGTGCAGGAAGCTGAAGATGATGGTAAACGCAGTTCCAAGCGACCTGATCTAAAGGCTATTTCTAAGGCATGTATTTCTTCATAAGTACATGTTGGCTGTTTAATACTCCTATAACATGTGATACCAGCTTGAATGCTCTTGACCTGTTCCATATACTTGTGTGCTAGAGCTAGACCAAAATAATGTTGAGATTCACCAATAACTCCGACCTTTTTCGAGGCAATTTTTTTGGTAATCTACAATATTATTGAGATCTACTAGTAAATGGGGAAGGGCCTAACTATGTCACTTTTAGTTACTTTATCAAATCAATCCCATGAGATTGCCTGGCACTCCTGATTTGTTAGCATGATAGATCAAATACAATAGGGTGACTTCTATTTAGGACAAGAATCCAAGTAGATATATCACCCGAACTACAACAGTTCAATTTGATGGTTACAAAATCAATTGAATGTATCTTTTGAAGTGTGAAGGCGAACTGTTCATGCTGTTAAAGGTTGAACCAGTCCCTTGAAATATATATTGAGTCTGTTCAAGACCCTAACTTCTGCAGTAATCTAAGTGACATATATAATGGAGCCTTTTGTGTGTTCTAGTATTAGGTCTTCCTAGCCATTTATAAGTGAATATTTCCTAGTTCTCCATTTCTTTATTTTGTGTTAGTGTGATTGTGTACCAAGTTAAAATGATGAAAAACTTGAGAGATTAGCAAATGCTACATGATTCTCTGAAATTGCATGGATTCGATCCAACTTTTTTATTATTGAAGCTTATAATGCCCATCCACATGACTAGTACAAGTCATTATAGATTTCGGCAGTCAGCTCTCATTTCTCTCCTGTTCAATTCTTTTTTAATATTGCAATGCAAGAGATGTAATATCAGCCTATCTTTTTTATTGATCGGTATTCTTGGCTCATCTTTAAGAAATGAAATGTATGCTTTTATTGTGGTCTTGAGGGGAAATTTGACTAGGAAGGGCAGAAAAGGTAGTGAGAATAACAGTAAAAATTAAACTATGTCTCATTTTTAACTGGTACTACAGGTGGACAATGCTAGACAAGCCAAACACCATGATGTTAGAAGACAAGGTTCAAAGGCTCTAAAGAATTGAGAAGCTTAGTATGGAGTAGAGAAAAGGGGAGAAACTTCCTAACTATTCCTTGATGCAATTTAAACTTGTATTATGGAATGTAAGTGGTTTGAATAATAGGTACAAATGGAGGGTTGTCAAGAACATATTTGGGGGGGGTTGGAAAGCGGACATTATTTGTCTGCAAGAAACCAAACTAGAGAGGGGTCTCACTAGGCTAGTAATGCAAATTTGGGTGGCAAATGGATCATAATGGCATGCTTGGAAGCTAGTGGGACAAGAGGGGGGATAATGATGCTTTGGGATAGTATAGTATGGAAAGATGAAGTTGTAGAGATAGGGACATATACTGTTACTTGTAAGTTTGAAGCACAAATGTAATATTTCTTATGCCATATTATAGGAGTATATGCTCTTAATTGCTATCATGCTATGTGGAAAGAAGACCAGCTTGGCAAAAAAATTGGCTCTATCAGAGGTTTAATAGATGGTCGATGGGCAATTTGTGGTGATTTCAATGTGTCTAGATATGTTTCATCTAGAGAACAATGGGGATGAGGGAGTTATCTGTTTGCTTGAGGACCTAACCTTGTTGGTCTTAAGCTTCAAAATGCAAAGTTCACTCGGTTCAACGGGGATGACCACTTGATAGCTTTAAGAATTGACTGGGTCCTTGTATCTCAAGAAAGAGACGATGCTTTTAGCAACTTGACATAATACATTGTAGGGAATATTGTTAGACAACTCCCAATGACACTCCAAGGTGGTTCTTGGAAGAAGAGCCAAAGCTATTTCAAGTTTGAGAATTGATGGTTAGGGATTGAAGGCTTCCTTGATAGAGTAAGGATATTATGGGACTCTTTTGATTATACTGGGAGACTTGATTACATCCTTGCATTGAAATTAAAAGCCTCGAAACACAAATTGATGGGATTGGGCAGAAATGCGCAAGGAAATCTTTATTTGAAAAGTTGATGCTATGGAAAACATTACTGATAGAGATCTAACATAGTATGAGGCAATAAGAAGGCATGATTACTTTTGAACCTTGAGGGATAAAAATGAGATCTACTAGAGGCATGAAAAAGAATTGAAAGACTTAAAACCTATTAGCTGAGTAGATAGTATGTATAGATTTTTTCAAAGTGCTTATTAAAAGGTTGAAAAGTTTGATGTCCAAGCTTGTTAATTCACAACAAGTAACTTTTATTAAAAGGAGACAGGGAATGGATATAGTCTACATAGCTAATGAAGCTATAAATTCTAGGTTAGTATTAAAAACCAAGAATTCCATGCAAATTAGACATTCAAAAAGCGTATGATCATGTCAGTTTGGATTTTTGTTTTATGGGTCTGCTAAAGAAGATAGGCTTTGGTTACCAACAGAGACAGTGGGTTGAATTTTGCACATCTTCTGTGAACTTCTCAGTTATGGTAAATGGCTCTTCAACAAGATATTTTAGATCACAAAGAATCTTAGGCAGGGTGATCTCGAATCAGCTTTCCTTTTCATACTAGTCATTGAGCGCCTCAACAATATGATCAAGAATGCAAGCTGTGAAGGGTGGCTAAGAGGTTTTGAAGTTGTCCGAGCTGGAAGGGAAATTCTAGAGATCACTCATCTATTATGCAAATGACACCTTGATATTTTGTGATGTCAAGGAAGACTACCTTAAAATACTGAGACTAATTCTAGTTGTTTTTGAGGTATGTTTGGGCTACATGTCAATTGGAGTAAAAGCTTTTTGAATCCACAATGAAGTATCAAACATGCAAATTTAGAAGTTTGTGCTTGGAGGCGAAGTTCGTGTCCTCCCAACCACATACTTGGGAATGCCTTTATGGGCAAAATCCAAGTCCATGGAAATTTGGAATAGGGTGATTGAGAAGTGTGAAGAAAGGCTAGAAAGGTGGAAGTCTTATTACCTTTCACTAGGGGAAAGATTGATTCTAATTAATTCGGTGCTTGATAGACTTCCGACATATATGATGTCACTATTTCCAGTTCCAATAGGAATCTCCAATAGGTTGGATATCATTCGGAGAAAATTTTTGTGGCAAGGGAACAAGAGAAGGAAGGGGTATCACTTAGTAAAATTGAAAATTTTAATAATTGAAAAGAGAGTCTGGGGATTAAGAACATGTAGAACCAAACAAAGCTTCAAGGATGAAGTGGGTTTGAACTTTTCTTAGTCCTAAAGGAAAAATATGAAAAGAGAGAGTTGGATGACAAAGGAGGTTATCTTACCTTATGGTGTTAATTTATTGAAATCCATTAGAGTACTTTGAAATGAATACAAACAAAACATCTAGATCAAAGTGGTAAATGGCGTATAAAGTAGATTCTGCAAAGATGATTGGCATGAAGAAGGAAATTTGGAGTCTCTCTAACCTGATATACACTAATTAGTTCTTTAGCAAGAATATACTATAGTGACTTATGGACTCCTCAAGGGTGGAAATTTGTATTTAGAAGACACCTCAATGATTGGGAAATTATAGAGTAACAAACTTTTGAGAAGCATTGATTAGTTCAGTGGTTTGGAAAAGGGCAGGACAAATGGGAATTTTAAAGTGGGTGTTGCATACAAGAAGCTACAACAGCATACCTAGTGAATCCCACAAAGAAGAGTCTGGGGAGGGTAAAATGTACACATACCTTACCGTTATCTCTTGTAAATAAAGAGGTTGTATGCGAAAGACCTTCAGCTTAAATGTATCCGCCTCAAGTAAAAATTTGTAAGTTACTATTTGGTAGACAATATTGAAAGAGAATAACCTTTGAGTTTTTGAGAATAGGGAGAGTAGTGTGCTACAAGTCAAACTGAATTGCTTTTTGACTGTTTTTGGTGTAATTAGAAGTACTTTAATGATACTGTCTATATCATTGATTTGTTAAACTCATTATAGAGATAGGTTAGACAAGGGTTCCCAGGAAACAACCTCTCTACCTTGTGAGGTAATGTTAAGGTCTGGGTACGTTCTACCTCCCAAGACCCCACTTGTGGGATTCCGCCGAGTATGTTTTTGTTGTTGTTGTATTATAGAGATAGGTTAGTATTATTAGAGTTCTTGGAAATGAGGATTAGCAGGGGTAAATACATACTTTGCAAAGGAGCATGACTTCACACAGGATGAAGAGTACGCATACGCTAAAACTTTGAGTGAGGCGGCTAAAGGGAAGGAAATAACCGATAAGGCAGAGAAAGATATACAGCGGGCTCGGGGGTACGACCAATCAGGAAAGTCAGATAAAGCCTATAGTTTGTATGATATATCCCTTTTGAATTAAAAATGCAGCACTCAAATAAAGCGAAAATGCACATATCACTATTCAGAACTCTCGGCAGCATGCCAAAAACAAGAAAAAAGAAAAAAGAAAATCCATAACCCCGAAACTAGTAAATTCCCTAATCAAGTGCAATAAATAAAAAGAGCCCTTATCAAGTGCAATAAATAAAGTAGGGAAGACTATATTCTCTTTATTAATTACAATAATGAATTCCCTAGGGAGCCCTCATCATGTGCAATAAATAAATCCCTAGGGGTTGAATTAAAGGCGTGATCAGCAACCCTCATCAAGTGCAATTAATAAAGAGCCCTAGGGAAGAGCAATACCATGAAAGTAGGAAATTTGAAAACGAGCGTGATTTGGGAGTGCAATAAAGAAAGAGTATATACCCTAGGGTTTACAAGATATATTTATTAATCACAATAATGAGTTCCCTAGGGTATATACTCTTTCTTTATTGCACTCCCAAATCATGCCCGTTTTCAAATTTCCTACTTTCGTGGTATTGCTCTTCCCTAGGGCTCTTTATTAATTGCACTTGATGAGGGTTGGTGATAGTGTGCCTTTAATTCAACCCCTAGGGATTTATTTATTG
>JAOTQR010000045.1:28217588-28230566 GCA_025774065.1 Solanum ossicruentum | reverse complement strand
TATTTCCTATAATAACATATTCTATTCCATATTTACATTATTTCCTATAATAACATATTCTATTCCATATTTACATTGGCTATATTTAGAATCAAATCTGCCAACTTATTTAACAAAAACAACATCATCCCCGTCATCCTAACTCTTTCTTAGTTGTTTCCTTAGTTTTTATTATTATGTGTTATTTTGTTCAAATGATTAGAGTTCTTAATCCTTTGAAGGAAATTAACCCAAAATATCTTCGTATTCCTAGGTTTTCATGCACATTTTGCTAGAAAAATTGTTAAGAGAGGAAATTATAAATCTGGAAAGAACCCATTCCTTGTATAAAGAGGTTAAGGGTCAGAGTCCCTATACTTGTGTATGTAGGAATAAAAACTTTTACGAATTGGTTTTCTTTCTTTCAAGAATTACTTACATACTTTCCTTGACTTTGTACATGCTTAAGGCAATAATAAGGCAATTCAAATATGTGAGCACTAACACATTTGAAAGTAGGATACTGAATGATCAGTCTCAATTTCATGCCAAGTTGAAACGATACATGTCAATGAGTTTCTTCTTTTAGTTTAACACATCTCCTCTCTGGATGTTGGTGCTCCTCTCCATTTCAACACTGCTTATCTTCCCGGGGATTGTTATGATGCCACTATCTTGTTGGAGACCTTTGTTGATACTTTCTAGGGATACTTGTCTTTTGAATTTTTATTAGTTACAATAGGTTGGATTCCTATTGTGAGAAGTCTTTCTTCCTGATTTGATTCCCTGCTATGAATTTCTCTCCCTACCTTAAAAAGTTACTTCACTTTCTCTTTTCTATTTTTTAAAAAGGACCATTTCATTTCCAATATATCATCTTTTTTTTCTCATTCTCGCTCAAAAAGCAAGAATAATTTCTTCATCTTTTTCTAAAACAAAATGGTTGTTCAAACTAATGGTACTAGAATTCTGCCTTTAGCAGATGCAAAAGATTGAGCTCCTCATTATATTATTCGTGAAATTTAAATTTGACGATCAACATACACATTATTTCAAATCGAGTGTTTCAGAAAAGTACAAATCATATGAAGTTGACGGTCATTTTATTCGACAAAAGATTGAATGTGGGTGCCTTGTGAATGGTTTCTTCAACTCAACTGACTAATTGATTGGTATTGTTACAAATCCTTTTTTGGCTCAAAATTGACTATATTTGTGACAAGTTTTGAGCATGCATTGTATGCACTCCACCTTGTAGGGGAATGTTAAGAACTAGAAAAATTATAAATATGCTGAACTTGTTGCAGTCTAGTTAGGGATTTTTACCTAATTGTTGAGATTAGGCTTCATGAATCATATATCACGAAATGGATATATGGAGGATTTATATAGCTGGCAACAACTAATTTGGGATAGAGGTATTATTATTATTTTATACTTAAAAGGTTCCAAGTATTTTTGGATGTTGAACTGTGATCGAAGCAGATTAGTTTTTGATACTTGCTGAAGAATCCTTGTTGCACTTTTTTCATACACTACTGTGTGGTTTAATATTGCATTTTTCTGTCTCCAACTTGCCTACTGCATGAATCCTTTTGTTTTCTGCTATTTAGCTTTTGATGATTCTTGTCAATGTCTTGTGAATCTTTAACATGTGATTTCTTGTGAAGGTAGGAGGGTTAGTGGAAATACCAATAAGTCTGCCTGTAAAAATCTTGCCAATGTTAAGTCTAGCTCATATCCATTGGCGCCTATATTTTTGACGTTAAAACTTTACACAACATTCAGGTTTGACTTATAGCAGGGATATCATATGCGCCAAAGGTATAAAGTTCCCTTCAGCTCCCACAGGATGCAACTGTCGTGGTTCATGTCTTGATCCAAGAGTTTGTTCTTGTGCTAAACTCAATGGTTCTGAATTTCCTTATGTTCATAAAGATGGTGGAAGGTTAGTGCAGTATTTCAATCCTTCGGCAGAGTATGTCAGTTTAAATTATATATGAATTTCATTTACCTTGGTTTCTAGCATTGACTAGTGATCGACTAGTGCTGCTAATCTGACATATTTACCTGCACGCAAATTGCTTGCTGTCAAGGTATGAATGTCTAGAGCCTACATGCTTCATGTTTTATTCAAAATGGTATTTGCATTTAGATACCCTTTGGGGTGGCCCAATGGTTTGGGCTTGGGACTTCTATGTCGGAGGTCTCAAGTTTGAAATCCTTGCCAGAGAAAGCAAGAGGTTTGCCTTCTAAGTCGAGCTTGTTGTATTGGGCTTGCCTAGTACGGGTTACCTCTCCTATGTGGTTTGCGAGCTATTGCATAGGAGCGGGAGTTTTACCCTATGCGCACCCAAAGGATAGCGGTTGTGAGTTTCCCTTGTTATAAAAAAAAAGTCATCTCTTTCACATAATTCTCCCTTTTTTTTCTGCTTTTTGTCTATTCTTAATTTTGATAAGAACATATATTTTCAGTTCTCTTGGGATTTCTAGGGAATTTAGCTAGGGTACCTCATTTAGCGGCTCCATTTCCCATATCTGTTGGAAGTCCTCAGTTGACTAACTTAGAGGGAAAATTTTATAATTCACTGTTCTCTCATGATACTTTTATTTTTTTGTGGGCTGAAGGTTATACAGACCATTAGTATGGTTCTATAAGCCTTGAAGCTTGGTGCAAAACATGTTAACCGCTTTGCGGAAGCCTCGTTTGGTAGTGCAGTCACCAAGATTCCAAGGTGTATGTACCATCGTCAGTGGGTGTTATCCTTAAGAGCCATGTCACTAAACAAGTATTTCATTTTACTTTTTGACTTAATAGATTATTTCTGATCTCTAGAACAAAGAAGTGTTTATGGTCCTGGTTTACTATTAAGGTATTTCATTGTATCTGCCGTTAAATATTTCTATTAAATAGAACAAAGAATTTCCCTTGTATATGTATTCCTTTATCTGATACCTGTTTGGTTTGTCGTAACTCTTATAAATTAAAACTGTGAGTCAATTTCTTGCTCGTTGGTTCAGTATTGTTATATGACATATCATAATGCAATGATAGTATTGTTGTTTAATTTGTGACAAGTGCTGATTTTGCTTTGTCTGGTACTTTATAGCAAAAGCTGAGGGCCTATTAGTAATCCCTCCATTTCAAAATAAGTACATTGTTGAGGCATTTTTCATAGTTCAAATTACTTAATTGTTCAATCTTCAAGAATAACTTAGAATTTTCTTCCATTTTTACGCTTCATTTGGATTTCCTATGTGATAAGTTCAAGAAACTTTAATTGCTTTGAAGTTTTAAATTTGGCTCTATCTAAATTCTTGTTAATGTTTAACCTCCAAAATTTTGGTTTCACTTAAAAAAAGTTGAGTCATTTTAAGAGTCGATATTGGATTTTGTGTTAGAAATTAATTGAAAAATTAGTTAGTATTGAGGGTAGTTATCATGATCAACGTTTAGTCATTCTTAGGAGTAATTTAGCAATAACTAAAAAAAATAAAAATAGAAAGTAATGTCTAATTAATGTCTTATATTTCTTTTATTAAAGGGTGCGCAATACCCCAACAATTCACTTATTTTGGAATGGAGTGTACTATTTGCAGTTGCCTTGCAGTGGAATTCTTTCAGCATGCCTTATATTTTCGGTATATTTTTCTTTGTAGACTTATTGAGCCAAAGGCTGTTGTTTTTGAATGTGGTCCGAATTGTGGATGTGGACCTGCCTGTGTCAACCGCACTTCTCAGAAAGGATTGAAATATCGTCTTGAGGTTCTTTCACTTGTCCATTAGCCAGGTTACAGATTCTTCTATACAGACTGCTGCATATTCATTTCTGTGGCTGTTTCTTTGTCAATGGGAGCAGGTTTTTCGTACTCCAAACAAGGGCTGGGGTGTGAGATCATGGGATTATATTCCTTCTGGTGCAACCATCTGTGAATACATTGGTTTTTTGAAGAAGACAGATCAGATTGATCCTGCAGCAGATAACAATTATGTTTTTGACATTGATTGCTTGCAAACAATGAAAGGTCTCGATGGGAGGGAGGCAAGTGTTCACATTTTTGGTTGCTCACATTTCCTTTTTCTGTTATCTTATGTCATAGACATTTCTTCTAGGATTAGCCGAAGGGTGTGATTCCAAAATACTATATTCCCTGGACTTGATATTAAATTTAGCCGCATAGAAATCATCCAACTGTTGTGCTCTCTGATAGTTTTGGCTGTTGCAGTTTTCGCAGGATCTGGCATCATGACAATAGCACTGTTCTTCCATTTGGGCTTTGGTCTTTGGTGTTTTTGTTTGGTTTTGTTGTCTTATCCACTTCATTTTTACGTTCTTCTGCAGAGACGGTTGGGGGAGGTTTCTTTGCCAGGACACTGGCAGAAGGATGTTGAGAAGACATCAGATGGAGGGCCAGAATATTGCATTGATGCAGTTTCTGTTGGCAATGTTGCAAGGTTTATTAATCATAGTTGTCAACCTAATTTATTTGTTCAATGTGTGTTAAGCACCCATCACGACATTGGTTTGGCAAGAGTGGTGCTAATGGCAGCTGATAACATACCACCTCTGCAGGTTTCTGCTAAATCTTACTCCTTGTGTGTTCAAATAACTTAATAAAATATATTCTGGGAACATAATGGAAAGTGGTATTGTAATAAGAAGATTTGGATCAAGAATCAGGGAAATGTAAAAGATTGACTAAAGGGTTGCATGAGAGTGATTTTTTGGATAAGAACAACGGCAACAACATACCTAGTAAAATTCCACAAGTGGAGTTTGGGGAGGATAAAATGTATGCAGACCGTACCACTACCTCAAAGAGATAGAGAGGTTTCCGAAATATCCTCATCTCAAAAATCATACCTAAAAGCAAAAAATACTAGATATGAAACCAAACAACTAGAAAAATTGCTTCTTACTAAAAGAAGAGGAGAAGACATCTGTTCGCCTGGTTTAGTAGGTGTTTCCCATTTCAGTTCTTTTTTGAGGTGTTATGTTCTTGTTTGCTAATATTTGGGCTGCAGTCAGGTTTGATCGTATGATTTTGATTTTGATTTAGCCTGACCTAATTACTTGGAGAGGCTGGGTAAGATATAACAGCCGAGGGAAATTTATCCCTTATTAAGTAGTACGACCAGCATTCGTATTAAATTGCTCATTAGTTTGCTTCTGGTTTACCTGTAGGAACTCACATATGATTACGGCTATGTCCTGGATAGTGTTATGGATCGTGAGGGGAAGGTCAAACAAATGGCTTGCTACTGTGGAGCGGCTGATTGTCGTAAACGCTTGTTTTAATGGGATGCGTAACCATTCTTTAGGTTATCTTCAGCATACATTACACTTTTTGTGTTTCTCTATGCTGATTTCTCATCATCTGTAATTCTGCGTAGCAGTTACCAACGTTGATATAGCACTTCAGGTGTTATATATTCTATTCCCCAATGAGAAAGAGTTCATTTGATTTCACATTGATTGTGAATGTGCGTGCTTTTGTTAAATATATATTACAAGGATCCTGTGACTCAGTTCCAATTTGATTCTGTCTTATCCATTACCTAATCTGAAGAGATGGATGAGAAGTTCTCAAGTTAGCAAAATAATATCTACTGTCACTAAAGATATTGAGTTTGTTTTGGGATTGCACACATGAACCTGTTTAGTGCCAAAGATGTGGCATCATTTTAGTGTTCATAGTGGTGAAATCTCAACTAATTAGTCTTTGTACATAATAGTTATGTATTAAGAATAAGTAATGATGGTTCCTCAGAAACTGCATTAAGACTGGTTCTTCTCATTCACCTCCTCATGTTGTATTAGCGTACGCAGGTAGGAAGATATGGCACAACACAACAGACAAATTCTTTCAAACTTAATTGTCACGTCAGATGTTGCAGTCGCTTTTATTTATCATAATTCCGCTAGTTTTGTGTATTCTGCGGCACCTTCTCTGAGGGTGGTCAGGTGATTCCTGGAGAATAAAGGAAGTTCATATGGAAATTCCGTAGTTGGAGACGTATAGGCGGTCCGTAGGCTGCTGCTTCTCCTTTTTCAAACTCGTCTTCCTCTTCCTGGTATATATTACTATGGGTTAAAAAAGAAAGACCGACGAAAAGAAGGATTTGCAATCTAAACCAACGTAGGCAGAACCAAATTCAAGGCTCATCGATACCCCTTGGGATATATATGTTTAGAATAATTTTTTATTATATATAATAGATGTTGAATCCTTTGATTAATTCATGTGTCTGTTTCTTGACTCTGGCACTAAATACATGAATGAATAATTGATTCATCATTTGGTTCTTGGCTGTGAGTTGTTCTAGATTAGACTAAAGCTCTTAGGGGAATCTAGAGTTTGGTGTGGCTTCGCGAAGAAGTTGTTGATGTATGGAGGGGGTAGGGATTGGAAATCAAGCTCTCTGCCCCATTCCCTTTTCGGCAATATTGTCATCCGAAGACCTTGTCCACGGGCACTATGAAAACCATCGTGACTTTGGTTAATACAAACGGTTCAGAGTTGAGGAAGTAAGATGGGCTATTAGTAGGATGAAGAGGGGGAGGGCGATAGGGCCCGATGAGATTCCGGTAGAATTTTGGAAGAACATGGTCAAGGATGGCATTGAATGATTGACTAGACTGTTCAATGCTATTATGAAGATTGCCAAGATGCCTGATGAATGGAGGAGTACAATGGTTCCATTGTACAAGAATAAGGGAGATATTCAAAACTTTAACAATTACAGGGGTATCAAGTTGTTAAGCCACACTATGAAGGTCTGGGAGAGAGTTGTGGAGACGAGAGTGCGAAGAGTAGTGTCTTTCTCAGAGAATCAGTTTGGATTCATGCCGGGACGGTCGACTACTGAAGCAATTCATCTTGTTCGGAGGTTAGTGGAGAAATATAGTGAAATAAAGAAGGACCTTCATATGGTGTTCATTGATCTCGAGAAGGCTTATGACAAAGTCCCAAGGGATGTCTTATGGAGGTGTCTAAAGGTGAAAGGTGTCCTAGTAGCTCATATCAGGGCGATTAAGGACATGTACGATGGAGCCAAAACTCGGGTAAGAACGGTGGGAGGAGACTCAGAGTATTTCTCTGTTGAGATGGGACTCCACCAAGAATCTGTGTTGAGTCCTTTCTTATTTGCCTTGGTGATGGATGAGTTGACACGATCTATCCAATAAGAGGTACCATGGTGTATGCTATTTGCAGATGACATAGTACTGATTGATGAGACTCGGACAAAAGTTAGTGATAGGTTGGAGGCCTGGAGACACGCCTTGGAGTCCAAAGGATTCAAATTGAACAGGACCAAAACTGAATACTTGGAGTGCAAATTCAGTGTTGAGAGGGATGAAGTGAACTTTGATGTCAAGCTTGCCACTCAACTTATCCCGAAGAAGGAAAACTTTAAGTATCTGGGGTCCATCATCCATAGTAGTGACGATATCGACGATGATGTCACACATCGTATTGGGGCAACATGGACTAAATGGATGCTTGCCTCTAGAGTATTTTGTGACAAGAAGATACCACCTAAACTCATAGGTAAGTTTTACAGAGTGATGGTTACACCAACGTTACTGTATGGAGTGGAGTGTTGGCCAATTAAAAATGCACATGTTCAGAAGATGCATGTCGCAGAGATGAGGATGCTGAGATGGATGTGTGGTCACACCAGGAGTGACAAGGTTAGGAATGAGACCATTCGGGAGTAGCTAAAGATGGCCTCGGTGGACGAAAAGATGAGGAAAGCGAGACTGCAATGGTTTGGACATGTGTAGAGAAAGAGTACCGACGCTCCTGTTAGGAGGTGCGAGAGGTTGGTTTTGGGAGATTCTCAAAGGGGTAAAGGTAGACCGAAGAAGTACTGGGGGGAGGTGATTAGACATGATATGACGAAAGTTGATCTCACTGAGGACATGACCTTAGATAAAAAGAAGTGGAGGTCGCGAATTAGAGGAGCAGGCTAATGGTAGGGTTAGATGTTTTTTTATCATGTGCTCACATTATCTGTCGTATTATGTGTTAGCTTTTATCTCATTATTAGTCGCTCTTTCTGTTCCCTTCTCTTCCTTTTTGTCATATCTAGTTCTTTCTGCTTACGGGTCTTGCGATGAGGGTTCCTAGGAAACAGTCTCTCTACTTCTGTTATAGTGGTAAGGTCTGCTTACATTCTACCCTCCCAAAACCCTACTTGTGGAATTTTACTGAGTATATTGCTGTTGTTATTGTTGTTGTTGTTGTCAGGTGATTCTTTCCCCAGTATCATTATCTAGTTCCAACATGCATCTCTAATCTGCTCTCCATCTTATTCTTCAAATATAGAGAATAGATAATAATCGGAGACAACCAACTTCAGTTGAATTTTCTAAAAAAAAATCATTCTCCCTTCCCAATTTTCTAAAAAGACAAATTAAGGCTAATATAAAACTTTTCAATTCAAGTGTCATCGACGAGTATGTTATACGCACCTTATGTATTTGACTGTGAAAAAAGTACCACGATGAAACAACGTGGTGTGATATAAAGTGTCTAAAATGACAAAGCCTAAGTGAGATTTAGTGTCAACTATAGGTAGCCAACAATGGATTTCGTCTTTTTATTTGACTCATTTACTTAAATAATATATTATATAACATTAATTACGAATTTTAGGACAAGTTTTACTCTTACTTGAAATAACTATATTTTTTTAGCCGAAATAGCCAAAAAGGAATGCTTCATTTCTCTCTCTTCCATTAATTTTTATTACATTTCTTTTTCTTCCATCAATTTTTTCTCTTCTTCCATTAATTTCTACAATATTTCTCTTTCTTTCATCAATTTTTACTATTTTTGCTCTCTCTTGATAAATTTGCAATGGCTCCAACTTCTATCATTTTTTGCAACTTTTTTTCTCTCCTAGTAAATTTTAATTGGATTCAACCTCCATCACGAAATCATTTATGTGTTAAATTTGTATTATATGAATAAATATATGATGACTTTATAACACAATTTTGATATATTAACATATAAATTAATTTAAATAGTTCTTGAATGGATGAAATTCGAGTATAATATTTTTTAACATTATTAATTTAAAAAATATATAAACGACAGTGGTAATATATTTTGAATTCAATATATTAAACATATTATATGCATGTATCAATGCATGCGTGCAATACATTTTTATTACAATAATATATTTTAGCACTATTAATAAGAGAAAAATAAAACATAATTATAATACATTTTGAATTCAACATAGTATTGGCATGTTTCAATGCATGTAAATAATATAACCAATTCTTTTTTCAAAAATAAATGTTTCATAAGTATTACACGTTAATTTAAATATTTTAGTACTATTTAACTTAATTTATATTATAAAAAAGGTATTATATTTGTTAGAACAAAAATAGTCGAATGTACAAAAATTGATAATATTAAATTAAAATTGTATTATAAATATCGTTCATATTTCATACAATTTTGATACAGCTGTAATATAATTTTTCAGAGTTTCATCTCCTCTTCTTCAATGAATCACCACCACCATACCATCATTGGACTGCCAATAGCTCCAACCAACCAAACATAAGTTATCACGCAATTCACCCAAGCACAAAAAACCATCAAACTTTTTTTTTCAATTTTTTTGTTGCATTCATCTCCACCTTCACCGTACACAACAAGTCTGAAATTAGAGAAGAAAACACTTATAAGAATCATGAACAACTGTAGAAACAGAAAATAATTAAAAAAATTACAAATTTTATTAAAAATTACGTCACTAGAAAGAAAAATACAAGTTGAAGAAGAAGTAAATAAGATTTTTGACAATCCGAGAGAATACCTTCATTGAAAATCCTTCGTTCAGAGAAAATGGTCTTTGTTGGTTCAAAAAGGAACAAATGATTTTCTTTTGCTTAAATGAAAGGGTTCCTTTGGCTATTAAGTAAATAATTATGTCATGAACTATAATAAATTATAAGTAGCATTAAAAACTAAAATTACAACAATAAAATGTATGTAAAAATTCTTTTTTATTTTCATATTTGCTAATATAAAACTTTTTTCTTCCAAATAACCACCTTATATAATCTTCATGTAAAGTAAAATTCTATTTTTTTTCAAAATTTTTATTTAATATAAAATTATATTTATTCCAAATAATATAAATTATAAGAAAATATACTATACATATTTAATGGATAATTTTAATAAAAGTGAAATCAATGATAAAATTACTTTACATAATAAATATTATATGTAAATTCGGCTGAAAATAATATGCTTGTCAATAATATGTTTTTAGATGTTATATTACATTAAAAAGTAATTAAATAATATTAATAATTGAATTAATGATCTTATATAATATAAATAATATTAATATTCATTCTAAGTTACATATTAAAAACAACATTTTTAAAAAATGTAAAAAAAAAATTACTTAGAACGAAAATAATATACTTGTCAATAATATATTCTTAATACATTAGAAAATAATCGATAGACTCATATATTGAAAATAGTGTTAAAAGAATTTAAAAGTGAAATAGAAATTACAGAAAAATGTAGTGTAGTTGGAGGGTCTGCTCTCTTTTCTACCATCGAAATATAAAGAATATTAACATAGAGTGTGGTTGGAATGATGTTGCGGAAAAAAATTTAAAATTCTTTTAGTCAACGCCACTTAAACTCTATAATATTAATTTGTTTATATGTATTTGTTTTACACTTAATGTGATTGTATATATATAACTTATTTTAGATACATGACTTACCACACAAATATATATAACTTAGTTTCGATTAGGAATTTAAAATTATCTTAATCAACAACACTTATAATTTACGACGTTAATATTAATCTTATACTTGATTTACCAGCATCCAAAATTCTTATATAGAATTTATTTCAAATAAAAATTTAAAATTATTTAATTGAAACAATTTAAAAGAACAATTTTTTCATGAGTAAATATTGGGCTAGTGCGACATACAAAGTTTTTCTACTAGTATATACACTACGGGTTGAGTTGTGTGCTTGCATCCCCTTTTAACATTTTTTTATTTTAGTTTATTTGTCTTATTTTTTTGGACCCCTTTTAATATTTTTTTCATTTTAAGTTATATGTCTTACCTTTTTTTTAAAAAAAGTTGTTACATATAAAAGATTATATTAAAATTTTATAAATTACAATAATTAATAATTTAAAATAATTAATTATATATTTAAAAGTTACTTAAAAGGAATATAATATATAAAAATTTTGATTGACACTCAAAATTTTAGCAATGTCATATAAAATGTGGCAAGAGGAATAACATATAATTTTTTCAAAATAATATAAATATCATTCACTTTTCTCTAATATAATCTAATTGGATTTTGATCAACATAAATAAATTTTCCTCGTTCAAAGTACATTTTAAAGACGCCACAAATATTTCTTCGGTGGAATTCAAATCTGTATTACAAAATTAAGCATTTTTCCTAAAGATTAAATGCTTCATTATTCGAAATCACAGAAGTAAACTATAATATTATTTATTTTATCGTATGAATAACTACATACACGTTTGTAGATTGACATTTTTTTGTGTGCTGAAATATAAAAGAATTGGGTCATCCACAAAACACTTTATTGTTGTTATATAAATTATTGCTATTGGTCATTATTAAAGTTAAAAATGCTTTAAAGTTCATACATCAAGGATTTATGATCAATAGTGAAAAAGAAATGCAATGTCAACCTATAAGGGATGGTTTGAATAAGTATAATGTTAAATATAGTGTATCAATAATATTTGTATTTGTTATATATGTATAATCATGAAGAGATATTTTGTATGTATTACTTTGGTGTATTAAAAATAGTAAGGTTTGTATTTTTTAAAAATATTTATTTACAAATCTACCTCTACAAATATAATAGAAAATATGTTTTAAAAAAATTTTGAGGGACAATTGGATCTTTAACCACGTTAATACATATATTAAGAGGGTGTTTAGATTAGCTTAAAATCTGGTCAAATATATTTTAAACTCTTTGTAGCTTTTGAAAGTGTTTGACAAATCTTAAACGAACTTAAAACAAATTAAAAATAATTTAAAATAATTCAAAAGTTAGAAGTTGGTCTCCCCCAACTTTTGTCTTTTTAGCTTAAAAGTTATTTATATTTGATCAACAAATGTACTTTTTTATCCCTAATATTTTTTTATTTTTTATATTATATTGCTCCCACTTTTATTTTATTTTTTCCTTTCATTTATTTTTAAAATTTGGCTCTTTCTTTCTTTTCTTCCCCTTCTCTTTCCTTCTTCCTGGTTTTTCTTTTCTTCCATTTTTTTCTTCTTTTTCTTGTTCTTTCTTTTTTTTTTCTAAATTATTTTCTCCTTATTTTATTTTTTTTATAAATTATTTATATTAAAGAAGAAATATAACCATTACTTATTACAAATATAATTAAAAAAAGACACAACACATAAATTGGACTCTTAACTTAAAATGAAATTTTAAGTTGAAACTCAAACTTTCAAAGTGCTCAAATAGGCACTCCAATTTACCTGTTTTTTATAAAGTAAACACAAGGCGTTGACATGGCAAAGCATGTGTTACACACAAAAAGGGGCGTGTGAGTGTTATTTTTTTAAAGATTTCAAGAGTATAAAAGTCTTGAATTGTCATTTTTACCCCTACTACATCCTTTTATATATAAACTATTATTTTTCAAATTAAAATACATTTTTTTCTTCTTTCTAGTACTAATCTTCAAAAAATAATTTTCTAATTTTTTTTCCTCTTTTGACAGGTGGGAGGGTAAAGGTCGGGGGTTAGAGGTGGGGGATGGATAAGGCTCAAGGTGGAGTAAAAATGAAAATTTTTAAAATTTGAATTTTTGTAAAATTAAAATTTTTAACATTTGAATTTTTGTAAAATTAAAATTTTTAACATTTGAATTTTTGTAAAATTAAAATTTTTAACATTTGAATTT
>JAOTQR010000045.1:28173882-28195702 GCA_025774065.1 Solanum ossicruentum | reverse complement strand
TATTGCAGATGAGTAATCTCCAGTTCTTGTGTGTTGGAATTGTCCACCTGAAAGCCTCTTATCCAACCCCTCCTTTTGGCTGTTTGCATTAAGTTGTTCAGGCCTTCCATTGCAAGAATAAACAGAAAAGGAGATAGTGGGTCTCCCTGTCTGAGTCCTCTTTGAGAGAGGAAAAAACCACAATGATTTCTGTTGACTAGGATAGAAAATCTCACAGCGCTAATACAAGATCTCACCAGCTGATCCACTTTGCTCCAAAGCCCATCTTTTTAAGCATCACCAACAGAAATTCCCAACTTAGATGATCATAGGCCTTCTGAATATCAAGCTTACATAGAATTCCAGGTAACGTACTCCTCTATCTAGATTCTACACATTCATTTGCAATCAAAACTGCATCCATTATTTGTCTTCCCTTATTGAATGTCATTTGTTGTCTGTCAACCAGCTTGTGTATGACCACCTTCATTCTTTCTGCCAACATTTTTGCCATGATCTTGTATAACCCTCCGATGAGACTGATTGGTCTGAAATCTGTAAGCTCCGTAGCTCCTACCTTCTTTGGAATTAAAGCTACAAAGGTGGCATTAAGACTCTTTTCAAAGGTTTTAGACCTGTGAAAATTTTGCAATGTTTCCACTAAATCCACTTTAATGATTTCCCAGCAGTGACAAAAGAAAGCCATGGTGAATCCATCAGGCCATGGAGCCTTGTCAGCTGCACAAGCTCTTATGATGTTCAGGATCTCCTCTTGTTCAAAGGGTTCTGGAGTAAGTTGTTCTCTTCTTCAGAAATCACCAGACTGTTATGCATCTCTAGGAATAGTCTCCATTCTTCAGGTTCAGAGTAGAGATTCTGATAGTACACCCAACTCTTCCCCTCTCAATATCAGTTTGGGTATTATATTCACCCTTCTGTGAGCATTTGCAGTTCTATGGAAAAAAGCAGTGTTTCTGTCACCCTGTTTCAGCCATAGTGCTGTAGACTTTTGTCTCCAGGCAGTTTCTTCTTTTTTTGCAATATCTTCAAACTCCATGTTAAGAGTTAATCTGGAAGCAATCTCTCCAGGATCTAACTCCCTCTGTTCCTGTATCACCTCTAGCTCAACTAACTGATTAAACACGTGTTGCTTTTGCATCCCCAGGTTCCCTTGTGAAGTCTTGCTCCATTCCTTTAGTTTGGCTTTCGGGGCTTTGAGTTTCCAGCCAATACAAAGTCTGCTTTTCCCCTGAAATTGAAAGAGTTCCACGAATCTCTGACTTTGTGATAAAAGCCCTCTACATCTAGCCACCAATTTTCAAATTTAAAGTAGGATTTAGTGCTTTCCCATGCACCACATTGCAACATAATGGGGCAATGATCAGAAGTCACTCTGTGCAAAACATTCTGTCTTATGTTTCGAAAATTTGCTTCCCATTCTTCTGAAAAGAGGAGCCTGTCAAGTCTAGCTGTTGCTGTGTGTCTATCACCTTTTTTCCATGTGTATTTGCCCCCACAAAGATCAGGATCCACCAGCTCCATATCCTCTAGAAATTCTGAGAACTCAGTCATGCTTCTACTGATCCTGCTGCAGTTTTTCTTCTCCGAAGGATGTCTCACAGTATTAAAATCCCCACAGAGAACCCACGGACCTGAGAACAGTCCCCTGGCAGCCCCTATCTCCCACCAAGTTTCTACCCTTTGTTCCCTGCTGTTAGGAGCATAAGTACTGGTTATATGCCAATTGAAGTCTTGATTCAGTCCCTTAAGAGAGCAGGTGACTAAATAATTCCCCATAGAGCTCACTTCTCCTTCCCAGTCCCTTTTGTCCAAACACCTCCAAAACTAAAAAAGTGTTTAAAAGCCAAAAACACTTAAAAATAGGCTAATCCAAATACCCTCTTTACTCCTTAGGAAGGGTGATAGAGGTCTTTGTAAGCAATGCCCTTCTAAGTGAGAATCTTACATCCAACACAAGCTCTTGGCTATGGATTTGGACCCAACCAACCAAAAGATTTGATTCAGTACTTCGTAAGCAATGCAATTCTGGCTGAGAATCTTACAATGCAACATAAGCTCTTGGCTATGGACTTGAACCCATCAACCAAAAAAGTTGATTCCGAACTTCATTCTCAAAGGAGCTGGACTTTTGACGGGCCAACCCTTTATGATGCACTGCTTTACCCAGAAAGGTAAATGAGCTTTGCTCCTTCGTGCGCTAGGTGCTCATATGGTTTGCAAGAAGAAAAAATGGCACGAGATGATAAAGCAATGTTCTCAGTGAACAACCCAAACAAAAAAATCAAAAGAATACAGTTGAAATTGAATGACTAAGTTGTTTTGTTTGGAAAATTGTGTAGCTTTGCATTATAATGGGTAGATGCTGGAAATTGAAGAATGTCTTTCGCTGATGCAATTATTTGTTACATTGCTAATTGATTCAAAGTGTTGGCTAAAACATAAGGGACTTTTTTGTTTATCTTCAAACATTTTGTGGCAGTGCATTTTTCCCTCTTTGGGCCATGAGCCACTTGAAATTTTAATGACTTGTCAGGAATATGAATTTTCATTATAAAAAATGTATGCTTGATTGTAAAAGAAGCCCTACTATTATTTCATCTCATTGTAGAATATGAATTTTCATAAGCTGGTGAGGAATCTGATGCTTTATGACATCAAATTCATTTGAAGAGAAAATGACAGACCTTCATTATTTATCGCAGAAAATCCGGAATCCAGTCTATCTTTTCCAAGGTATCGTATTACGCAGAGGTGCCAAAGGAACTGGCATGAAATCAATAGAATTAGCCCTTTCCATGTGCGATATTGTTGACATTTATGGTTTCACTGTTGATCCTGGTTACACAGAATGGTAATGTTCTATGATGCTCCTCTTCTCCAATGTTACTAAAGCTTTTACTGGTCAACCAAATGAATGCACATTTGAAAAACTCAGTCTCAAGTTTTCTCTTTGCAACTCTATCCAATGTTGAAATATTACCATCTTTCTGGAATATTCAACACTCCCACTTGAATTCCTTCTTCTACTTTACTGTCTTTCTTAACTTTTGCATGCTATTTCATATCTAATGACCATTAAACATTATGTGGCTTTCGGAAAACTTTGTTGTATAGGACTCGATACTTCTCTACGCCAAGGAAAGGGCACAACCCACTCCAAGGGAGGGCATATTACCAACTCTTAGAATGCCTTGGAGTAAGGACAGCAGATTATTGCAGTTTAAGTTCATTTGTTGTTTGATGCTCTCACTAAGATTTTATATTTTAGGTCATACGAATCCATTCTCCTATGCGAGCAAAGAGAAAGCAAGACTGGTCTGATGTACCTAGTCGAGAAATGATAAATAATGCTCACAGAGCTGCATTGCGTCTGAAAAAGAAGGAAGCCGGGCAAGAGGGAGAATTGGGACAATTTGTTAACTGTAAAGTATGGGGCAAATCAGGCCCCTATGGCACTGGGCCTGTATCTGGTTCCACAGATATGACGGATACCAGAAAGCAATCAAATTACAATCGATGGGAAATCATGCCTTTTGGGAGCTTGAGGGAGGATGCGCAGAAGCACTATGTGCAGATGGAAGGTGTGTCTTTGTACAAGATGGATGGGAATAAGCTGGATGATCTAGTCTGCGTGAGACATCCCCTGAAATCCGAGGCATGAAATAATTGCACGACATTATGGATATTAGTATTTTACATGCACGCACAAATACAAGGGAACCAAGTGATTTGTGTTCAACAGACGTCAAGCAAGTGTAAATTAGCAACAGCCACCACACGAAGCTCAGATCTTATTGGGAGGTGCACTGCAAAATTGAGTTAAATACACTTGATGACCTGAGGAAAGAAGGGACCATATTCTTGCCTTGCCTTCTATCAAAATTACCCAACTAGAGAAATTTCATGTTCCATATATTTTTACATGAACGATGCATCTGTTGCTTTTGTAAAATGTGATTTTAAACTGTCATGAAGATGGAGGGTTTGGTACATGTCTTTTCTATTTCGCACTGTAATCACTTATCATTTATCATCATTTATATATATAAAAGAGAATTGGCAGCCCACTTATGGCGCCATCAGATTGCAACAATTTTTAAAAATTAATATAGTTATAACTCTACCCTTCCCTTGCCTTCTGTAGCACGCTTCACCCCTCACCCTGTTGGGCCTCCTTTTATGAATTCTCCCAAAAACTTTTGCCTCTGTTCCGTTATCTTCTTCTTCTTCTCTGTGTCCTGCCAACAACACTCCTTACAAATACAACTTCAAATTCCTCTTGCCGTCCACAAATCTCTTCTGACAATTAGATTCTTTTTTGCAGCGTACATAAATTACCATTAGCATCTATATTTTTTTTTGTTTCCAGCGTATGTTCTCCCAGTTGACAACATTATCAGACAATCAGATTTAATCCCCCAACCTCACCGCACAGCAAAAGCAAAAGAATCACTTACGCCGCTGCCTATAAGATGTTTGACAAATTGGTCCATAGAGAAATCTTGAACACCTTTGACGCTGCCTATAAGGTGTTGGACGAATTAGTCCATAGAGAAATCTTGAACTCATTTCAGAAGTGTAGGTGACTGATCCTGTAAGAGTGCTTCTTCGAAACTAAGAATTCCGAGGACATAAAATTTTGATCCTCCCGCTGCTAGAATGGAAGGTGGTTGATGACTTTCTGTTGATTTTAAGAATTCCTTGGATATATTTGGAGGACATAAAATTTTGATCCTCTTGCTGCCAGAATGGAAGGTGGTTGATTACTTTCTGTTGGTTTTAGTTTTACAATAATTATTTTTTTTTGTGTGACGAGTTGATCCTTTTGCTTTAACCTCATTATGTGCAATTTGTATTCTTGGAGAGGAGGTTTCTCAAGAATTGAGCGATGGACTAGAATTCATGTTACAGGTAGGAATATCTTATATCATGGCTTGATATTGCAGATGGTACGGAGAAGAAATGCATCCTTTTTGATTGTACGTGATTATATTTTTACAATTGACAAACTGCTGATTAAGTGAGCGTAACAAGATGGTAGAGGAATTGAGGAACTAAAAAAACGAGATATGATTAGGGAAAAATATATTTGTCTCTAGACATTTAAAATAGAGGAAGACAATGAATTTGAGGAAAATAAAAGTGCTTTACAGGTGAAGATAGCAAATATTTGCAGTGTTCAAGCCTCAACTGTAATATTCTCTCCAATTTATATCAATATGTAATATCTCTTTACATGTAAGTCTTTCCCCCCTATCAAATGATATTGTTTGATCATATTTGAGAAGTATGAAAATAGTCGGTGCTTCAGCGCAAAAATAATGCTGGAAGAGTACCAATTTGTAAGGAGAGTGTTTAACTGATATTGTGGAGATAGGGCAAGGCATTCAAATACACATTAGATTATACATCACAAAGATTCTTACATTTTAATTGTATTGAATCTATTGATGGAAACAAAAACAACGAAAAAGTCTTTTCACGAGAGAATTAATGCCATCGACAATTTGAATAAGAGGACTTGCTGCCTCCCTTTGTTAAGGTCCATCCAATAATAGAGTGAGAAATAAGGTATCTGTTCTTCCACTTTTGTTTCTGAACCTACCTTCCCGTCGTCTTTCCTCCATTTTCAGATCTCTGGGTTTTTTTTAAGATCTCACCAATTCCGACACATGATTGCATTCATGCTTCTAAACCAACTCTGGTGATTGCAGATCGAGAATAGAAAGAAAAAAAAAAGAAGAGAAAAATGGCTGCTGGTGCTGCAGGAGGTTTCATCACTCGAGCATGGGAATCAACGCTCAAAAAGTGTTCCAATAAGAAGTATTCGACTCTCCATGCAGCTATCCAATCTTACTTTGGTTTGTATCTTCCTTTGCTTTTACTTGATTTCATTTCAGATTTTTAAATTAATGTTTGAATTTGGAAGTAGCTTCAGGTCTTTGGTGATTAAATGGAAAATGGAGAGGAACTATGGATAGCCTGCAATCATCTGTGAAAGTTGGGCGCATGATTAGAAAAGTCCAATTAGACTCCTTGTAGGATGGGTTCCTACGGAGACTATTATACCAATTTTAGAATATATATATATAGAGAGAGTTTTACCTCTAAATTTGCCCCTGCCTGCAATTGACAGTAGAAGAATATCCAATTTAAATGGAATGATAACTGTACACCAATAAATCGAGCTCCCTCTCTGTGGATATGGAATCACCACTACTAAATGTATAACCCCTTGATAGGAAATGATAAATTGGCTGAACATCTTTAGTTACTTTGTATTATAGCCTAAACCTGACGTTTTCTCTTATCGATTGTTTCCAGTTTGAAACACTTAACCATTTAGTTTTGAACTCCGAAGAGTACCTGGGTATTTAGAAAACTTAACAGACGCCTCCCTTATATCAAACACGTCCTTTTCCCGATTAATTACACCTTTCTTCTTATTCAAATTTTCGCTGTTTTTTCCCTCTGAGCCTAATCTAATTCTCTATCTACTTAGGAGTATGTGTAGGAGAAATGTGAGAAGATGTTGTCTGTTTGGAAATGAATATATCACCATGTAAACATGCTTCTCTGTTATACCTCAATTTGATTAATTTGCAACAAAGTGCATATCGAAATTGCTTTTTGTTAATATATACTATTAAACCTTGAACATTTCCTAGCAAAGTTCTTAGTTTCGCCACTTATTAAGAGTTGTTTTTATTTCAGAAGAGTAATGAAGGGACAGAGAGTAGGAGAATATGTTCAAAAGAATGCACCAGCTTTCTGTCATGTCGACGTTGTTGGTGAAGAAGGCAAAAAGATTACGAAAGGTCAACTGGTGCAGCTAAAAGGGAATGGCAATCCTTCTCCAGGTGTGCATAGCCGGAGTCAGCCGGTGATTGCTAAACAATCTAACAGGAATTTATTTGAATGGATGTGTTTTTCTCCCATGCAAAGTGAGTGAGGCCGATTCAAGTTTTGAACGAAGTTGGAAGGCTATTGAACCTACTAATCATTTGATGGGTTCAAAATTTTTATATTTGTACATATTTAATAGGTTTGGACATGTGCATAGAAGGAATACCGATGTTCCTGTTAGGAGGTGCGAGAGATTGGTTTTGGGAGATACTCGGATGGATAGAGGTAAACCGAAGAAGTAATGGGGAGAGGTGATTAGACAAGATATGACAGAACTTAATAGAGGTAAACCGAAGAAGTAATGGGGAGAGGTGATTAGACAAGATATAACAGAACTTAATCTCACTGATGACATGATCTTAGATAGAAAGAAGTGGAGGTCGCGAATTAGAATAACAGGCTGATGGTAGGATTAGGTGTTTTTTTTTTCATGTGTTTGCATTGTTTTACATGTTAATTTTATTTTCTGTACATACTGTCATGTGCTATTCATTTCTCTCTATTCATTTCTCTCTTTCTGCTCCCTTGTCATGCGTTATTCATTAGTACTCTCTCTTTCTGCTCCCTTCCACTCCTTTTGTCATATCTAGTTCTTTCTGTTTATGAGATGAGAATTCTAGTTATATGATAATCATAAGGTTTGCCTACATTCAATACTCCCTAGACCCCACTTGTATGATTTTAAGAATTCTAACTTAATACGTAACTAAAACTACTGTAGTACATCCATCCTGTGCTTTCTGGTACTTGTATAAAATTAAGTCTAGACAGCAAAAATGGAACAGGTTTAAGTAGATCACTACTACATTATATTACATATATAGTGATCTACTACATTATATTACATATATAGTTTAAACTCCAACTTTGAAGAGAGTATACATTGAAAATTGATATGTAAAATATATTGCAAATCAATGAAGTTCATGTTAAAGTCTTTGAGTATACATGGAAAATAGATATGTAAAATATAATTCAAATCAATGTAGCCCATGTTAAAGTTTTGATAGAGATTTTTAATTGATGGAGCCTTTTTTTAGTTTCCATACAATAATGTTTATGTACCATCATATATGGGCGCTTTAATTAATTATAATGCGGATAACATGAAAGGAAAAAATTCCAAAACTTGAAACGAAAAAACTAGTAGAATGATCTATGAGCTAGACTTGTTCTTGTTTCCGGGGTTAAGAACATCGTCCGAAACAACCTTGAGGAGCTTCCTCTGCTTGGATTTGGCAATCTTTTTGAGCGTCTTTGGGTTGGTAATCTTCTGAACCTTGGTCCCAGACCTGAGAATGTTTTCCTGCTTCTTCTTCTCTCTTTCCTCCCTCTGCTTCCGCTTCTCCACCTTGTTCAGTCTTATCTCTTCCTTGAGCTCATTCATTCTCTCCTTGTAAGCCTTCTTTATCCCCTTCTCTTTCATCCTCTGCTCCAATGACTTCCCCTTCACGCTCACCTTCGTCGCCGACGATCTGTGTTTCCGCGGCTGTTTCCAATTCCTTCCCGATACTCTACCTGCGATCACCCCATCGTACGTCGGCCTTCCCAGTACCGGCTTATTTGGGTCCTCCTCAGATGGAACTGCATGTCTCTTCGATGCAGGAGTTGGAATCTCCTCTACTTCCATGGCCTCTTCACCATTACCTCCTCCTTTCTCTGCTCTCTTCCGTTTGTACGTTTTTCCTCCGAACCCTTCGTCCAAGCACCGAAAATCCACAGTACATGCCATTGTTGCTTCTAAAGCTCCGCTGTTTCCTCTCCGTCTTATCTATAGCACGCAACGCAAACCCTAATAAGCACTTTCCTTTTCTTTGGGCCGGCGAAAATTTGTATGGGCCGACGGGCAATTTTTTAATGAGAAGTAAAATGAAATTGGGTGGACAAGCCACTCTTATTTTATTTTCGCACGAAGCAATTGGCAAATAGCGCTTTCTAACAGTATTTGGATATATATATTTGTTATCAAAGATTGTTACTACAACTATTAGGAGCCTCGATCTAAGGTTATTGCACAATCTAAGAGGAAAAATGAGAGCAGGTGTTTGAACAAACACATAATAGTAGATCTTAATCATAGTATGTAACACGTATCTTTTGAGGTGTAATCGTAATTGCAGATGGAGTTTTTAAGTATTTATATGAACATGATCCGATTATGTAGTTTTCTCTTGTGTAACTCGAAATTTATGTGGTAAATTTCTGTGGAAAAATCGACAAATTTATAGGTTTATTGATGGAATAAGACAAAAATTTTAGAATCTAAAACTCTTTCAAAAATTTGTTAGGTCTTCCCTCTTCGTAAAGAAATCAAATTTCATTAATTTGTCAAGTGTTCGAGCACTGTAGTTCAACATATTCAATATAGTTTTATACAATAAAATTTGAAAAAGACAAAGTGTATGCGAACATTATCTTTACTTTGATAGTTAAAGGCTATTTTTGATTATCAGCAACTCAAAAAAATATTTATCATTTATAACAATAATAATTTTTTATGCTAAATACTTATGATACATTTATAATATAATTTTATATCTACAAAGAACTATTTACAAAACATGTATAATACAAGTTTTACAAAACATATATAATACATTTTCACATATTTTAATACACATATATATTATGTCATCTTACTAAATAAACCACAATATATTTTAAAACACTTAAAATATATTTATATTGAAATGCATATTAATTGATCTCATATATTTTCTTGTTGTTCAATGTTATGTATTATTTTTTTGTTGTCTTATTTTCTTACAATCATATTAAATATATATATTATTTTAAAATAGTTAATATCCTTTTCTTTTTAGAAATATCATCTTTTTATAATTAGAAATAATTTAATTTAACAATTATCTATTTTATATATATTTAAATCACAATATCACCAAAGAATGCCCCATATATTTATTATAACACGAAAGTAGAAGAAAAGGTAAGAGGGAGTAAAGAAAAATCAGGAGTATAAAAGGTAAAAAGGTAGAATGTTCATTGTAGGCGAAGGTTGCGCATTTACCCATCCATGGGAAGTGAGTGTCGTTGTTTGTTTGTTAAACAATAGACTTGTTTCCATCTTCCTCAGATCTCCCTCCCATTTTCACAAGCTTGAACCTCTTTGAACCCCCACAATCCGCATACCATCTCCTAGATCGGAAAGCAAAGATCCAGATGGGCGCTTCTCAGTCCGTGGAGGTACCGCCCTCCGAAGAAGAAGAAGACGAAGAAGAAGAAGATGCCCCCGATGAGACACGACGATTAGTCGGAGACGACGCTCTGCTCAAGAAGGTTTTGGAACAAGAACCAGAGATGTTGCCTTGCCACGCCTCCGCATCCCCTCTCTCACCTCAGCTATCCTCTTTCGGCACCCCGCGTTTGGGACCTTCTATCAAGGTCTGGGACCCTTATAATGTTCTCGCTCCACCACCCTCACTTCCTCATTTCCACCGCACATTCTCCTCCGATTCCGTCGATGACGATAGGACCCTCACCGACCTATATCTCATTAGTAATGCTGAATGTCATATGAATTTAAGGCCTGATTTGATTGCCGGACGATCCCCAGAGGCTGCACTCACCCCTAACGGAAAGCGCCAAGCTAGAGCTTTGGCTGTTTTTCTAAAGTCTCAAGGCATTCGTTTCAGTTCTGTCTATACATCCCCCTTGGATCGGGCACGAGCTACGGCCCTCTCTGTTTGTCAGGTATCACTATTAACATTTCTAGCCAGCTGCATCTTTCCTCTTCTACTTGGCAAGTTTTATACTTATCTGGTGATTGTGTATGGTCAAAGAAACCATTGGATTCTTTGGGTTTGGCTAGTTTCTGGTCTTTGATTGTCTAGCAGCCTTTCCCAAACAAGATCTTAAAGCTGACTTTTGTTTTCAGGTGTTCTAGTTAGTCCAACTTTTGAAGTACTTTGGGGATAAAAGTTGGGCCAGTTCCTTTAGTATAAATAATCAGTTTCATAGTGAAGGAAATCAGATACTATCTTTTAGATCAATCTTTCTGGGCTAGGTAGAGACGCACAGTACACCATACACTCATCCTTTATTACATTTCCGCACGGTGCTCGCAAAATACCAGTCTTGTTCTTAGTGTATCAACAAGAGGGACAGCAAGATTAGTACTTTTTTTTGTCTACAATGAAACATTTTACGCAATATTAATACTGCAAAGAAAAGTTGCATACTCGCATTTTAGTACCGCATAATTGGCTTCTCAACTTACTTGATGTGTCGAAAGCATTTACTGTCTTGACCTGTTGAGACAAAAAGTCCTACATTGGTGGTTAATGAGATGGGTGTACTCCTTATAAGGCTTAGGCAATCCTCCTCCCTTTGAGCTAGCTTTTGGGGTGTGAGTTAGGCCTAAAACCTAATTCATCATGGTAGGCGTGAGGTGGGGTGTTGAGATAAAAAGCCCCACATTGGTGGTTAATGATATGAGTGGACTCCTTATAAGATGGGTGGACTCCACAATCCTCCTCCCTTTGAGCTAAATTCATCATGACCACTAGCAAATCCACACTATGTACTGTCTTTCAAAGTAGTCGAGCCACAGTGTAATATCACATCCCCAAATTATACAAGGAATAACTTTAAGCAATAAGTTGCTGCCTCTTGTCGCTAGTTATGTGTTAAAAGACTTTCCCATTCATAGTGATGCATGCTATGATGTTCTGTATGGGGATTTCAACTGTAAGTAAAAAAACGGGATTGACAATGTTGCTGGGATTTAGGGTAACATGTTATCTGCATTTTGTGTTAAGGACTACTAAATTTCTTATTGAACGGATCTCTGTTAATTGTGCAGGAAATAAACTTTTCGGAGGAACGGATACAATCCTCTGATGCTTTACTGGAGATGAGTCAGGGGCATTGGGAGGGATGCCACCGCTCGGATATTTTTACACCTGAAACAACCAGCCTAATGGAAAAGTTCCAGCCTGATTTTTCAGCGCCATCTGGAGAGTCACTGAGGCAGGTGGAATTTCGGATGGTGCAATTCCTAACTGGAACTGTTATGACATTGCCTGAAAAATTCAGATCTGATTTCTCTCCACCTGATCAAAGTGAGAACCAGGGCTTCTCAAACCGTGGTTCTCATGCAGTTGTCAATTCAGTTCATGACCGAGATGGGCTGCCCTCTTTCTCGTCATCCCATTGGGATTTGCACCACAGGAACCGACAAGGACTTTCAAGGAAGAAGTCTGGAAAGAGTAGGCTTCAGATCGTGACCACTACTGGGGATCATGAGGCTGATGATGAGATGTCACCTCGAGAACCCATTAATCCTAACTCCATCCGTGATTTAAATGTGCAAATCACTACTAATGTTTCTCAATGCATTGGTATTTTTACACATTCAATCCCAATTAAGTGTCTTCTTACTGGCCTACTTGGCTGCAGTGCAATGATGTCAAGCAAGATATGCATAGATGATTCTTCAGTTACCGTGCTACAACATTCCTGGAAAATGGGATGGCAGATCAAGAGAATGAACGATACTGCACATCTTAGGCTTCTCTAGTAAATCATTCCATTGGACAGCTGAGATTACTGAGCAATTTTCAAATATTTCGGCTCAATTATGGATTTTTTCAAAGCGTTGTATTCAACAATTAGAGTCAGATCAGGGAGTTTCTCAATTTCTTTGGAAAATTAATTCCCACTTGTACAACTGCATTGTGATACAGAATTGGAGAACCACGGCTGTGGATTATTGTTTCAATTTGTAGCATTTTGAATTTTTGATATTGTAGGGCACTTCTGGTGTGGGTTAATTTATACTAATAAGCTGTTGAGGAAATGAGGCTGACTTTGATCTTTTCCATTTTTCTTACTAATAACTCAGCGATATTCTTTCTAAGGTATAAAGGTTAATGCTCAAACCCCCAGACGTTTAAAACTAAATTCTGCAAATAGTAGTTGATGAATGAAGAAGACTAATTTGGGTTCACTCTCTTACCTCTCTACAAATCCCAACTTCGCCACGTTCTTCAATAGATACTTCGACAAATCCGATGTGTTCTCGTGGAACTCTATCATTGCCGACTTGGCTCGGAGCGGTGACCCCGTCGAAGCCCTTCGAGCTTTCTCTACCATGCGAAAGCTCTCTCTCAATCCAAACCGTTCTACTTTCCCCTGCGTTGTCAAATCCTGTTCCTCCCTTTCGGATCTCACTTCCGGCAAGCAGACCCACCAACAAGCTCTCATCTTTGGTTATGAAACCGACCTTTTTGTATCCTCCGCTCTCATTGATATGTACTCAAAGTGTGGCCAACTTGCTGATGCAAGAAAGCTGTTTGATCAAATTCCTCAAAAGAATGTTGTTTCATGGACCTCCATGATAATTGGCTACGTCCAAAATGACCTACCCCATGAAGCTATCTTGCTTTTTAAAGAGCTATTGGCAGGCCAGGAAGGAGAAGTAGTTTTTCTTGACTCAGTTGCCATGGTTTCTGTGCTCTCCGCTTGTTCTCATGTTTCAGGGAAGACCCTTACCCAAGGGCTCCATGGCTTTGTCATGAAAAGGGGATTCAATGAAGACATGGGAGTTGGGAATACATTAATTGATGCCTATGCTAAGTGTGGAGAGGTTGATTTGTCTAGGAAGATGTTCGATGTGATGCCTGAGAAGGACATCATTTCATGGAATACTATGATTGCAGTGTATGCCCAGCATGGACTTTCAGCTCAGGCAATGGAAATTTTTCGTTCCCTGGCATGGAATAGAGAGGTTGACTACAATGCTGTCACCTTGTCAGCTTTGCTGTTGGCTTGTGCACATTCAGGAGCACTTCAGGCTGGCAAGTGCATACATGATCAGGTACTTTCAAGACTAATCACTTTCACAAATGTGTGTTCTTTCTGACTCCTTATTTTCAACTGTATTGATGTTTCCAGTTGTCTAATTGACTTTGATCTCTTTAGGTTATAAAGATGAACCTAGAGGATAATGTATATGTGGGCACGTCCATGATTGACATGTACTGCAAATGTGGGAGACTAAGGATGGCAAGGAATGCTTTCAACAGGATGAAGGAAAAGAATGTGAAATCATGGTCTGCCTTGATTGCAGGTTATGGTATGCACGGAAGAGCCAGGGAAGCCCTTCAAGTGTTTTACGAGATGAACTCAGCTGGAGTTAAACCAAACTACATTACTTTTGTCTCTGTCTTAGCAGCTTGTAGCCATGCTGGGTTGCTGGATGAAGGATGGTATTGGTTTGAGGCTATGGAACCTAGATTTTGCGTACAACCAGGAGTGGAGCATTATGCTTGTATGGTTGATCTTCTTGGACGTGCTGGTTTCCTTGCCAAGGCATATAATTTGCTAAAAGAAATGAAGGTGCCAGCTGACTTTGTCATTTGGGGTTCTCTTCTAGCTGCATGCAGGATGCACAAGAATGTCGAGCTTGGGGAGATTTCTGCTAGTAACTTGTTTGAGCTAGACCCAACAAACTGTGGGTATTATGTTTTGCTCTCTAACATATATGCTGATGCTGGAAGGTGGGAAGACGTAGAGAGGATGAGAATACTTATGAAAAATCGCGGATTAAGTAAGCCTCCTGGATTCAGCCTGCTTGAACTCAAAGGCAGGGTTCATGTATTTCTGGTTGGTGATAGAGAACACCCTCAACATGAGAAGATTTATGCTTATTTGGAAGAGTTATCTGTAAAGCTGCAGGTAGCTGGCTATGTACCCAACACAACATCTGATCTTCATGATGTTGAGGATGAAGATAAAGGACTGACGTTACGAGTTCATAGTGAGAAGCTCGCTGTTGCTTTTGGGGTTATGAATTCTGTCCCTGGTTGTACCATTCAGGTGATTAAGAATCTTAGGATATGTGGAGACTGTCATACAACAATTAAGCTAATCTCCAAGATTGTTAATCGGGAAATTGTAGTCAGAGATGCAAAGAGATTTCACCATTTTAAGGATGGCTCATGCTCATGTGAGGACTATTGGTGATTCAAGCATTGAGCAAAAGTTCTGCTTCACCCACTAATCGACTTACAGGATATGATCAGCATTGGTGCATAATCTGACACAGATTTGCATGGAAATCGATCTTCTTCAATTGTGTGCCAATCTCAAACTACACTATTTTTATGCTGGTTTTACTGAGGAAATTGGTTACCAACAATATTCCCCTGTTGTGTGGTATGGGTCGAGAGCAAAAGAGAGAAATTGGAACTTCTCTTCACTTTCTGTGAGTTCGTCGCCGGTCTGTATTCTTCATTACTCAATCCCTTTTATCAACTGCAGAGAACAGTGAATCTGTCTGTTCATTGGGGCTTTGCAGGGTTAATCCAGTTTACATAATTCTGGCAGCAATACCTAACTTTTTTCACCATTGTTTTTTTACATTAGGAGTATGTTATTTTTTTGACTGGTGGGACATCATGGGGCTCCTGGGAATATGATTTATCTTGTTGGATGGTTGTTACCTATTGTATCTTGTTAAATATCAATTGTTTTGATTGTTACTAAATTTTATTCTATTCTATGTTAAATCATGTTAGATAAGAACAAATCACATGTTGTCTTTTTTTTTTCCTTCATTTTGTCTTTATCTACTCCATTTATTTCATGTCTTTATCTACTCCATTTATTTCATTGTATATAATACTATTTGACTTTGACATGGTATTTAAGAAAAAAAAAAAGAAAACTTGTAAAACTTATGGTCTAAAATCATTATTAGATATTTGTGTGGTTGAGAATTATTTCATTAAGGATTAAAAAAAAATTTAAAGTAAATTGTTACCAATTATGAGGTAACATTTTTTTTGGACGAACCAAAAAAGAAATGGTGTCACATAAAGTGGAACGAGATATGACTTTATTTATTGATGGAAAATGATACTCTTTCCATTTAAAAAAGAACGACATATTTTTGGTTTTAGCATGTTTAAAAAAGAGCGACTTCTTTCTCTCTCTCTCTCTCTTTTTTTTTGCAATATTTTAATTTCAATTTTCTATTTGACATGTTCAAGGCTATAAGTTTTAAAGACATTTTAGTATAATTCACGTGGCTTTGATTTAGGAACATGAAATTGAAAATTCTCTTTTACTTTCTTATATGTTATGTCAAGTTAAATTAAACTATTCTTTTGAAACGAAGGAAGTACAATTTGTTGAAATTTTTTATTTATTAAAATAATATAATATAATATATGACCGTCCAAATAGAGTGTGTACAATGTTGATTTTAAGCAACATGAAATGGCAATCTTTTTTCTCTATTTGGTATTGAATTAAACATTTGTATATTCCAAATATTACTGAGAAATAATATCCTTAAGAATATTCTAATGTTATTCTAACGTATGCCTATTTTAAAGAGATTACAAATGAAAATAGTACTTACTTAGTAGTAATACTACTGTAATATTATAACCTTTTAAGGAGTCATTAGGTTGACAATATTTATCTCAGATAATTAATTTTGGAATAAATTAGCTTGAGATAAGTTATTTCATCATTAAGGTAAAAATGAGATAAATAGTCCAAGAATTATCTTATAACTCCAACCAAATATGAAATAAAATAATTCTACATTTTATCTCGAAATTATTATAAATTATACGTCCCACTAAACTATCCCTAAGAAATTATAAATGGATATTTTTGTTGTCTGTAAGCGGATTTACGCTACAGAATTTGGGGGTGAGCGGTAAGGTCCTCCCTTTAAGGCCAACTTGCATTTACCCTTATGCCCATATTTGTGCCCTTCTTTATTCATTGCCCAACAGTGCCATCCACCTATCAAATGACCTAAACGAGGCCATTAAAACTCTTGTTCTCAGAAGTTTTATCTTTGTTTAGGTTCTATTTTAAGATAAAGTAAATAAGAGTTTAGCAAAAAAATATAAAATAGTACTGTCTATAAAATTTATGCTATCATTCAACTCAGAGAATTCAAATTTTAACATTTTTCTTAATTTGATAGAAGCCATAGAGTTAAGTGAGAAATAATGATGATCTTTTCTCATTAAATTAACTAGTACTCCATTTACCTCTCACCTGTCCTAATTTTTCTTCCTTCATGCATAGTATCTTTTTTGTGTGTTTATGACTATTTCACTTTCCAATTCAACTTAATTTCTTTGAATTAGCCGGGGTTTTTTTGTCATATTAATTGATCATTTGAAAGTTAGCCATTTTAGGTAAGTTGCATATAAAAGGCATGGCAATTACATTCATGTAAAGAGTCACGTGAGTGCTACAATTTTATACTCTTTTCATTTTATTTCATGTGATATTCTTTGAGTTAACACAATATTTTAAGAAATTTTTTTTTTTTTGAAATATATAATAAAATAATTATTAAATATTTATTTGATTAAAAATAAAAAATTAAAAATTAATTATTTTAAGGTAGAGTATGTAACATCCCTTTTTGGACGTGCCACATAATGACGTTGGAAATTTTTTTCATAACCTCAATTTGATGGGCTCTGCATTTAATTATGGATGATTTCTCATTTGATTTGATTAAAAAAGAAAACGCGAAAAAAAGGTGATTGGTCATAAAGGTAAATTCGGAGACTAGGGCCGTGTATATAAGGCAAAGTAAATGGTTGATTGGGCAATATAAATTGTTTTAGGTCCAAAGGGGAGAGCGAGAGAGACGAGATTTTCATTTTTCTTGAGTTGCCCTCATTCTCGCTTCCGATGGAGAACTCCCGCCGTCAGTCTCTTCTTCCAAGCTTTCTCTATTCGCCATCTTCCTTTTCTTCTTTCACTCCCAAAACCCTTGCTGTTCCCGAAAGCACGCAGCACTCTCCCAACAAGAGCTTCCTGATTCCGGCACCTGCCGAACCCGGTAAGATCGAGATGTACTCCCCGCAGTTCTACACTGCCTGTACCTTCGGTGGTATCCTCAGCTGTGGTCTCACTCACATGGCTGTTACGCCTCTCGATCTCGTCAAATGTAACATGCAGGTCTCACTACACATTCAATTTCATTTACAGATCTGTTCATTTCTCACGCGATCCTTGACTTCTCAGCTCTATTAATCATTGTCTTGTTTTCTATTTGTGTATATCCGACCTATAATCTTCTTAACTGACTTTTATATTATTGCGCATACATGTTCTAGATCTAAATTTTTTAATGTAGCCTTCCTGCACAGAGTGTCCTGATCGTTTCTCTCGATGTGGCAAACCTCCCGGATGAAGGAAGACGCCTTATTATTTTATTTTAGATTTAATTGGAAAATTATTGTTTCAGATCTTACTTCCTACTCTGTGATGTGTGCAGTTTGAATGGTTTTGAATGTGGAACGGTGTTGTTTTGTTCCTGTACATGTTGCAAAAGGTCCTTTTCATTTGATTATGTTTGCATTATCTTTTCATACGTGCAAAGGGAAAGTAGTATGACATTCAGATTTGGTTGTTTCCCATGACATCCTTCACATGGAACTTTTCCTGATTGGTTATTTAGAGGTTTGTTCAGCACGAGAATGTGTTGGACTCTTGTCTAGTATTCTAAGTGCCTTCAAAGCCTGATCTTTGCCAAAGTCACCTTGTGGTATCGTTGCTCAACAGTCTTCTCTGTAGCATTAGCTAAAGGTTTTCAAGTAGCTAGATGAAATAGAACAACATAGATGAAAAACAACAACATACCCAGTGAAATCCCAAAAGTGGGAGTAGCTAGATGAAATCCCACAGATGTAACTTCTATTTACCCCTTTGCTTTTCTCAACGATGGGAAGATTTGTCTTTATGTGTGAAACTATATAACAACAAGAAGAAGCCCAGTGTAACTCGATAAGTGGGGTGTGGAATGTGAAACTATTCTCCTAGTTATTATGTGGTCTCTATTACGTTACATTAGGCATGAAGCTTCTATACTGACTGAAATTTTATAAATTCCTAGATTGACCCTGCAAAATACAAGAGCATATCATCTGGATTTGGGGTGCTTCTTAAGGAGCAAGGTGCCAGGGGATTCTTCAGGGGATGGGTTCCTACCCTGCTAGGTTACAGTGCTCAGGGTGCATGCAAGTTTGGATTCTATGAATTCTTCAAAAAGTACTACTCTGACCTAGCGGGAGCAGAAAATGCTGCAAAGTATAAAACTCTGATATACCTTGCTGGTTCTGCATCTGCTGAAGTCATTGCAGATGTTGCTCTTTGCCCATTTGAAGCTGTGAAGGTTCGTGTTCAGACACAGCCTGGTTTTGCTAGAGGACTATCAGATGGATTGCCGAAATTTGTTAAGTCTGAAGGTCCCATGGGGTATGCTATTATCTTTGTTTTGCGCATTCCTTAATCTGTACCATATAGAATGGATTGTTATATTTTGGTCTATTTTTGCAGCCTGTACAAAGGTTTGGTTCCTCTTTGGGGACGTCAGATTCCATGTAAGTGGAACCATCTGTCTTCTACCGTTTATAATTATCGAATAACTTGGTTATTACTTGGGCAATCTAATTATATGAGTAGGGGTTTGATGTACGTATGATTACTAAATGAGTGAAAAGCGTTTTGATGTTTGCTAGAATTCATAGAACTTGTGGTTTGTTTAGTTGAACCTGTCTAAGAAAACAATTGGACCTTTAATTGCACCCCCATACCCTCAAAAAGAGCTTGTGCTATTTCGGAATAGTTATTTGAGCAAAATAAAACCTTTTCCTTTCTCTGTTAAAATGGAACCAAATAGAGGGATTAATCTGGGACAGTCACCGTATTTGGAATAGCAATAGTTCCTATAATTGCAATTTAGTTGTTCCCTGAAGATTTAGGAGTGGAAAATGGCAGATGAGGGGTTATGTTTGGATGCAGCAGTTCTTAATTGTCATTGCTGATGAAAAATTATTCTCTCTTTAATGTTCCGATAATGGCTTCCCTTCAGTTAGGTGAATGCTAGAAATCTAGCTCTGTGATATAGAGTAATGCATATTAAGGGCTGGGCAGGTCCATGTCATGATGTTTTCTGCTATTGGTTGATAAGGTTCTAGGGGGTGGTTCATTTTTGGTTAGAGTGGTCTTAGTAATTCACCTAATACCTATTTTATCACACCACTGCTTATTTGTTTTATTATTTTATATTTCATTGTGCTGTTCTGTTTATAGTAACCTTGTTTGACTTATTTATTTGGACATTAAGGACTAAACATCTAAAATTACAGATACAATGATGAAGTTTGCATCCTTTGAGACTATAGTGGAGATGATCTACAAGCATGCAGTCCCAAGGCCTAAAAATGAGTGCAGCAAACCTATGCAACTGGGTATTAGTTTTGCTGGTGGATATATAGCTGGTGTCTTCTGTGCTATTGTATCCCATCCTGCTGACAATCTTGTCTCATTCCTTAACAATGCCAAGGGTGCAACCGTTGGTGATGTAAGCAGCATTTAGTAGTTTGTATTGTTTGTTGGACCATCTCCTTCCCTTCTCCTTCATTTTTCTTGGATGTCCTCAAGTCATTAATCCACCACGTCCCCCTGCTTGTTTTTGACAAAAAAACTATTTCCTCAGGCCGTGAAGAAGATGGGAGTAGTGGGTCTCTTTACCCGTGGGCTACCTCTACGTATTGTCATGATTGGAACTCTTACTGGTGCTCAATGGGGAATCTATGATGCTTTCAAGGTTTTTGTTGGGCTGTAAGTATCTTCTTCTAACATGTAGCTGGATGTACTAAACGTGTCTGACTTCCTTGTATTAGTCTACTTAGAGATCTTAATTTTTATCTTTTCTGATTCAATTTCAGGCCAACAACTGGTGGTGTTGCTCCTGCTGCACCGGCTGACTCTGAGGTTGCGAAGGTGTAGGATTGAGTACAAACTAATTCTTCGCCAAAGCATATTAGTAGTAAGAGAAGACGACTTCAGATTAAACAATAAACATTTGCAGATGTTTCTTTAGTGTTCTTTCGTAGTAAGCTGGAGAGTATTCTTATCCTCGACAATCTTTACAATTTTATATTTCTCTGATTTTGAGATTTTGGAGAGGGGGAGTCCCCCTAAAACTTGAGCATTGCGGATGTCTTTTTTGTTAGAATAGATACAGAATCAATTTGGTGCTAAACTTTTTTCCCTTTCAATATGGGAATAACAAAACATATTTGGGGCTATATGTTTGCTTTGATCATTTTAACTTTCCCAGTGTACCAAAAACGTTTCTTTTTTCCCCCACTTTCCCGAGCCACAGCATCTGAATGATATGATTCGTTTATTGCTGTTTTTATTTTGCGTCCCTTCTGCTAATTTCCACTGTTACTGGAGCTAGTTTTGTGACACTACGCCAGGCTCCATCATACCCACCCCATCCCTATTATGCATTTCTGTAGGTACGTGTTGTCATTTCTTGTGCTGTTCCCAGCCTCTAAATATCATAATCAAGTGTTGAAGCAACATCTACTTGCACAAATATGATCAATGAAATTGATCTAATTACACACTGAAAGAAGCTTGTTAGCTGCACATAGAACAGAAGTTGAACTGTTGAGACTGTAGAGAACTAGTTTGTGTATAATTTTGACATCCCAAAATTGATAGATTGGTAACTGAAGGGTCAGCTCGTCACAGTGCCTTATTACCTTGAGTCGAACAAAACACAGACATAATCTACAAGACGAGAGAAACTTACAGAGCTGTAAAGCAGCAGCACTTGTAAAAATAATCAAAACACCTCTGCCTTCCCTATTCATTAGACAATGACAAACATCATATACATTTTAACAGGGAATATGCTAAGAGTAGCATGATTTCTAAACATGGCAAATCAAACAAAGCTTTATAACAACAACAACAACAACATACCCAGTGATATCCCACAAGTGGGGTCTGGGGAGGTTAGATCGTACGCAGACCTTACCGCTACCTCATTGAAGTAGAGAGGCTGATTCCTAAAACCGTCAGCTCAAAACCCAAAAGTAGAGAGACT
>JAOTQR010000045.1:28154779-28166374 GCA_025774065.1 Solanum ossicruentum | reverse complement strand
TAACCACCACTCTGTAGAGCTGACCCTTAAGTTTGGGTGATATCTTTTTGTCACACAATACTCCAGAGGCCAACCTCCATTTAGTCCATGCTGCCCCAATACGTTGAGTGACATCGTCATCGATATCGCCACTACTCTGGATGATGGATCCTAGATACTTAAACTTATCCCTCTTCGGGATCGGTTGGGTATCAAGCCTCACCTCAGAGTTCTCGTCCTCCCTCTCTATGCTGAATTTGCACTCCAAGTATTCCGTTTTGGTCCTGCTCAATTTGAATCCTTTGGACTCCAAGGCGTGTCTCCAAGCCTCCAGTCTTTCATTAACTCTAATCCGAGACTCATCAATTAACACTATGTCATCTGCAAAAAGCATACACCATGGGACCTCTTCCTGTAACGATCTCGTCAGCTCGTCTAACACCAACGCAAACAAGAAAGGGCTCAGCGCAGAACCCTGATGGAGTCCCAACTCGACAGGAAAATACTCTGAGTCGCCCCCCAGTCTTGCAATTAAATTCATTTTAATTGCAAGGATAAAGTCTAACAATAAAATATAATTGAATGATATTTTTAATCATTTTTCCTAAAATTTATATTCATTCTTTAAACTTAGACTCCTAATAAGGATGAATAAATATTTATTACTTTATCACATTTTTCTTAAGTATTATTTTTACTAGATCAGAGACTCTAAATCAAGCAGCCAAGACTTCATATCTTTTACTTCCTTTGAAATTTATAGAGTTAGAGTTCTTGGTTATGTTTACTTTATTATTATTTTTTGTGAAGAATATTTAAAATAAATTTGTACTTGAATGTACTCAAAGTGAAACGCAAACAACTTATATTATATTTTTTAAAATTTGAAATGCAACTTCATAAATTGATTTTCAAATAATTATTATTCCCGAAAAGAAGTGAATCACATTTTATGCCAAACGGTAAGTTTTCACAAGATTAAAATAATTTCCTAAGTTTTAGAATATTTACTTTTTATAAAAAGGAAAATTCTTGACTGGAACAAAGCGCAGCTGAAAGGGTGGAGTTTCCGGTTGGCGCAAAACCCTAGTTTTGGGTTCCTCAGAAAACACAATGGCAGAAGCGGGACAAGAGGAAGAAGAACACACATTCCCCCTAAAAAGAAAGCCCCAAGATATTCCGGCAGAAGAAGCCCACGAAGACGATGCGAACAAGAAGAAAAAACCCTCTACTACTGATTCTTCACTCTCCCAGGAGAACAAAGTCGACGTTGAGGAAGAGGACGACGACGAGGAAGATGAAGATGACTATGAAGGCGAGGATGAAGAAGATGAGGAGGAGGAGTCCAACGGAGAGGCGGAAGTCGATCTTAAGGGAAAAGGGATTTTAAGGGATGACAAGGGGAAGGGAAAGTTGATTGAGGAATCTGACGATGATGATTCTAGTGATTTTGGAAGCGAATCTGATGCTGACAGTGATACTGACCTCTCCGACGATCTACTGGCCGAGATCGATTTGGGTAACATTATTCCTTCCAGGACTCGACGGCGTACCCATCAATCTGGCCTTAAGATATCTGATGATCCCGTTAAAAGTGATAAGTAGCAATTGAGTTTTGAGCTAAAAAAAAGCTATTTTTATGTTTAAAAGCATTCAGTTTTTAGATAAGACAAGTCTTTCAGCTTCTCATCCTTGTATTTCGACTTGGATCTCATGTAGTTGTGGTGAAGTGCATTACCCTTAACCAATTTTATTAATATTTCTTACAATTGAAATCTTGCTCTTGTTACTTCCCTCATAGTTTCAAATATTAAATCTTTAGAGATACGTGTAGCAATTGTGACATCTTCTATGCAGCCTTTGAGATTGGCTTATATGAAATGTTTATTTGACATCAATGTTTCCTGTCTAAAATAGATTTTTAACATGCCAAGGTTACTCTGCAATTATGTAAATGCAGTATCCGTTGGAAATGAGTTTCATGCCTTAGGCAGTACTGAATTGTCTATCAGATGTTTTAACACGATGTTGCCACTCTCTCTTATGTTTCTTTACTTGCATTTCTCAAGGAAGAACAGGTCATTTTCTGGCAATCAGGCTGCTCTGTGTTGTACAAAATGGGCCTTCGAATGGAATGTGATTCTTGATGTTTAGCAAGTTTGTGTACCAGGCCTCAACGCTGATTTTCTCATTTCATGCATGAAATGTTATGATGTTAATATTGTTCTTTTAGCCACTTATTTTGGTCGTTCAAGAAAAGTCAGCATCTATAAAATCATTTGTGTGCACTACTGCTCTTTGCTTGACCTAGCTTGACTGATTACCAATTTTGGTTTTTAGAAGTTAGTTCCCTCTGTCTGGGATATGACCATTGTCAGGGAAACGGAGTAATCTGTCATATGATAGTAAGCATTTAGGAGCCTTGAATTCAGTAGAAATGTACAAGGAGGAGGGTTCACATGACCAGGTTATGACTGCAGGGTTTGTGCCTGATGGCTCTAATCTGAACCTAGGGAGTATATCTTTTGTTGGTTAAATCACTTGACAACTTGGTTTAACATAACAGTCTATTGAACTGATAGACCAAAGTTTGCTCGGAAATAAGATTTTCAGCGAATATTTGTTTCCAACAGAATATTGACGTCTGAAAAAAGCAAAGGGAATATGGGGGACGCGTGGTCGATTATGCTCCATTTAGGGCACTCATTTTTCGCGAAAGATCTGTTTTTTCCCGTCTTTCCAGTGACATGTTGGATTTCATAATGAAGTTCCTGATCTGTTTGAATAAATTTGGAAAGTGATGACGAAACGATGTGGATTACAGAGAATGACCATTTTTGGGCAACAATGGAGCACCTCTTCCTTTTATCAACATCAACGACCTTTTTCTTCCTTCATTTGCTCATTTCTTGTGGTTTTATCAGTGTGGTAAACTCTTCAGATCATAATCTATGGCTATCAACAGTTTAAGCTGTTTTCTGTTACTTGAATCCGTCCAGAGGAGGGCTTGATCTAGGGAGCTGTTGCATTATAACAGATACCTGCAATGAAGTGGAGTAGAAAACCGCATTTTGTAGCAGCCTTCAAATAGTTTTGTACTTCATCTTTGATTATAGTTGTCGTTGGAGAATCTTCCAATTTGGTAGTGACTGAGGTTGCAGTTAATGTTATTGGTGTGAGGGGGACTGGCATTCCGTTATTGACAGCAGGATCTACTTGTTTTTGACAGAGAATAGAGGGAGAGAGTGATTATGGTCGACTGCTATACAAAAGAAAGATGATTAACTAACTATCATCCTCGTCAAAAATTAGATTACAACTGACTTGACTCAATTCCATTATAGACTATACTACTGTTGAAGCATAGCGTTGGGGTTCCTCTTTTCAAGTTGACAACCAGTCAACTCCGCACCTGTAAAGCTATTATCTATTGTAGGCATGTACACAAACTTTTTGATTATACTATTCGAATTCAATTATAAAATATTACGATTTGTTGGTTCGGATATTATTGGGAAATCAAACTGTGCAAAAGCCGTTGCATAATACTAGTACAAATATGAGATTGAACATTTGTGAAAAGATCCCAATAGCAAATTGAAGTATTTGTTTGGAGAAGGTCAATAGGGTACTTTTTGGGTGTGTACCTCGATAAAATATGTTATTATAAGTTGTCAAGCTCTTGTTTTGCCATTTATATGTTATGTTTGCAAGTTATGATTTTCTGGCGGCAAGTTTAAGATTTCTTCGTTTTTTATTATGTTTGAAACGAAAATAGTTGTTTGATAAAACTTTTGAAACCGAACAAATCGATCCAAATAAGAATAAAATTAGACGTGAGTTTGAATGAGAATTTTAAAAGATGGACCAAAATTGAATCAAATAGATTGTTACACTGGCGTAATAAAATGGTAACTCGATGGCCATTTAAGAGAATAAGACCCTCAAACTGCTTCAAGTCTTGGTTCTGGTGAACTGTCGAAGTATCTCCGCCGATATACGCTTGTAACAATGTGTATGAGTTGGAAAATCAAATTACCAAAAATACACTCAGAAGCTATAGTTAACTTTAACCCCAATTCCTGCTGATTTTTGGCACCTGCAGTCGATGATTAAGTGGAAGCAGAACCTCACTTTACTTTTAATAGTTTGGTTTATTGATGAATGCACCACCCTTGTCTCATTATATTTTGCTCCTCAGTGGCCAGATGACAAGTCCCAGGGTAAACTCTGCCGTGCCTCTCCTTGTGATTTTATTGGACTTGGGGGTGAGGTCTTTTGCCAATTCACCTTGGAGAGGCCAAGCCTCAATCCGCTTCATTTATGTGTTGGAGTGAGAACGATTTCGTCAAGTGACTTTCTCGGGAGATGTTAAACAAAGGCTTTCCCCGATGATATCTACTCATTTACGTTATTTTTGTTATCCTCGGGGTATATAGCTTTTCCATTTCCATTGGATCTCTTCTTTGCTTCGACGCTAATCTCGTCTGTTGAAGAAAACAAATTAAATTATTTCCGTTAGGAGAATGAAAATTAGCAGTCAGAGAGTGTCGTTGCACCGTAGTGGAGCACTTGTTTAGTTCTCCGCCTACTTGTCCTTGCTTCTTGGTGAATTTTACAACTTTTTTTCTTTTTCTATGTATCTACAACTACACTACAATTTAGGCATTTTGCTTTGTCTTTGATTCCTCATCAATACATATTAGCGTCAATTTTTTGCTGCATTGGGAATACATATGTAATTAACCGGACTAGTATTCTGTTCCCTCGTTCGCTTTATCAACAAAATAGCCATTCTTGTAATTTGAGGATGGATAGATAAGCAGCAGGTGAGTAAACCTTTTCTTTCAAAAGCTTGGCGACCGTTGAGCAAGACAAGAATGCTTCTTATGGTTTTGTTTACAACCATATTCAAGCAATTTTAGAGTGCCTTGCAGTTCATAAGTGTCTCCGTAACATATTTTTACGCATTCAAAATAAGGAATTATGCTTTACGGATGTAAACTTTACCATCAGCATGATGACATAATACTGCATACCCAAAGAAACCCGTGCGCAAGAGTCAAATACTGGTTAACTATAATGTTACAAGCATCCTGATTAGAACCTTAGACCTGGTCATCTTTGTCAGATGAAATAATTCCAATCGATCCATCATCTGCCAGCAAAATATTTCGCACCTTTAAATAATGAAAAGGCACAATTAAAAGTGTCAAAAAAATGAAATTGCTGATGCTCAAGGAGCAAGCCAACACAAAAGAATAACTCAGGTATTTAAGGAACCCAGTACAAAATTCTCATAAAAGTGAAAAATCTTAGCTTAGAGATCTGCCGAAGACTAACATCTCTGTCTAATTACCTGCTTGGGTGTTGTTACAAGTGTAAAAGCTTAAAATTGGTACATAAACTGTTTGACTAACAAGGACAAACAGGATAAGCCTGAACGTTCCAAGCATTCTTGCCTGAATAATGACCAAGTTGCATGCCATCTACTTCATATTCAGCGCTTCTTCTTGCTTGCCTTTGCAGCATTGGACTTTGATGGGCTTGCAATCAGGTAGACAAATAGAACCACGATTGAGATCACAGAAATCAAGGAACCATATTTTGCCATCAACTTCTGTAAAGAAGGTGAGATAAAATGAGATCCTCATTATAATTTTCAAATAATTCCATTAAGTGCTAAGCACATGGGACATGTAAGATGCAGAAATTCTAGATTCAACTTTACATGTTGAACTTAGGGGATGCCATCAGAGAGATATTTATAAGCTAAGTTCCTTTTCCATCCATCATTCTTTCTCAATTAAGACATGTTTTTACTAAATCAGATGCTGATTGATAACCTAAGAATAGGTTATTTCTCCAGTTCTTGTATGTAACCTTACGTAACAGTAAGCATTATCAAATCTAAACATTACTGTAGGAAGATGTCATACCTTTGCCTGTGAATATTCACCAAGAGTTTTGGACAGTCCATGCAAAAAAGGAATTCATTCTTAGAAAACTATAATCAACAAAAATATATACTGTAGTTTATGAAGCTGCAGCTACTAGCATTTGAGTGCTTACCCAGTCAAACTTCTTCTCTGGATGCTTATCAGCTAGTATGTCAAGGGGGAGGATTGGAGTTGAGAAGGCCTCCTAAAACAAGAATATTATTGATTAACACCATCCATATCAAGCATACCAAGTAGAAGCATATGAGAAAGAATGTCAAACCTGTAGAGCAGCCTTAGTGGGAACACGGAATGTAATGACCGCTGGTGCCCCATAAAACACTGTTTTTTTCTTAGCTTCCAACTCAAAGGAATGGGAGAGAGAAGCCCCACTGACATCAGACATATAAACAAATGAAAACGAGACAAGCTAAAGAAATGAAATAGACAGATTACACAAATGTTAAGAGGACTCACACGTCCAGCCTTTCCCACGACATGGATGTGTTACCAGCGACAATTTCAAATACATCTTGAGACCAGTTATCATCATAAAGACTCACATCGTATGCCGTCCTGAACAAAACGAGTTTTTCATGTCAAAGGCACATCATTGGTAAATAATAATGCAGAGAGCAACTGGCAAGAATCTAGAAGTAGATCTTCGAGAACACTTTAGAGTGTCTCGATTGCGCAAGAAAAGGTAGAAGGAATCCTGCAAAGTCATTGTCCAACTAGCTAATGAGATTCTTAGATTTCTAACTTTTCACCACATTGAAGCCAAGGAATTAGCCTATCCCACACACGGTTCAGGAACGAGCACAAGGTTTGAATCATTTCGAAATGTACCGAGAGAGAGATTGCTGATAACATGAAAAGGAAGTAAGAAACACATTATTATTTAGAAGGAAAAATCTATTTTTGCCAAATATCACTAATGGTTACTACCTTACCCCCAAAGACTTAACAACCAAATTTTATGCCAAGGTGACTGCATTTTCTTGTAGAAAATCTTTCTCATCAAGCACTAGGGATCCAAACAGCTGACTTGGAGAGTTTCCAAATCCCTTTACTTAGCACTTCCTTATTTACCTCTTACCAATCAAGGGAAAAAGCGACCTTTCCTCTCTGATCACCTACAGCAATAACATCCATAGCTACCTAAATCCAGGCAGATTGATCTGGTGGAGAAAGACTAAGGTGCATAGTGTTACCTAAAACAGGTGCTGGCTGGAGAGTTTGAATACAGGAGTCTATTGATTTTACAACCAGGCAAATAGGATATTTTTTCTAAACATTGTCTGTTCAGAAGTTTTCTCAAAATTTAGAAAACAATAAGAGCAAAAACTTATAGACCACGCATTGTCTGCAACACAACCAAGGATAGCTTTTAAATTGATTTTGTCCTTCACAGACTTTCAAAATAAAATCTACATGCATGAAACACATTTAGAAGCAGATAAAGATTTTTTTGGTTTTAATATTACTCCCTCCGTCCAACATTAGTTTTCCACTATTGACTTGGCACAAGGATTAAGAAACAACAAATGATAGAGATAATTTTACCAAATCACTCTTTGAATATAATAAATACAATGCCTTGGAAAATGTAATAGAAAAACGACTATAATTATTGATAAAGGTAAATTTATTTTTTTTTATTTACACCGGTGTCTGAGCCTCTTAGAGCTCCAACTAATCCTGGGGTGCACAGGCCCTTTATCTCTTGATTTCATAAAGTGGACAAATACTGTTGGCCATCTATTTTTAGTATAGTGGACAAGTCAAGATGGACGGAGGGAGCATTTGTTTCACCCATTAAAGCTTCTAAATATATACAATGGTTTTCGTGATATACAGAAGAACATCTTCAAATAAACAGAACCAATTTTACTGAAAACTAAATCTGAATACACACATTTTGTTTACTGAAAAACAAAACCAATTCTCCCACAACCAAACCATTTTCTAATATATAATCTGAGTTTCTCACAAAACAAACAAAGACGATAGTTAGATGATGCAGCAGCTTCTAATTTTTCATACTTTAAAAGGTAAAAATAAAAAAAGAAAGACACAAGGACAAAAGTTGATCATCAAGATGCACATACCATATTGCATCCCTTTAAATATTTAGTCTCCTGTACTATCTTAGGCAACAGATGCGCCCTGTGATTAAAGCCCCTCATAAAATATGTGATTTCGCATAATAATATTGTCCTCACATATTGGAGAAACTGGGAAACAGCTAGCGCTCAACCAAGTAACAGTAGTGGTGCTTTACTGTCCTGAAGAAATGGAAATCTAACTCACAGAAACATTGTCTCAAGTTCCCACAATTCACAATGCAGAGATAACCCGTATACTTCCTCGCACATAAAAATATATATGTTCATTAAATCTTCAGGAGGCCATTAAGCAATAGATGGATTCGCAGATAAATCAAGGGTCAGATGATAGGCTATCAGGAAACAGATTGTTAAACTTTAAATGGTCCCATTAGTTTGTCCTTAGACATATTTCACAAAAAAGCTAGCAGCTAAGGATTGTAGACAGTGATTTTAGACTCCAAATAAGCTGCAACCTCCTATTATCAAGCAAAATCTGGAACTAAAACAGTTAATGTTTCATTTAATTCATCTCACTGTTAGTTTATCGAGCTTTATAATGTTTACCAGTTGTTGCCTGCTTGTGACAACTCAGTTGCATCAAAATAAATTGCAATCTCAAGCATGAAGAAGGGTCTTACTACACCCAAAAGGATTAACAACTACTCCCTCAATCCCATATTAATTGATTTGTGAGTTAAAATTTACATTATACTTCCCTCTATTACACTTTGTAAAATTATAAATTTGTAGTGTAATTTATCTCCTAGAAAATATAAAACTTCAATAAATGAAAGGACAAATATGGAAAAAGTTTTAAACATTTTTTTTGAACTTTGAACAACTTAACTATTTTGAACATTGAAAAAAATCTCAAAAATTCAATTAATTTCAGACGGCCGGTGTATTTTTTTATCACAGCGGAAACTCGCAGTTGCTACTCTTTGGAAGGGTAGCAGGGTAAAGCCCACGCTACAAGAGAGGTAACATGAACTAGGTAAGCCTGGTGCGATGAGCTTGACCCAGAAGGCAAAGCCCTCGCTTTCGCTAGTGAGGGGTTTCGGACTTGATACCTCCAACATGGAAGTCCCAAGCCCAAACCGCTGGGCCACTCCGAAGGGTCAAAAGGGTTAACAACTATTTTAAACCACAAATATCATATGACAACATACAAAGATGAAAGCTAATCTAAACTCATTAGCCCGAATATAATGCTTAATTACTGAGTATGGGAGGTAAAGTCGAAAAGAGATTCCAGTCAAGATCATTCCGCAATTTGTTGTCTCCTTTTCCAAGGATGATGCACCTTCAAGAAGGTAACAGCATAAATAAAAACCTTATGGGGATTTCAATAAGAAAGAAATCTGAATTACCGATTTGAAATTGCACTTCCCCTATATGACAATGGGGAGGGAAAAGAAAACAAAAAGAAGGAACATAATTCAATTAATTACATTTAGTAACCCAATAAAACAATCAGATTAGGAGAATCCGCAACTCATTTTGGAAAGGGGACAAAATGAAGAGTGTGATTAGGCTAGTATAACTTTCTTTCCTTACCGATTAAGCAAACTATGGTTGTATTTATTAGCTTTGACTCCATAAATACAGGTCGGACAAAACAATTAATGATGATTATACTTTTCCTATTATGGAAAGTTCAATCACAAATTAAAATTAAATCAAAAGAAAAGGTAGATATGATGGATTTAGGACCGGCATCTTGAGAATAGATATGCATACTTAACAAGGAAGTTGGGATCTGAGTAAATAAAAAGGGGAAGCATACGCAGATCCTTCGTTGTAGATATCGATGGAGATGGAAATACGTTCGATGTCGGGTTTGAGTCGAGTAAGAGAGGCCTTCTTTTGTGCGACAATGAATGGCCCGTCGGAGGCTGCGATTGTCCATGAGAAACATAATACAGCTAGTACCGTAGCTAGGATGAACATCCTCGCACAATCCGCCATGCTAGCTCAACACCGATTCAGATTCAGATTCAGAAAATCACAGAGACTTTTCAGCTGCTGCTGGTGTATTGTTTTTTTTACACAGGGAGCCTTCTTAGCATTCTCTATCGGAGATGGAACGCGTGTATTTGTCTAATTGGCCCACTTCTCCCTTTACTTTAGCATCATACTTTAAGCCCAAGTTTCCAATCGGCCCATCGGCTTAACTTCACAAATGGCCCAAAAGGAGGTCATCTTAGATCTTTTGGACCGACTGATAGTTTGTAAAAGTTATACAAAGTATACATTACTATATAATGTATATATTACTCATATATTAATTATATATTAAATATATATTATGATATGAAAATATGTACTGATTATATATATTTATACAATGAGGATTGAACATCCAAAATTGTAACAGATAGTCAAAGGTCAGTCAAATGGCTACTTTTTGTAATTAAAAAAAGTAATTTATTTTTTGTGTAAATAATTTTTCTTAGTGGTTTGTGGGTATAATTATTCTAATCATTTATTCTTAATAAACTCAATCCAAATTATTTATCCTTGATAGACTCATGACCTAATGACATTTTCTAAAATATTCGTTGAAGCGTAGATAAAAGTTCGAGATTGAATACTTTTTAGAGATATCACATGCTATTTTTCCGCAAGAAAATACTTGATTTATTAGTGCCTCTATTTAGATTTTGACCTTTTTCTTTTAATATAATTTTAGGTTAGTGATCCGTTTTATTGTTCAAAGAAAATTTTGTTAGAACTAGTAATAATATTTTTTTTAAATATATTATTTATTAAATTTTCTCAATATTTAATTAGATGGAAGACTTTTACAATTAAAATTTAAGATGGTCAGTGATAATCAACAAATTTGGTCAATATTGTGGTTCATTTCAAATGTGAAAAATTGAACCCTTTCATGTGAGAAGAAAATCCCTTTTAATGTTATTTTTTAATGCTAAATTTTTATTACTATTAAATTCGAGCAAGGATATAAAATATTTATTACTAGTAAATTCGAGCAAGGATTTTTTTTGACGTTCTCAAACTATAATTAAAATTTCAGAGACATACTTAAACTTTAATTTGGTTCTATTATCTTCTGAACTTATTTTTTCGTAATTAAATATACCTTATTTTTCTATTTAATATGCCCAACCAGCTAAATTATATTGTGTGTAGTACACGCCCGGACCCCACATGCCACGTAAGCAAAGAAGGGTATTAAATTACGAAAAAAATAAATTCAAAGGGGTAATAGGACCAAGTAAAAGTTTAAGTGTGTCTTTGAAATTTTAGTTATTAATGTTAATAAATTAATATTTTGAATGATCTCTATAATAAAATAAAATAAAAACTCATCTAAATGAATATAGTTGATATAAAAATATATCAAAGATGTGCCCCCCTTGCATGAACACACTTTGCACAGATATTGTATAACTGCACAATTGAAAAAATGAGTAGCATTTTTTATTTCGTTATATATATATATGCAATATAAGCATTTTAATCAAGTTTTAAAAGAAAAAGAACTAAAAGATAGGAATTTCTTACTTGAAGTCAAGTAGCGGGTAGTGACATATCGCTCT